>JAVJIF010006935.1:0-155359 GCA_038442645.1 Agave tequilana | reverse complement strand
GAAAGAGTTGGGACTAGTCAGCCTGCCCCGAAAGGTAAGCTTGATTTTTGACGGAGGGCTCTACTTCAATCTAAGCATTAGGATTTGAACATGCAAGTTCAGGGGAATCAGAGACTCCAAACGAGTGGCAAGATGAGTGTCAAGTGACGTACAAGGATAAGCACACGTGCATCGATAAATCTGAATAAGAAAGCATGCATCAAAAGTCATTTCGGGAGTACAGACATAATAAGCATGCAAAGAAAGTATAAAACTGACAAAGTCGATTAAGCACAAATAAATCATATATTATCGTTCTTAATATTTTATTATTACTACTCGTTCTACCCATATGTCTAGATATGTGTAATAGCATCTCAGCATACATACATCCACATCTGAGTAAACAGAGGCTGTTATTGGAAACCAATGGGAGGGATTAACGAACAATGGTTACAGTGGGTCCATGCATGCCCGGGACCACGGTCTAGGGTGTTCTGTTACTGGCGTACAGAACTGGCCACAAGGCATACAGGAGGGTCTTATAGGATACCCATTCAGGATGGTACGAGGAAGGTAGAGAGCCAGTGCTCCCCTCGATCACCTGGAGGCCCTCAGGTAGAACCAAAAATTTTTAGTTGCACAATATACCTAATACCACTGTAAACACGAACATATATTGGTATCCATTGGTTTTTCCTGACCCAATGTAAGTGGTCCTTTTTATAGTTCATTATATAATTATCAGTGTACGAGAATGAGCAGGAGTATATCAGGAGTACATGTGTACTGGAATACGTGTATCACGTATACATTACCGTAATGTGATAATCATGAGTCAAGATTTAAGTATGATAGGTGTCAGATGTTAACATGTAGATGTCAAGTGATAACACGTCAGATGTCAGGTGGTGTCAGGTAATCATTTCAAACTTTCACAACCAACAAAATAATATATAGAGCATAATAGCCAAGCACAATCAAGCGGAACTAAGTAAGCTGGAATGGAGCTAACATACAATACTAAACTCACATTATGTTTGGCGTGGTTACCACGGCATAGCTAAACGCACATGGTGAAGCATGCATATAAACGCCATACTACCGCTCACGACACAGCCATGCTCACGGGGTAACTACGCTCGAACGGAGTTAGCGGTAAAGTGCTGACGCTAAGTCCGCCTATCAAGCGTAGCATATAGAAAGTTCAGAGGACTTTAAAATTCTCTTAGAAGTTAAACCGGAGGTTATAGTAAAAATCACTAAGTGGTTAAGCCCAGAGATAACAAGTACATGCAGAGGATGTTAGTACCAAGCAACACATATAATAATAATAATAATAAACATGATACCGTCATCTTGAACTGGCAAGCACCCCGCTAAGCTACCACGAAACCAACAGAGTGTGCAAGGCCGGAGTCTATTGGATTACTTGTAGAGTGGTCTCTCGGATGGTACCCCGAAGGATAAAGCGACCGAGGGCTTTAGCCAGAATACCTGCAACCTGCACAGGTGTTAGTACCAAACATAGGAATACATATATCACCTATACTATTACAAACATTCCCTATACAAAATACAGTCCACACCACTGATACAATATAAATCAACAGAATCACCGGTACAAATACAAATCCACCAATGCAATGATTATACAATTACACGAATACAAATCAACCCGACGAAATGAAAAAAACCAAAAAGAAAGCGAGAACACTCGCCTAAAACATGATTTTTGAGAAAAACGTTGTGGACTTTAGAAACTCCGCGTGCATGAGCTCCCTAGCAAGGAAAACACATGAAGCGAGAAAGGGAGGGAGAGTCGAAGGTTGGCCTCCCTTGAAGGCCGCCAGCCCTAGGAGGTGCGCCGACCTTAGGAGGTGGCCGAGGTGGTTACCGGCCCAGGGGAGGAGGAGAGGGAGTATAGGAGATGGTGGGGGTGATTGTGGTTTGTAGTTTTGGTAGAGATGGTAGAGTTAGATTTGATGGAGAAGGAAAAGTGAAGGAGGTGGTGATGATGGTGATGTTGGAGGTTGAAATGGTGGTGACGGGGGTGAAGATGGAGGTGATGGAGAGGGAAGTATAAGAGGTAGAGGTAATGATGGAGGAGTTATGATGGTGGAGTTGATGTTGGTGAAGATGGTGAAGTTATCGCCGGAGTAGTTGCCGGAGATGTCATCGGAGTAGTCATCGGAGATGTTGCCAGAGGGGAGATGGCCGCCTTGACTTCGAGATGGTGGTCGACCTAGGAGGGAAGAGAGAGGTTGGTGTTTTTGTGGAGGAATTTGTTGGTGATGGTAGGATTTGGAGATGTAGATGAATTTTGATGGTGAGAGTTCCGATGGCTATGGTGAAGTGAGAGGAGATGGAGGAGGAAGAAGATGATGGTGGGGAGACATTGAAGTTTTTGTTGTTGTAGAGTTGAAGGAGGGGTTGGTTGTTAGGGTGTTTTGTTAGAGAAATGAAGGTTAAAGAAGAGGTTAATGAAGTATTTTTGGAGTTTAAAGTTAAAGGAAAGAAAAGAAAATGGGAGTTAAGTTTTTTTTTTTTTGAAATGAAAAGGAGAGGAAGAGGCTTGGCCGGTTTTGGTTATGGGGGAGAAGAAATGAGTGAATTGGGATATTTTTAGATAGATTTGGATGGAAGGAGGTAAAAGATTTTAGAAGTTATTGGAAGGAAAAGGAAGGAAAGAAAAAGAAGAAAGGAAAAGGGAAAAAGTAAATGGAAGAAAAAGAAGAAAAAAAAAATTTGTATGGTTAAATCCCCGGGTTCGGTCGCAGATGCGAAAATTTTTCGGGAAAATACAGGAAATGTCCGAAAATCAAGTACCTCGAAAAGATCCCAAAATTTTTCAAAAATAAAGAATATTATATTGAGCATGGTGAAATTGGATTTAAGAAATTTAATCTTATTTTCAAATTAAAAATCCTGAAATCAATCATCGATACCGGTCGACACCAAATCCGGTCGAATTTTGATAAATTCAGAAAAAATCCCCAAAATATGTTAAAATAGTAAATATAATTCTAAAGGATAATGTGAAAGTGGTTTCTAAAAATTCAACTCTGTTTGTAATTGAAATTCTGAGAATCAATCAATGGTACCGATCAACACTGATTTTGGAGAATGTATTACAATAATTCAGAAAAATTTTAAAAAAATCATGCAAAATCTCAAATATTGTTAAACAGTGTTTGAATCTAAAATCGGTCAAATCTAAATATCAGAGAGGTCAAATCAAATAGTATCACTATATGAGCATGAATAAATACGAGAAAAATAAGAAAACATGATCGAAAAATTGGGATATGTATCTGGGTACGTATTCTGGAGACAGAGTGGGACAGCTGATGATAGCAATGCTGATATGAGGACTGTGACTCATGATCACAATCCTCTTTGATGATTGTGCTTATAGTCACAATCATTTATTAGAAGACTTCGACTATGTTAATTGAAAATTAGAGAATTTTGTGAGGACTGCGATCATTGTCGCAATCTCAATATAGTCTGAGAAATTGCATTTTTTTGATGACTGTGATCATGATCGCAGTCTTAATGAACTAAAAGATAAGATATTTTGTGAGAACTGTGATCATGTTCGCAGTTCTCATAAAGAAAATTATGATTATGGCCGCAGTCCTGTAAAGACTCAGAAACATGACATTTTTTGTGAGGATTGCAATCATGGTCGCGGTCTTAATAGAGAGGATTATCGATCATGATCGTAGTTGTATAAAAACTCAGAAATATGATATTTTTATGAGGATTACAATTGTGATCATGATTACAGTCCTAATAAAGATATAGAAATAAGGCAATTTTATAAGGACTGTGATCCATCAATCCGCATTTTCAAAGCAGTGCACTTTTTCGAAATGATTACTGTGGGGCATTTGCGTCTTTCACCGCTAAGAAGCGGAGCGTGCATGATTGGTTTAAAAGAATGGCTGTAGCGAATTAATTTATGAAGTTGAGTTTTTTTTCTAATTACAATTTGACATAAAGAGCTGTACCGAAATCCTCATTATTTCGACATATTCTAATTTGTGCTCTTCTAGATCAAATTGAAATATAGACAATATTGATTCATATAAATAAAAGGCATCTCAATGATAATAGAAAAATTGATAAAATCGTTGGCAACAACAAGATAAAGGAAAATGAAGAGGGCAGCGCAATAGGCGCACGCGAAAATGGTTTAAAATGACGTGACACAATGCAGTTGAAAAATAAATAAAATAAACAAAAAAATAAAAAGACACAAGAAATTACTAAACTAATCGCCACTGAAGAAATAAATTGAAAAGCGAATCTTACCCCTCTGGACTATTTTCTGAAGCTAATTTAGTAATTAAAATAAAGTAGCACACGGTATCTTCACTGTACATCAATTAATTGCAAATTAATGTATTGTGATTATATTCTCATTTTAGAATTATCACGACTTTCAAGGGCACTCTAGTAATTTTTGACCTATATTTATATATTATTTTCCCAATTTAGAAAGGCACGAATATTTGCACCCACAAAGGTGATTAACACACTCAATCAAATTTGAAAAAGGTTATGGACTACCCTAAAAAGACAAAAAAACCCCTTAAAATTACTTAAAATTAAAATTGTATACCTTCATATGGATTAATACACCCGCCCAATGATTAAGGTACCCATTATAACTTAATGTCTTTATTGATTAAGAAACCCACCTATTGATTAAAAAATCTTTAAAAAAAATCTCTCATATTAATCCTAAGTTTCAAATACATTACTTAGTTCAAAGTTATGGATAAGCAATTAATCAAATGGAAGCGTTTCAACAATGATCAGGTAAGTTTTTTATCGTTTAAATTATTTTTTGTTTTAATAATAAAATTTGTGTTTTTAAAAAAAAAATACGTTGTTCATCGCGTTATGTTCGGCTAAACAAGACTGAACATCATATTGATGTTCGGCAAATCTGGCCGAACATAATATTTATGTTCGGCCAAAGAAGGCTGAACATAAATTTTATGTTGGCCGAACATAAATATTATGTTCGACCTTCTTTGGCCTAACATGAATATTATGTTCGGCCGTTAATGGCCGAACAAAATATAAATGTTCGACCATTATTAGCCGAACATAACTTATAATTTTCGGTTTAACCTGACTGAACAGATACAAACACAAAATAATTTTTTTATTACATGCCCGCAATATTTTTTCTTCTTTGACGATACAGGATCAAAGCTTTACCCATTGTAGTAACATCGCCACTGAGTTGATTATTACATGGATTTCATCATGTACGAGATATTTCAAACTCGTGAGACATTAATCAAATAGACTCGAAAAGTTGGTAAATCACATGAATTTATGGTTAATATTAAGAAGTTTGATGCTGTAAGAAATGAAAAAAAGGGAGAATATCTCTTAGTTGTGAGCGAAGTGTAAAATAAGTAGGTAAAGAAGTAAAGTTTAATCCGAAAAACACATCATAGCAACAATGATTAAAAAGTACCGGTACAAATAAATATGATCGTTCGTTCCTACTAAAAGGCACGAAGTTGTCAAATGAAGAGGGGTAGATGATTTTGGTTGTATGTGGTGTCCACAATTATTTGACCTCATAACATTTGTAAAGATATTCTTTTTCCGGTAGATTATTTGAGAAAAAGAGAAATTGGTTGTGGATATTGTAAGAAGCCTGTTCGGCCAAAAGATATTTTGCATACGTTAAAACAAAAAAATAAACTCAATATCAATACAATGAGGACAATTTATAATGCAAGAAAGAAGTTTAAAGTTGTGAAATATGCTAGAATATCACAAATACAACAACTATTGAACAAGCTTTCTGAACATATATATATTGAGGTTCATAGAAGTTGTCCCAATACCGTCACTGTCAAAGATATTCCTTTAAGCTCACTCGGCTAGCATTGAATTATTGCACACATTTTCTCGTGTGTTAATAATAGATTACGCATATAAAACAACATGTATCGATTATCATTGATGGAAATTATTGGAGTAGCAAGCACTGCTATGACTTTTTCAGTTGTTTTTACATATTTGAAAGCGGAACAGGAAGACAACTTCAGTTGGTACTTGGATAGTCTGAAATACCTGATGCATGGTTGTTTGATGCCATATATTATTATGATTGATAGAGATTTAGCGTTGATGAATGCTGTAAACAGAATATTTTCTACCTCTCATCATTTCTTGTGTAGGTGGCATATAAGAAAAATATTATTGTTCATTGCAAGAAAACTTTTGACACCAAAGAGAAAGTTGACCTACTCTTCTTTGGTTGAAATAGAATGGTGTTGGATGAAACTGAAGAAGAATTTCTTCAGCTGTTTGGTAGGCTTGATGAGAATTTTGTGATATTACCCTAAATTACTTGAATACGTGAATAATACCTAGATTGCTGAGTATAAAGAAAAATTTGTTGCTTGCTGGACATACACGATAATGCCTTTTCAAAACCATGAACAAACATGCATGCTTTTACGATATTGTGTATGTTTCAAAAACAAAACTACCATATAATATTATTAACATCAAATATCCTTATATATTCATTATCTTATCTTTTCTGAGCTGAGAGTGCACATGCAAAATTGAAAAGATATTCAGGATCATCTCTTCAAAATTTTGAGACTAGTTGGAGAAAAATTCATGCACTTTTAGAATTGCAACATACTAAAATTAAGGCTTCCTTCGAAAAGAGTATAAATGTAGTATTACACAACTTCAAGTCATCTCAGTATAAGTTTTTTCATAGTGCTATATTCATTGCTGCACTGAATAAGATCGTAGAGGAACAAAAAAGAAGCAACACTGTCGGTGTTGATGACATTGCATGTAAGTGCATATTGAGAAAGACCCACAGATTATCTTGCGCACATGAGTTGACTGAGTATCGTGAGTCAAAATGTCCATTCTCTTAGATTCTATTGGTAGCCATTAGAGAAACCTAAACATATCACCATCTGAACCTATTGACTGTGAAGTAGTAGTTGACGTGAGAAATCGTTGCACAGAAGAGATATACACGATAAACAAATGCTTTATCAAAGCCAACGATTCTGAGAAGATAATCTTGTTGGAGAAAATACAATAGTTGATTAATCAAAGTACTTTCTTATCTTATCAAACATGAAGTTAAGATAGAAAACATGATAAGAATGTTGTCAAAAATGAAGCATTGACTCGTCGACTACCTATGACACACGAGTTGCTAATTTCTGCACAAGATAACTGTTTGGAGCTACCATCTCAGAATAATATTCAAGTTTCTTCCAAATTCATATTGCGACCAAAGAAAAATGTATAATTTATTTTTATATTCACCAAACATTTCTTTTAGGTTACATATTAAATATTTTGTTAACACCTCAAATATAGATTATTCGAGCACATTCTTCGACTAGGCTAAACTATTTAGATCAATTTTCAGAACCAATTCATCCATAGATTATACATGTAAAGAATATGCAAGCGGATGGTAATTGTGGATATCAGCTGTTGCAAGTTTGCTCGGTTTTGGTGAGGCGGAATGGTCTCAAGTCAGGCGGGACTTATTTGGAGAATTGAATTGTTATCCCCCATTTATATGAAGGTATATATGAAAGTTGTCAGCGCGTGGAGAAGATTAGTTCTCTGAGTCACTTTAACGGTGTTGTACCATATGACAAGTGGATGATTATGCTTGAGATGGAATTTCTTATATCATCTCATTATAATGTGGTATTTATTTTTTGATCACGACTTCAGTGTCTGACTTTCTTGCCACTTAGAACTCCATCAATCTTTACTACTGCACGTCGATCCATTTCAATTAGGTTTGTCAATAATAATCATATCATTGAGCTACATCTACGCAATGGACATCTAGTACCCTCATTGACACATAAGTGGTACAAGTATCGACTAACGAGTGCTGAAGGTTGGAATAGTGCGTACAAGAGTGGACTGCAAATGTATAATGAGTTGTTCAGTAGTTCCATTGATTTTGGATGTACAATCAATACTGGTTAAACATTGACTCCAATTGATACATATTTGTTTTTTTGGATGTGTCTTTTGCTTTTGAAATTTTATGAATTTTTGAAACACAATTATAGTACTTTGATTTATTTTCAAAATTTGAAATATGACCTATTCTTCTTTGGTTGGATGTGTCTTTTACTAAATGATGGAATGGCAGATGCACGAGAGTTGGTTAATCCAAGTCTTTCCTCTCTTATCGAACCTGAAGTTAAGATAAGAAACATGATAAGAATGTTGCTAAAAATGAAGTATCGACTCGTCGACTACCTTTGACACACGAGTTGCTAACTTCTGCACAAGATAGTTATTTGGAGCTGCCATTTCAGAATAATATTCAGGTTTCTTCTAAATCTATATTGCGGCCAAAGAACAAGGTCCAATTTATTTTTATATTCATCAAACATTCTTTTGGGTTAAATATTAAATATTTTGTTAACACTTCAAATGTAGGTTATTCGAGCACGTTCTACAACTAGGCTAAACTATTTAAATCAATTTTAGGAACCAATTCATCCATGAATTGTACATGGAAACAATATGCAAGTGGTGGTAATTGTGGATATCATCTGTTGCAAGTTTGCTCAGTTTTGGCGAGACGAAATGGTCTCAAGTCACGCGGGACTTATTTGGAGAATTGAATTGTTATCTCTATTTATATGAAGGTGCATATGAAAGGTGTCAGCGTGTGGAGAAGATTAGATATTCTCTGAGTCACTTTAACGGTGTTGCACCATATGACAAATGGATGATTGTACTTGAGATGGTATTTCTCATATCATCTCATTATAATGTGGTATTATTTTTTTAGTCATGACTTCAGTGTCTGACTTTCTTGCCACTTAAACTCCATCAATCTCTACTATTGCACGCCGATCTATTTCAATTAGGTTTATCAACAATAATCATATCATTGAGCTACATTACGCAATGGACATCTGTAACGCCCCGATCCGATGGGTACGGAGATGCTACTGTGACGTATATACGTAGGTCAGAAATACCCTCACGTATATACTCTAAGCATCAGTACAAGTAAGAATCAGAGTACGGAAGTGCGTGGCATATATACATTCCGACATAAGGATTACAAAGTTATCACAGGGCGTGACATTTTAGTACATGTACATTATATCACAGCCAGGTACAAAAGTAAGAATTATAATTTGTACAGCAAAAAGTGCTCACGGGCTGAGAAGAAGATCCCCGAGCTTACAGGAAGATTCAAGAATAGAAGGAGCTAAGACCAGTCAGCCTGCTCCGGAGATAAGCTTGATCTTCGGTGGAGGGCTCCGCTTCAATCCAAACTTCAGAACCTGAACATGCAAGTTCAGGGGAGTCAGAAACTCCCAAATAAATATTCAGGTGAATGTCAAGTGTCGTGCAGAGATAACTATATGTGTGTGTTGATATAACCAAACAGTATTAAACATCAAGAATTGTGTCCAGTGTACATGTATAGTAAGCATGAAATGGAGACATGAAATGAAAGTGATAAGACGTGAATAAATCTATTGTTACTATTTTTAATATTTATACTTATTACTCATTCTACCCATATGTCTAGGTATGTGTAATAGCGTCCCAGCACACATACATCCACATATAAGTAAATCGAGGCTGTTATTGGAAACCACCGGGGGTATCAACGAACAATGTTTACAGTGGGTCCCGTGCATGCCCGGCACCACAGTCCAGGACGTTCCGTTACTGGTACTCGAAACCAGCCGCAAGGCGTACAGGAGGGTCTTATAGAATGCCATTATCAAGATACTAGGAAGGAGGGAGCCAGCACTCCCCTCGGTCGTCTGGAGGCTCACAGATCAGACCGGAAGTTTTAGTTGCACAACATACCTAGTACTACTGTAACCACGAACATATATTGATAGCCGCAAGTTCCACCCGACCCGATGCAAGTTGTCCATTTTTATAGCTTATTATGCAATTATCAGTTTACGGGAATAGCAGGTGCAAGGTATGATAGGGATTTCAGGGGTTCAAGAGTACATGAGTACTATAAATTCAAGTCACTATATATGATACATGATAACAAGTACAGGATTCCCGTAAATGTGACAATCTTAAGCCAAGTATCAATATGTCATAGCGGGACAAGTATCAAGTAGTAGTATATCAGGTGCCATGAGACATATGACTGGGAGGTGATATTAGGCAGGTGATTAATGACAGCATGATGCATGCAAGTATGTCAGAAAAATAATACAATACTAGTCAACATGACGAAGCGGAAAAATCCAAAAAAGCGAGAACACTCGCCTAAATCTTCAAGAAATACCGAGAAATCCTAAGCTCTGGAATCTAGGTAACCAACGCGTCAACGCGTTCAATAACAGATATTATATTAAAAGAGGAGGAGAAAGGATGAATCAGAAAAGAGGGAATGAAGACGTAGGGGTCGCGGACGCGGGGGTCGCGTCGTGTAGATGTTACAAACGCGGGGTCTGAGACCCGCGTTTCATAACACATGAAGAACGCAGACGCGGGCACGTGCTCCGCGTCGCGTTAACACAAGAACACGAGGATCGCGTAAAATAATTAATTGGATGCAGGGGGTAAACTCTACGTCAAGCAATCACACAATAAAAGAAAGAGAGAGACGGGAAGATGTGAGAGACACAGGAAAGGATGAGACAGAGACGCAGTGATCGGAGAGGGAGAGACGCAGGTTTGAGGGAAAAATTAGAGAAGAAAAGAAAAGAAAAAGGAAGGAAAGGAAAGAAGGAAGGAAAGAAAGAAAAGCAAGGGAAAGAAAGAAAGAAGAGAAGGGAGAGGTAGGCCGACCATGGCTTGGCCGGTGGTCGCCGGCGGCAGCCGGAGTTGGCCGGAGAAGGTGGCTAAAGCTCCAAGCCGAAGAAATCTAGAGGGTGCAAGTATAGTTCAAAAGGGAAAAATAGAGTTTTAGAAACGAGGCTTCGGAGAACGAAACTATAACTCGTTGGAAAGAGTATTCTGAGGAGAAGATGATGGCGTGATTGGTGGTGGCTAGGTGGTGTAGATGGTGGTGAAAATGGTGGAGAAGATGTGGAGAAGATGGGTTTCTTGGTGGAAAAAGAGGAAGAAGAAGGTGGAAAATTGTTGTTGTTGTTGGAATGGAGGAGGAAATGGAGGAGAGAATGGTGGAGTAGTTGGTAGTGAAGGAGGTGGAGGGGGTAGCCGGCCAAGAGAGGCTACGTTGGCTGGTTTTTGGGGCTGTCGTTGGTGGCTTGCTATTGGAGAAGAAAAAAGGAAGAAAATGAAAGAGAGAGAAGGAAAAGGAGTGTTTATATAAAGGGAATCTTAGGGTTATTACAAGATTGCCATCCTATTAAATGATACCTGCGTCTCCATTCAAAAATGGGCTGCGTCTCATTAAATGAAATCCGCGTCTGGCAAAAGAGAGTCAGACGCAGAGATGAGATCCGCGTTTCAGATAGAAACACGAGAATCGCGTTGATAAAAAGACAAAAAAGCATGGTGATCAAATCAGAGTTGATTTTTTGAAGGACATAACATTAAATGCGGAATGGAGAGAGTCTCCCATTAAATGTTGAACTCAGGTTTGGTAAACCTCGTGTCAGTAAGGAGAGAGAAAAAGCAAAATATCCAGATAGAATTTCGGTATCTAGGAAAACACCGAAAACTCAGGAAAAGCACGAAAAATGAAGCTTCTTGAAAAGTTTTCTAAAAATTCTCAAAATTAATAATTATTATTTTAAGATATTTGAAGAAATCGATTTTTAGAGATTCAATCCCATTTTCAAAATAAAAATCCTGAACTCCACCGTGGACGGTGTCTACACCGCGTCGGCCGGATTTTTGATAAATTCTAAAAAATCTCAGAAAATTCATTTAGATAGAAAATATGATTTTAAGAAATAATGTGAAAGCTGTTTCTAGAATTTTGACTCTGTTTGTAAATTAAAAATCCGAGAGTCGGTCAGCGGCACTGGTCGACACCGGTTTTGAAAATTTACAACTTAATTCAGAAAAATTTTAGAAAATCATGAAAAATTTGGAATATAAAAAAAATAATATTTTAAATTGAAATCAATCAAATTTGAATACCAAAAGGTCAAATAATGTCGTACTGCTATAAGAATTAAAAAATATAGAAAATAAGGAAATACGCTCCAAAAATTAGGACACATAGCTGTGTGCGTATTCTGAGGATGGGGTGCTACAACATCTAGTATCCTCACTGGCATATAAGTAGTACGAGTATCGACTAATGAGTGCTGAAGGTTGGGATAGTGCGTACAAGAGTGGACTGCAAATGTATAATGAGTTATTCAATAATTCTATTGATTTTGGATGTACAATCAATACTGGTTAAACATTGACTTCAATTGATGCATATTTGTTATTTTTGGATGTGTCTTTTATTTTTGAAAATTTATGAATTTTTGAAACACAATTATAGTAATTTGGTTTATTTTCAAACTTTAGAATTCGACCTATTCTTCTTTGGTTGGACGTGTCTTTACTAAATGATGGAATGACAGATGCATCCAATTGGGTGCCTTCCTGTAGGATCATCCACTTTATCGTTTGAACTATATACTTCAGTACTTCCCCATCCATTTTACCTTTATTTTATCATTTCAGTGCATAAATAATTAAATAACTCTAACGTAACATTGATGCCAACATTAATTCATTCGGTCCAAGAATGCCTATGAATGTTCGGCCGATAATGGTCGAATATATACTCTCTGTTCGACCGTCATAGGCTTAACACTAGATACATTGTTCGGCCTTTGAAGGTCAAACAGTGAGATAATTTTAAGAAAAAAGCCCTAATAGCCCATGAACGTTCGACCGTTAGCGACTGAACAAATTTTCCATGTTTAGCTATCAGTGGTCGAACACTAGATATATTGATCGGCCTCTAACGGTCGAACAATGAGATAATTTTGACACATTGGAGTCGAATATTGAGTATTTTCTGCCACCAATAGAAATAAGCATGGTAAAATATATTTAACAAGTATTTAAGAGACTTTTTTAACAAATAGCATATATATTGATAATACAAGAAAACAAATATTTTTTGAAGATTTGATGTTTACATAAAAATCCAACTATACAGAGGAATTGAACTGAAAACACTCAACAAAAACACATACATTTCAGATTTGAAGAGTTCTAAAAGTCACCCATTACCAGACAAAGAACTCATCAAATTAAAGTCTCAAAACACGTAGTTTGCATATAATCAACTAGGTAATTCAAGTTACATAAATTTAATAATTATACATTTAACTGAATAAATACAAACAAACAGTACAATTCTATTTCTTTCGTTTATATACATGAGTATCCTTCATCGGATATCTTTTTTCATCATCTTCAAGTGCTTACTTCATATTGTAAACGATATTGTACAAAGCAGCCATAGTGTGCTTTCCCATGACCCCTCTTTGAAGTGCGGGTTCGCAAAATCGTAATGCATGAGCAACACGCTGAAAATTTGAAAAATGCATCAAGATGAAAATTTTATCCTTAAACTTTAAAAAATATTTGAATATTATATCTAAGCAAGGATGTTGGGTGCAACGTCAGTGGCATGTGTTTGTATTTCTGCGCCCGCGGACATGTACGCCGGATTTTGAATTACAGGGTGAGATATCTGGAGGTACTAGTTTATGTACTAGTCTATTGATTCCCACTGATATGTCACTGACACGCTCCTTTCCTCTTCAGATAATACATGACTACGCACCTCTCTCAAAAATGATCTACACTGTTGTAGGATAATCTGTACAATTTTGATCTGTATCCTCTTCTACAATGAGATGGTTGGTAGGTGAAAGAGGTACAATTTGCACTCTACCAAACTGTCATAACACTATTTCTGGATGATATGGTTCAACTATATCAGTATACTTTCATCTAGTGAAGAAGGCAACTGTTGGCCCAAAGGCCCATCACTCTAGTTTTGATGATGATTAAATCATGTAGTTATAGTACTAATAATCTTGTATTAATTAGTCTCAGATTTGTGATCACGATCTTAGTAGGTATGTAGCTTCATCAAAGGATTTCAAGTTAAGTTTTGGAGATAGCACGTGTTGATTCAAGAGTTCGTACATCAAGACCACATCAAGTACTCAAGAGGAGTCTAACTCTTTGGATTATGTTTGGACCAAGTCAAGAAGGAGAGAAGATTTTCAAGTAAAGACCTTCAAGAGAAGACTTGTGTCTAGATTTGTTTTGTCAAGATTTTATTTTTAGATAAAATGTTAAGGATAGAATAGTTGGTGAATTGCTCAAGTATCATATACACTCACACACAAGATTTAGATGAGTTTTTATAAAGAGTTTTCATTTTGAAAAAATACAAAAGAGTTTTTGCTTTGGAAAAATACCGTTTTGATTTTTGGACTTTCATATATACATGCGTTTTAACCAAAACTATTTTAGAGCTTAATGTCAAAAATATAGATATTTCATCACATATGTGTAGTGGATCATATCTATACACTCTAAGCTTTAAAAGTGTTTAAAATATCTTGTTTTTGTATTTGGAGAAGTTTTGAAAAAATCAATTTGAAAAAATACGGATTTTGTTTTAAGCCAAAATTTTCATATTACAAAACTAGTTCAAAATGTTTGTAACATGTTTTAATTTTTACTCAAATTATTTGTATATCAAAGTATTATACTGAACGTATTTTTATAGATTTTTAGAGAATTTATGAGATTTTATTGAAGAAAAAATGACGAACTTTTAATCCCTAAAAAGACTGTTTTTGGCCTCTGCCGGTCGACCGCACGGTCGACCGAGCTAGAGGTCGGTCGACTGCGCGGTCGACCGACGTGCACAAAACGTGCACGCCTTGTTTGGCTGGAAGGCCGGTCGACCGACCCGGTCGACCGCCAGAGAGCTCTGCTCTCTGAAAATGGCCCCGGTCGACCGGCGGTCGACCGGCAGAGAGTGTCTGCTCTCTGTATCCAGGCTCCGGTCGACCGGCCGATCGACCGGTGGCTCAACGGTCGGAAATCCGACCGTTGGCGGTCGACCGACAGCAGTGCAGACTGCTGATTTGGACTCCAACGGCTAGTTTTTCTTAGCCTATAAATTGGGGCTCCCATGGACTGTTTTATATAAGATTTTTGGAGAGTTTCAAAGCTAGTTTTCTCATCTATTTCAGAGGTTTTCTTCACTTATTTAAGAGCAAATATTTCCAAATCAAAAGAAAAGGTTTATCAAGAGTGTTTTATAAAAGTGATTCTTTGAGTATTCCTTCACCAAATCAATCCAAGTTTTTCTCACACACACTTGAGCTATCCATTGCTATATCATCCTATAGGAATCTTTATTGTGAGAGGTTTTTAGGTGATCAAAGTGTTGTGATCACCAAAGTTTTCATACTTTGTATTTGAGGAGGCGGACTTGCGGGTTCGCGGTATTTCGAGTTCTAGTGAGAGCTCATTGTAGAGGTGCGGCCTCGGCAAGCTTGAGTGCTTGCGGTGTGTTGTTCTTGCGGGAACAAGAGAGAGACTAGAGAGTCCAAAGGAGTTCTAGTGTGAACTCACTTGTAGGGTCTGTTTGGTTAAGGGTGGAAGTGAGGAAGTGAAGAAGTAAGGAAGTGGTAATAGTTCCCTTTGGAACTTGGGAATTGGTTAATAAGTTTTTTGGTGTTTGGACGTTATTGGGAAGTGTGATTTGAAAAATATTATGTCTTTTCGGTGTTTGGATGGTAATATGGAAGTGAAAGTGGAAAAGTTGACCACAAAGTTGACTGTAAAATAATATTAAAATAAAAAATTAATTAAGAAAAATAAAAAATGAACTGTAATTAGAATGCAAGTGAGATTTACATGATCAAAAAATTAACTATTTTATGCTAAAATTTATTACAAATGAGATTTACATGACCACAAATTTAACTGTAGCACTCTAGAAGTGAGAAAATGGTTGTGTAAAAGAGAAAAGAGAAAAGGAAAAGGGGTTTTCCTATTTTTTTTTCCAGTGTTTGGATAGATAGGGAAGTGAGCAATTATACTTCCCTATTTCCTTAGTTTCGCCTACTTTCTTGCAACCAAACACACCCGTAGGTGTTGTGGCACCGAGTAATCCGGTGGGATCGGTTTTTAGTGAAAATCCTTCATAGTGTTGAAGGCGGGGACGTAGAGTAAGTGTGCTCGAACCTCGAAACAAATCTTCCGTGTTTGCGATTGCTCTCTCTATCTCTCACTTGTCTTTATATCTTATGCTTATTGCTCATATCTTTACTTGCTTGATATATTTGTACTTATATTGTTATATGCTTGAGGTTTATTTGCTCACACTTGTATTCAACCAAGAGAGCCAAAGCGGCACCTCAACTCTTATCTAGAGGAATCTTGAGGAGATAGTTTAGAGCCCTTCACGGGGAATTCGGCTACACTCTTAGGTTATACTTGGTGTGTTGTACTTAAGAATTTTTAGTTTGCATAAATAGTTTTAATTTCGCATTAATTCACCATTAGATTAGCTAGTCACCTATTCACCCATCTAGGTGATTTCAATTAGTATCAGAGCCAAAGTGCTCTTGATTTGGGTCTAACAACCTAGAGTTAAAGATCCTCATTTATAGCTAATCACAATATTTATTTACACACACATGGATTTCATGTCACCTCCCACTTTTGACATTCTTAACATTCAAACTTGGAAAGTTAAGATATCCATGTGTCTCAAAGCCCTAGGCATTCATGTTTATTTTGCCACTATTAAAGATTCTTATTGTTTAAATGGTAAAAATATTGAGGCTAATGCAAAAACCATTCACACTTTAAAGAGTACCCTAAATGATGAATATTTATCTAGGGTTTCTAATCTTGATTCGACTTTTATAGTATGGAACACCATTGTCTCCCTTGGCGAACAAAAATAATATTATGCGGGGAGCGACTCGGATGTTGAAAGTGAAACTTCCAACGTATGCTATATGGTCTAAGGGGATAACCCCTTGAGGTAAATACCGAATCCGAGCTAGAAGAGGATGTTGATATGTCTTATGAAGAACTTGCTTCATTTTGTCAACAACTTCTTGAAAAATATGACATGCTTAAAAAGGATAATAGGTAAATGAAAAATAAATTTGATTGCTTGTTAAAAGAAAATGATTCCTTTAAAAAAAGTTGCATGCATTACACAAGAAAATGAATTTTTAAAAAATGAGAATATTTCCTTGTCCTCTAAGCTAAATGATCTTTGTGAAGGAAATATTTCTTTGAAAGATAAACTTATTTTGGTGGAAAAACAAAAAGAAATTACTTTACAAGAAAATACCTCTTTGAAAAGAAAAATTGTTTCAAAAGAAAAAAAAAATGTTTCTAAAAAGAAAAAGATTGTTGACCATACTTTTCATGCTACTACTAAAAATGAAGTTAAATTTTTGAAAAATAAAATAGATTGTTTGAGCTCAACTTTGAGCAAATGTGCATTTAATCATTCTAAATTGGAAACCTTATTTCAAAAGAAACAAGCTCCACATGTTCATGCACATCACCCACAACATACATATTCACACTTTGCACGTCATGATCACACTTATACACAAATGCATGATAGCGTGTACAAGTGTACACATTGCGGCCGCAAAGGTCATCTAGCAAAGTTTTGTTATGATAAGATAAATTCTATTAATTCTGCTAATAAAAATGTTTGGGTTTCTTACAATGCTAACCCCCGAGGACCCAAAAGAAAATGGGTACCAAAATCCCCACCGTTTGTATTTGATGTAGGTGAGGGCTCTCACATGATGTGAGAGGTTTGGTGCCTTGATGGTGGGTGCACATGGGCTTGATGGACACTACAAATTGATGCATCGGTATCAAGGAGGTTTGGTGGGACGACCACCAAGTTTTGAAGACTTAGAGTATAGTTCTTTGATTTGGTAACTATCTCTAAACTCTATTTAGTTTACATGCTTTTATAATTGATGATTTTTAGCATGTTTTAATGTTTGTTAAAATAAGCATGTTTTGTGTTTATGCTTTATGTGGTAAATACTTGTTTAGATGTAGTTTTTATCAAACTTGTGTTTATACTTGTATAAGTAGTGAGCAACATTTGATTCATATATGTTTGCACTTCATTGCTCATTTGTACTCACTACATGCACTTGTATAGCCTAGTTTTGATGATTCACTCATTTACACTTGTTTTGCCTATTTTCATGTTTTTGCTTCATGTATATGCAATCTTTTGTTCAAATCTAATAAATATACATGTATGCCCTTGAGTCACTTGCCTTCATGCAATTACATTATGGACTCATTTTAGTTTAGGATACATATGTATATTGTTAGCCTTAGATAAATCATACATATACCTTGAAGGTTATTTTTAAATGAAAAATAAAATCTTTATGATTTTAATATTGTTTGATAAAATGAATTTTCATGTTTTTCTCATGATTGGTGTTTTTGAGCCTAATTGACTATTTTCATGAATATGCTATTCACATGATGCTTGTACACTCACATTTTATTTGTTTTCTCATGACTATATTTTCATGAGCATTTTTGAGCTTTATCGATCTTGAGTGACAATATTTGTGTATTTAGTATAATTCATGGGATATTTGATTTATTTTTATGTTTGAAGGATCTTTAACTAGTTTTTCAAAATTACTTTTAACTAGTTATGTATTCTTCATTTGGTAGTGTTTTCAATGCTAAAATATTTTTCATACTCTTATTTTTGAAAACCCCTACCAACCCCTTTAAGGGCGGATGGAAGGCGACCATGCCTTGTATGTTCAAACTAAATATCTTTTATCATGTGCATGAAAATGGTGGACTTTTATGAGTTATACACTGGATTCACATCATAGTTTCTATTGGTATCACAATTGACATTTTTTTGTATGCTCATATTTTATTTTCTATATATGTATGCTTTAAATTTCAATAATATCAATTTCTATTGGTATTTTCATTTTTCATATATATATATATGATTTGTTTGTGCTTAATTTATAAGATATTTACATGTTTAAAGCACAAAGTATGTTTATGCTAAACTTGATTTAAATCTTGATTTTCAATTGGTATCTCAATTGGTATTTTAATAAGCTTATGCATTATTTCCAATTAGTGTTTTTATTGGTAATAATATTTGCAATATACTTCAATTGATATCAATATGTTTCGATTTCCGATTGGGTTTAAATTTCATTTGGTATCAATATGTTTTACCTTATTGGTATAAAAATTTACCATATATTTAATTGGTATCAAAATGTACAAGTATTTCAATTTCAATTGGTATCTCAAATTTTCAATTTCATATGGTATCAAAAATCTTGTGATATCTCAAATTGATTTATTGATTTAAGAAAATTCAAAATTTGTATTGTTTATTTACAATTGGTAAAATGTTGTTTATATGATATCTCAAAATTTGTTTAAGTAATTATCAAAAATTTGTGTTTTGATATGTATTGTCTATATGCAAGGGGAGCTTAACATCTCTTCTATATATAGATTCATATTGAGTGTATCTCATGTTGAGTGTATCTTATATTGAGGAGGTTGACATCTCTTCTTTACGTGATACACGTGTGTAGGGGGAGCTTCACATCTCCACTTATGCATTGTATATTATGCGTTATGTGAGTTAGGGCTTGTCATCCCTTCTTCATGTAATGCATGTATGCAGGGAAGTTAACTTAGCGTCTTCCTCTTCATGAATGTATATCACATATATATCTTTATTGTTGATTTAGTTTTTACCCCTTTGTTGATGATTGACAAAAAGGGGAGAAAGATTTTGAGTTTATATATGCATATTTGAATTTTGCATATATTGAGTTTATGCATTTTACAAAAGAGGGAAAATGATTTTGAAAGTTTAAACAAAAAGGGGAGAGAGTTTTTAGAAAAAGAACTTTTAGTTTATGCATGTTTCTCTCACCTTATTTATGCATATATATTTGTTTAGTTTCATGTGCTTCATTGAATATCTTATTTGTTTATTGTTATGCATGAGTTAAGAGGGAGCTTCTTGTTGGCCCAAGATTACAATCAACCGGTTTTTGAGTTTTGATGATTACAAAATATATATAGTTATTTGTACTAATCATTTTTCTAGTGTTTAAGTGTGTTTCAGGGTTCTAAGGATTCATGTTGTGTTATTCCCTAAAGATGACTCATTTCGGGATCGTTTGACTCAAGATATCTCAATTCGGGTTCAAGATTTCTAGCTATGCAACATTTCATGGAGAAGTCCTTATTTGAAGACCTTGTAGTCACCTAGAACCTTTGTAAGACTTAGTTTGTTAAAAAATGAGGTTATGTTAAGTTGGCTCAAGAAAACACACACACCCCATCTTTTTCCAAAATACGGTTTTTGTTTTGGGTATTTGATTTAGGTTCATGTCTTAATGGTTTTACATGACTCAAATTATTTTACAATTTTACATCTTATTTATATCATGTATACCAACCTTTATAGCATGATACTTAGTCATATAGCCTTACAAAATTATTTTGAAATTTTTTCAAAGTTCAGAAAATTTCCTATAAAAATCCTGTTTCAGGCCTGTCGGTCGACCGACCGGTCGACCGGATCCATTTCAGGCTTGATTGGTCGACCGAGGCTTGTGGTCAGGGCGTGCACGTTTGTGTACGTCTGTCGGTCGACCGACCGGTCGACCGACTGAAAGCCCTTTGCTCTCGGGTTTTATCGGTCGACCGGGCCAGTCGACCGACAGAAAAAAAAGAAGTTTTTTCTTTGGATGCCAGTCGATCGACCGGTTGACCGAGTCCAACGGCTAGTTTGCCATTTGACTGTCGGTCGACCGGGCCGGTCGACCGACAACCGCCAGCAGCCATAACGGCTAGTTTTCAGAGATTTCATCATGGGATTTGATTAGGATGTTTTGATCTGAGCTCTCTGAAATTTTGGGGCTACTTCCTGACCTAATAAGCTAGTTTTAATGATGATTAGATTTCCTCTAATCCCTATAAATAGAGGGGATTGGTCACTTGCAAAATACAAGAAAAATCCTATTGTTTTCAAGTTTCAAAAGAGAAAGAAAAGTTTTCAAAGGCTTTCAATTTTCTAAGTGCATTCTTGGCTACTTGTTTTTAGTTGTTTTTCAAGTTATTTAGTACTACTTTACAACTGAATTTTTCTCTACACTTCTTGAGCCAAAATGCTTCCTCATTCTATTAGGAGTTGTAAAGAGAAGTGTGTGGTCCTTTGTTGATCACTTTGTTACTTGTTGTTCCATGTGTTAAGAGCCCTCATTGTGGAGAGGGTTGGATTGGAGGAGTTCGGTACTCTGGTCTTCGGTAGACCTTTTGTAAACTTCCTCGGTGGATATAGTGGAAACCCTTCACGGTGGTGAAGGCGGGGACGTAGAGCGGTGGCTCGAACCTCGAAACAAATCCTTTGTGTTTGCGATTGTTTTGCTTATTGCTCTTTTGCTCTACATTTCTATATTGTGATTTATCTTGTGTGCACTTCATTATTGCATCTATTTCATTCTTGCATTTTCCGGTCTCTACTCATCATAACAAGAAAGCAATTACGCGCCTCAACTCATAATCTAGAGGAATCAAAGAGGAGAAGTTCTAGAGCCCTTCACGGGGAATTCGGCTTCAATTTCTTGTTTTGAGTGACCGTTTGCATCATATATTCATACTTGTTTAAAAAGGTCATTAGATTAGCATTAACACCTATTCACCCCCCCTCTAGGTGTTTTTCAATTGGTATCAGAGCTTTCGTCTCTAGGCTCTTGGCTTAACAACCTTAGAGAGATCCTATATTGCTAATCATTTTATTCATTTTTCATCCTCATACACTTAGTAAAAATGACCGAAGGAATTAAGACCCCACCCAAGTTTGATGGCCTTAACTTTCCCATATGGAAGGTTAAAATGACCGTATTTTTGCAATCCTTAGGGAGCCGGGTTGCAAAGGCAGTGACCAAGCCTTTTAGTGCACCCCCCGATGATGAGGACACTTGGTCCGATATTGCCACGAAGGAGTTTGATGTTAATGCTAGGGCACACTATGCCTTACTTCAAGCCCTTAATGACGATGATATCTCTAGAGTCATTCATTGCAAATCCGCAAATGAGATTTGGACTCACTTACTTGTCACTCACGAGGGGACTTCACAAGTTAAGAGGGCAAAATTGACCTTCTTCGTTCCCAATATGAAAATTTTTCTATGCAAGAGAATGAAACTATAGATGATATGGTTACTAAATTTACAAAGATTACTAATGGACTTTCTTCTTTAGGTGATGCTATTGACAATGACCAAAAGGTGAGGAAGATCATCCGTGCACTCCCTCCATCTTGGGAAGTCAAAGCCACAACTTTGAAGGAGCTCAATGACAAGGAAGAAATGGAGCTTATAGGTCTCATTGGGAATCTCAAAACCCATGAGATGGAAAGAAAAGTAAGAGAAGAGATGGCTCCTCCCAAGAAGAAAGCTATTGCCTTCAAGAGTTCCTCCAACTACTCCGACGACGATGATGAAGAAGAGGATGATGAGGATCTTTCTCTTCTTGTAAAGAATGTCCAGAGAATGTACAGCAAGGCAAAGTTTCAAAATAGAAGGAGATGGCAAGGTAAAGAAGAGAATAAAATCACTTGTTTCAATTGCCAAAAGCCGGGTCACATTGTTGCGAAATGTCCGGAAAGAGCCAAACCCTCCACCTCCAAGAAGCCGTACAAAAAGAAAGCTTTAAAGGCTACTTGGGATTCTGAGAGTGAATCCGAGGAGGAAGTCGACACCGCCAACATGTGCTTCATGGCAAATGAAAGCACAAGCAAGGTAACTCCCAATACTTCCTTTGATTGTGATCTATCCATGGATGAACTAGGAGAAGCTTTTGAAGAACTCTCTCATAACTATGATTTTCTCAAAAAGAAATACTTGAAAATGAAAAAGAAAAATGAATCTCTAAATCATAAAGTTTTCACTCTTACAAAAGAAAAGGAGGAATTGCTTTCTACTCTTGTTTCCACACAAAAGGACTTTGATAACTACAAAATTTCTTGCAAGGGTAAATTTTCACAAATTAATGAAAATGAAATTTCCATGCTAAAAGAGAAAATTGATTCATTAGGAGTAGTTTTGAAGAAATGTGAATTTGATAAGAATAGACTAGAGGCTATGTTTCCTAAGAAACAAGTCCCAAAGAAACATTCACATGTTATTCATGCTCATGTTCATAAATCACAACCTTTGCATCATGCCAAGCACCCTAAACATGTTCACACTCCACACACACATCATGCATTCATGTATGGTAAAGTCTTTTCATGCACATATTGTGGCCGTAAAGGTCATTTAGTTAAATTTTGCTATGATAGACTTAATGCATCACATAATAATGTTTGGGTTCGGAATACTAACTTTCAAGGACCCAAGAAAATTTGGGTATCAAAGTTAACAAATTTGTTAAATGATGTAGGTACATTCCATGGCCCAACGACGTAAAGGATTGTGGTATCTTGATAGTGGTTGCTCAAGGCACATGACTTGGGATATCAACAACTTTGTAACCCTATCAAGACACAATGAAGGTGGCACCGTCACCTTCGGAGATGATGCCAAAGGAAAAATCATTGGTATTGGTAATGTTAAACTTGGTACATCTCCTTTAATAGAAAATGTTATTTTAGTTGATGGCCTCAAGCATAATCTCTTGAGTGTTAGTCAACTTTGTGACAAAGGTTTTGATGTTATTTTTGATAATATAGCATGTAGAGTTATTGATAGACAATCCAACACATGTATATTTTTCGGATTTCGTGAATGCAATGTATACATGATTGACATGTCTAATATGCTATGCAATGCTACTTGTTTGAAAGCCCTCGATGATGACTCTTGGTTGTGGCATAGGAGATTAGGCCACATTTCTTTTGACCATCTATCTAGATTAAACAACAAGAAAATGGTGAAAGGTATCCCTTACTTGAACTTTGAAAAGGACTGCATTTGCGATGCGTGCCAACTTGAAAAACAAACCAAGTCCTCTTTCAAGTCAATCAAGGATATCATGACATCACGTCCCTTGGAGTTGATCCATATGGATTTGTTTGGTCCTACTCAAACCAAAAGTCTAAGTGGGAATCGTTTTGCTTTTGTTTTAGTTGATGATTTCTCGCGTTTTACTTGGGTTTTCTTTTTAGAACACAAAAATCAAGCCTTTTCATATTTTCAAGCCTTTAAGAAAAGAGTTGAAAAGGAAAAAGATTCTTCTATTTTAAGAATAAGAAGTGATAGAGGTGGTGAATTCAATAACAAACCTTTTACCACTTTTTGTGAAGAACATGGAATTAAGCATGAACTATCTTGTCCTAGAACTCCACAACAAAATGGAGTCGTTGAGAGGAAAAGTCGGACACTACAAGAGATAGCTAGGACAATGATTAATGAATATGGTCTCCCTCATTATCTATGGGCCGAGGCCGTTAACACATCTTGCTACATATCAAATAGAGTTTTCTTATGCAAAAATACTTCAAAAACATCTTTTGAGATCTATTTTTCTAGAAAGCCAAATGTTTCATACTTTAAAGTTTTTGGCTGTAAATGCTTTGTTTTGAATACTAAAGATAATTTAGGTAAATTTGATGCAAAGTCTTATGAAGCAATTTTTGTTTGTTATTCTAATACTAGTAAAACTTATAGAGTTTTCAATAAGTCATCCTTGACTATTGAAGAATCTATACATGTAAAGTTTGAGGAATCTAATGTGTTTGTTAAGAATGTTGTAGAAATATATTCCCTTAATGAAGACATGGAGAGAGCTACTTTGAAGGACTCACCTACTATTGAAGACATGCCAAAGGATGATGAAGGAAATGAAGTTCAAGAAAATGAGGTTCAATGAAATGAAATTCAAGAAGTTGAAGTGAAGACTACTCAACCACTTCCAAAAGATTGGAGATACAATCCACATCATCCCAAGGATCTTATTATAGGTGAAGTATCAAAAGGGGTAACTACTCGCTCTAAACTTCATGATTTTGTGGACACTATGCTTTTATTTCTCACTTTGAACCAAAGAACATCCTCGAAGCCGAGGGCGACTCATATTGGTTGCTAGCCATGCTAGAGGAGCTCAATCAATTCGAGCGCAACCAAGTTTGGCATCTTATTCCTAGGCCCCACGATTGACCAACAATTGGTACTAAGTGGATCTTTAAGATAAGTTGGATGAGTCGGGAAATGTTATTAGGAATAAAGTTAGGTTAGTAGCCCAAGGTTACACTCAAGTCGATGGTATCGATTTTGAGGAAACCTTTGCACCCGTAGCACGGCTTGAAGCCATATGGATGACACTTGCATTTGCTTCTTATAAAGATTTTAAGCTTTTTCAAATGGATGTAAAAAGTGCCTTCTTAAATGGATTTATTGAAGAGGAGGTGTATGTTGAACAACCCCTGGGTTTGTTGATCCTACACATCCGGATTTTGTTTTCAAACTTGACAAAGCTCTTTATGGTTTAAAACAAGCCCCTAGGGCTTGGTATGAAAGACTTTCTTCTTTTCTAATTTCTAATGGTTTCAATAAAAGAAAAAATAGATACTACTTTGTTTACAAAACATGTTGAAAATGATATACTTATAGTTCAAATTTATGTGGATGATATCATATTTGGTTCTACTAATGAAAATCTTTGCAAAGCTTTTGAATCATGCATGAAGGAAGAATTTGAGATGTCTTTGATGGGTGAGCTTAACTACTTCCTTGGTCTCCAAATCAAGTAAAGGAAGGATGAGATTTTCATAAATCAAACCAAGTACACAAAGGAACTTATCAAGAGATTTGGGCTTGAAGGGGCTAAGGCAAGCAAAACTCCCATGGCAACTACCACAAAGCTTGACAAGGATGAACAAGGTACAAGTGTAGACATTAAGCTTTATCGTAGCATGATTGGTAGCTTGTTGTATTTAACGGCTAGTAGGCCGGATATTACGCTTTGTGTATGTCTTTGTGCTCGATTTCAATCGTGTCCTAAAGAGTCCCATTTGATTGCGGTAAAACGCATTATTAGATACCTTAAGGGCACAATTGAAATGGGTTGTGGTATTCAAAGACCGGATAATTTTCCATGACGAGTTTTTCGGATGTCGACTATGCAGGTTGTAGAGTGGATAGGAAGAGTACAAGTGGAACATGTCAATTTCTTGGTAATTGTCTTGTTTCTTGGTCTTTCAAAAAGCAAAATTCGGTAGCCCTCTCAACCGCCGAGGCGGAGTATGTTGCGGCCGGAGCTTGTAGTGCACAAGTTCTTTGGATGAAACATACTCTCCTTGACTATGATTTGCATTTTGACCATATTAAAATATTTTGTGATAATACTAGTACTATTCATATGACTAAAAATGCAAATCAACATAGTAAGACTAAGCACATTGACATTCGATATCACTTTCTTAGAGATCATTATGAGAAAGGTGATATTGATATTGATTATATTTCTACCGATTTTCAACTTGCCGATATTTTTACAAAACTACTAGACTATGCTAGATTTTTCTTTATTTGTGGTGAATTGAATGTTTGTGTTATGGAATTATGAAGAAATTTTTTTTAACTATGTTTACCCTTTTTGATGTATGACAAAAAGGGGGAGAAAAAGTTAGCTTATTTTTACTTTGGAGTTATGCATTTTGAGTTTTAAGTTATAACAAGTTAGTTTTGAATTTTTTGAGTTTTGGTTTTTGAGTTATAAAAGGTTAGTTTTTGTTATTTTTACTTTGGAGTTATGCATTTTGAGTTTTAAGTTATAACAAGTTAGTTTTGAATTTTTGAGTTTTGATTTTTGAGTTATAAAAGGTTAGTTTTTGTGTTAAGAGTTTTGAGCAATGTGTTTTGTATTCCTATGTCTCTCTTATGCCAAAATTCTTAGTTTCTACCTTTTATGTGTATAGCTATTCATTTATACATAGCATGATTTGAGGGGGAGCTTCCAAGCCTTTTTCCCATATTTTTGTTAAATAACTCATATGTTTTGTCATCATCAAAAAGGGGGAGATTGTTGGCCCAAGATTACAATCAACCGGTTTTTAAGTTTTGATGATTACAAAACATATATAGTTATTTGTACTAATCATTATTCTAGTGTTTAAGTGTGTTTCAGGGTTCTGAGGATTCATGTTGTGTTATTCCCTAAAGATGACTCATTTCGGGATTGTTTGACTCAAGATATCTCAATTCGGGTTCAAGATTTCTAGCTATGCAACATTTCATGGAGAAGCCCTTATTTGAAGACCTTGTAGTCACCTAGAACCTTTGTAAGACTTAGTTTGTTAAAGAATGAGGTTATGTTAAGTTGGCTCAAGAAAACACACACACACACCATCTTTTTCCAAAATACGATTTTTGTTTTGGGTATTTGATTTAGGTTCATGTCTTAATGGTTTTACATGACTCAAATTATTTTACAATTTTACATCTTATTTATATCATGTATGCCAACCTTTATAGCAAGATAGTTCATGCTTAATTCCTTGTTTTTCACAAAAAGTGGAAAAGGGTAGGTTAATGAACTCACCTCCTCTATCACTTCTTATTCTTAAAATTGAAGTATCTTTTTTCTTTTCAACTCTTTTCTTTAAGGTTTGAAAATGTGAAAAGGCTTGGTTTTTGTGTTCAAGAAAGAAAACCCAAGTAAAACGTGAAAAGTCATCAACCAAAACAAATGCAAACCGATTCCCACTTAGACTTTTGGTTTGAGTAGGACCAAATAAATCCATATGGATTAACTCCAAGGGACGTGATGTCATGATATCCTTGATTGACTTGAAGGAAGACTTGGTTTGTTTCCTAAATTGACATGCGTCACAAACCCGGTCCTTTTCAAAATTCAAGTAAGGAATGCCTTTCACCATTTCCTTTGTGTTTAACCTAGATATATGGTCAAAAGAAATGTGGCCTAATCTTCTATGCCACAACCAAGAGTCATCATCGAGGGCTTTTAAACAAGTAATATTACAAGACATATTAGACATATCAATCATATAAACATTGTTTTCACAAAAACCGGAAAATACACAAGTATTAGATATTCTATCAATAACTTTACAAACTACATTATCAAAAATAACATCAAAACTTTTATCACAAAGTTGACTAACACTCAAGAGATTATGCTTGAGGCCATCAACTAAAACTACATTTTCTATTAAAGGGGATGTACCAAGTTTAACATTACCAATACCGATGATTTTAACCTTGGCATCATCTCCGAAGGTGACGGTGCCACCTTCATGGTATCTTGATAGGGTTGCAAAGTTGTTGATGTCCCAAGTCATGTGCCTTGAGCAACCACTATCAAGATACCCCAATCCTCTACGTAGTTGGGCTTTGGAAGGTACCTACATTATTTAACAAATTCATTGATTTTGGTACCCAAATTTTCTTGGGTCCTTGATAGTTAGTGTTTCGAACCCAAATATTATGACGAGATGCATTAAGTCTATCATAGCAAAAATTAGCTAGGTGTCATTTACGCCCACAATGTGAACATGAAAACACTTTACCATACATGAATGCATGATGTGTGTGTGAAGTGTGAGCATGTTTTGGGGTTTGCCACGATGCAAAGGTTGTGTGGTATGAACATGAGCATGAGCATGGAAAGCATTTTTCTTAGGGGCTTGTTTCTTAGGAAACATGGCCTCAATCTTCTTCTTATCAAACTCATAATTTTTCAAAATAATTCCTAATGAATCTATTCTTTCTTTAAGCATGGTAATTTCATTAGAATCAACTAGTGGGGACTTGCCTTTACAAGAAATCTTGTACTTATCAAAATCATTTTGAGTAGTAACTAAAGTAGAGAGCAAGTCATCTTTTTCTTTAGAAAGGGTAAATACTTGATGATTAAGAGACTCATTTTCCTTCTTCATTTTTAAGTACTTTTTCTTTAGAAAATCATAGTTATGTGATAATTCTACAAAAGCTTCTCCTAGTTCATCCATGGAAAGTTCATCATTAAAAGAAGTGGAAGGGGTTACCTTACTTGTGCTTTCATTTGCCATAAAGCACATGTTGGCGGTGTCGATTTCCTCCTCGGATTCGCTCTCGGAATCCCATGTAGCCTTCATTGCTTTCTTCTTGAAAGGCTTCTTGGAAGTGAAAGGCTTTGCTTTATCCGGGCACTCCGCAACAATGTGACCCGGTCTTTGGCAATTGAAGCAAATAATTTTTCTTTCTTCTTTGCCTCCTTGCCATCTCCTTCTTCTTTGGAATTTAGCCTTGTTGTACATCCTCCGGACGTTCTTCACAAGAAGTGAGAGCTCTTCGTCATCTTCTTCTTCATCGTCGTCGTCGGAGTGTGTGGATTGACATTTGAAGGCTATTGTCTTCTTCTTGGAAGGAGCCATGTCCTCCCTATCTTTTCTCTCCATCTCATGGGTTTTGAGGTTCCCAATGAGACCAATTAGCTCCATCTCCTCCTTATCATTGAGTTCCTTCAAGGTAGTTGCTTTCACTTCCCATGAAGGAGGAAGAGCCCGGATGATCTTTCTTACTCTTTGGTCGTTGTCGATACCATCACCTAGAGAAGAAAGTCCATTAGTGATCTTTGTAAATTTTGTAACCATATCATCTATGGTTTCATTCTCTTGCATGCAAAAGTTCTCATATTGGGACCGAAGAAGGTCAATCTTAGCCCTCTTCACTTGTGAAGTCCCCTCATGTGTCACTAGCAAGTGTGTCCAAATCTCAAATGCGGATTTGCAATGGATGACTCTAGCAATGTCATCATCATTGAGGGCTTGAAGTAGTGCATAATGAGCCCTAACATTGGCATCAAATTCCTTAGTCTCAATTTCGGACCAAGTGGATTCATCACCGGGGGGTGCACTAAAGGGTTTGGTCACGGCCTTTGCAACTCGACTTCCTAGAGATTGCAAGAAAATGGTCATCTTAACCTTCCATATGGGAAAGTTAAGTCCATTAAACTTAGGAGGGGTCTTAATACCATCGGCCATTTTTACTAAGTGAGAGTGAATGAGAAATGAATGAAGTGATTAGCAAATAGAGGATCTCTCTAAGGTTGTTAAGCCAAGAGCCTAGAGACCTATGCTCTGATACCAATTGAAAAAACACCTAGAGGGGGTGAATAGGTGTGAATGCTAATCTAACAATCTTTTAAAACAATTATGCAACGATCACTCAAAACAAGACTAAGAGCCGAATACCCGGTGAAGGGTTCTGAACTCCTTCCTCGTGATTCCTCTAAATAAGAGTTGGAGGTGCGTATTGCAATCTTGTTGTATGAGTTATGATCGACAATATATCTAGAAATGAATAATATGCAATGATGATGTGCACACAAGATATATCACAAGTAATGAAAGCAATATCACAAACTAGAAACAATGAGTAAAGGATAGCAATTGAAGGTAAAGCGAAATAGAGAGTAAGAGCAAAAGACAATCGCAAATACAAGTATTTGTTTCGAGGTTCGAGCCACCGCTCTACTCCCCGCCTTCACCTCCGTGAAGGGTTTCCACTATCCACCGAGGATGCTTACAAGGTCTACCAAAGACCGGAGCACCGAGCTCCACCACTTACAAGAACTTCTACCGAAGAGGTGTCTCCACAAGATGAACAAAGAGTAACAAGTAGCCAAATGATCTCTAAAATGATCACAAACTCTTTACAAACACTTCTCTCTTTACAACTTCCTTATAGATTGAGTAGGGAATTTTGGCTCTAAGAAGTGTAGTGAGAAAAACTCAGTTGTAGAATGATTTTTGCTAGAAAACACAACTGAAAACAAGCTCAAGAATGAATGGGAAAATGGAGAGCTTAAAACACTTTTCTTCTCTTTTTAAAACTTTGAAAACTTAAGGATTTTTCTTGATCTATTGCAAGAGCCTATTTTCCTCTATTTATAGGGAGAGGAATAGGTTAAAAACAATTTATTTTAAGCTTATTTGATCTGGAAAAGTTCTCCAAAAACTCAAAAAAAGTCTGCCAAAAACAGATTAAGAAAACAGAATTTAGATTGCACCAAAGAGGAAAGAGCCGTTGGCACTTTGCAGGCCTGGCGGTCGACCGTACGGTCGGCCGTCCGCCCTGCTGGCAAGGAGCCGTTGGGCTCGGGTCGACCGCTGTAACACCCCGCTCCCGGAATACGTACTTAGTTGCGTATTCAGATTTTTTGATCGTATTTTTCGATTCACTTTCTGTATTTATTTTGTATTATGAATTATTTATATGATCGTTTTGTCTTGGATCCGGATTCGTGGACTCAGAGTCTGCCCTTCTCTGAACCGGGGACCCGATCCTAGTGTATTACTCAATTTGGTCTTTCCGGTTATCAGATTTGACCGATTTCAGTTTCAAATATCATTTTCCAATATTTTAGATTTTCTATGATTTTCTGAAATTTTCCTGAATTAAATGAAAAATCTTCAAAACCGTGTCGACCAGCACCGCTGACCGACTTCTGAATTTTTAATTTACAAATGGAGTCAAATTTGGAGAAACCGCTTTCACATATTTTCTTAGAATAATATTTACTATCTTAATTCATTTTTTGGGCATTTTCAGAATTTATCAGATTTCTGCCAGATTTGGTGTCGACCGATATTGGCGGCCGATTCCACGATTTTTAATTTAAAAACTATAAAGAATTTCTTAAAACGAATTTCACCATGATTCCTAAAATAATATTCTTGATTTTTGAGAATTTTTGCGGGTCGTTCCGAGATATTTGATTTCGGGACGATTTCGGTATTTTTCCGAAAGTTTTCCGCATCCGCAACCGAATCCCGGGAATCCGCTACTCTAATTATTTTCACTTTTTCTTCCAATAAAATATCTTCTTTTTTTCATTTTCTTTTCCTTTTTCCTTTTTCTTTCTTTCCTTTTCTTTCCACCAAATTCTCCAAACTTCTCCATTCTTCCACCAAAAATATCTTCTCCAAAATATCTTCTCCACCACAAATATCTTCTCCAAAATATCCAAAATCACTCAAACTCCTCTCCCATCACCATGGCCGGCCAAAGAGCCACCTCACCTCCCCATTTTACAAATAACCCCCTCTCTTTTACATTTTTACATCACCTTCACAATTCCAATTCCTATATAAACTTTCCTTCTTCATTCCACTTCATTTTTCTCTTCACCAAAACTCTAACCACCACCAACTCCTCCTTCATCTCCACCACAACAACAACTACTACAACTTCTCCAACTCCTTACCTTCATCTTCTTCCTCCTCCATCTCCATGTAAACCACCACAAACTTCAACAACTCCACCAAAGCCTCCACCTTCTCCTTTACCTTCTCCAAAAATACCACCACCATCAAAACCCTCCACAAAACCACCACCCCATCACCACATCAAGGGCCGGACACCTCCTTAGGATTGGGGCCGAGCTCCTCTTCGTCGGTAATATCTCCGGTGATCATTCCGGTAATCGTTCACGATTATTCCGGTGATCATTCCGGCTCCGGTGATTATTCCGGTAATCGTTCACGATCATTCCGGTGACAATTGCAACGACAACACTACCGTCACCTCCACCATCTTTACTTAACCACTCCTTCACTTTCTTTTTACCACCACCAAAGAAATCACCTTCCCTCCTCTCTGTTTTATTCCTGACGCGGATCTCAACCCGCGTCTAGGCAATTCCTTAACAAAATCCGCGCGTTCCTGTATTGATACGACGCGGAGCCCATGCCTGCGTCTGTATTCTTCTTGTGTTAACACGACGCAGAACCCACGTCCGCGTCCACGTTCTCCTCGCGTCCTGACTTGAGCGCAGACCTCGCGTTTGTGGCATCTATGCGACGCGAACCCCGCGTCTGCTATTCCCGCGTCTGCTACTCCCGCGTCTGCTACTTCCACGTCTGCTAGTCCCGCGTCTGTGATTTCCGCGTCTGCTATTCTCGCGACACTATTCCCGCGTCTGCTATTCCCGCGTCTGCGACCCCTGCGTCTCACTTTCAAAACCCGCGTCTCCCTGTGCACTCTCTCTTCCCATATACTTCTCTCTCTAGAATTCTCTCTCTTTCTCTCTCTCCTCTTCACTTTCTCTCTCTAAATATTTATATCATATTTTATGGCGCGTGCGCGAGTTTCCTGAATTTCAGACCTTTCAGCATTTCGGGTGATTTAGGCGAGTGTTCTCGCTTTCTTCTTGACTTTCTCATTTCGGCGAGTGTCCTCGCCTCCATTTGGGTTTCCCCGCTTTGTCGGTGGTCAACATGTATTTTATTCCATGTTTAAATGTATTGGGCTGAGTCACTGTATTTGTGTATGGCCGAGTGCCAATGACTGGATATGTCTTGCTCTGTGACGAATGCTTGTATTAGGGTAGTTTAATTCTTGTACATATACCATGCCTGTAATGTACCTTGTTGCTTTATACCATGCATGGCCAACCCTTCGTGGTCGATTGGACTCTGGGTTTCTGCCCACTCTTGGGATGGCTAGTAGCCACCGTGAGTGCGCTTAGACCCCGAGCGTACTCGGACCCTTCAGCCTCCGGTCTCTCACTATTTCGAAAGAGAGGTGATTGGGACCGTCTGGTTTCTCAGCTCCGTCTGGTGAGCATACTTAGCGCTTAGCGCTTTATTCACTAAATTCGTCTAGGCAAGTTTGTTACTGGATTTTCTACTCGTATTCTAAAATGAGTTATCCCGGTAATCTCGCCAAGCGTATTAGCGTCTAAACCCTGTTCGCTGCCTGTGCTTCCAGCTTGTTCAGCTCCGCCTGGTTATCATGATCAGCGTTCAACGTTTTACCACTAGATTCGTCTAGGCGAGATGCTGCCGGATTTTCTACTCGCACTTTAAGCCGAGTTGTCCCGGTAATCTTGTCAGACGCTCCAGTGTTAAATACTGCTTGCTGTCTGTGCCTCCAGCTTGCTCAGCTCCGCTTGGTTGTGCTCAGCCACTACTCTATCACATGCCATGTATTTACCTGATATGTTAACACTTGCCCTGACATTACTTCATACCTGCCATTTACCTGCTACCATTTAACACCTGATGTGTTATCACCTGACTCTAGACATGCTACTACTTGGCAAGACCCCTTGTTATGACATGACTTGCCACCAGACTAATATCAATCTCTTGACATGATTGGTCACCTGCCAAATATCATTCTCCTGTCATGCTATCACATGACACCCGGCATGATATACTTGACCTTGTGATTATCACATTTACGGGAATCCTGCCTTGTTATCCTGTACTATGTACAGTGACCTGTTATCCTGTATTACATACAGTGACCTGAACTCCTGAACTCCTGATCATGTCTTGCACCTGTTATTCCCGTAAATTGATAATTACCAAATAAATCATAAAAAGGAACAACTTGCATCGGGTCCGGGGAAACTTGCGGCTATCAATATGTGTTCGTGTTTACAGTGGTATTAGGCATGTTGTGCAACTAAAACTTCCGGTCTGACCTGAGGGCCTCCAGGCGACCGAGGGGAGTGCTGGCTCCCTCCTTCCTGGTACCATCATGATAAGGGCATCCATAAGACCCTCCTGATCGCCTTGCGGCAGGTTCCGTCACCAAGCAACGGAACAATCCTGGGCCGTGGTCCCGGGTATGTACGGGACCCACTGTAAACATAGTTCGTTGATACCCCCGCTGGTTTCCATAACAGCCTTGCTTTACTCAGATATGGATATATGTGTGCTGGGACGCTAGTTCACATATCTAGATATCAGGGTAAGACGAGTAATAATAAAGTGTCAAGATGATAACCTGCTCTTTAAGTTGTAAGTAGAAGTATGTGGAATGAGACGCATACTGAAGCCTGCAACTTAGACGGCTATGAATCTGTGATATGCCTCGCCATATTTGCTTGTACTGGATTTTACTTCGGATTTCCGGTTTTATGATTATTAACATATTATCTGTTCATACCCTGCTTTATTCCTTGTATTCTATTCCAGCAGTCTCCTGTTCTCATCATACCCTGAGTACTTCCTGTCTGACATCTACTTGCTTACTTGCTTCTGCTCACGACACAGTTTTCAATGCATGCTTATGATTCGGTTTTATCGATACACTTGTACTTATCTCAGCACGCCATCTGGCATTTACATCACCACTCGCCTGGGGAGTTTCATCTGACTCCCCTGGATCCTCATGTCCAGTTCTTGGAGCTTGGAGCGTGCGGATTCTCCCAGTTGCTGATCAGAGTGGCGCAGCGGTAGCGTGGATCTCCAGCAGACCGTCCAGAGCCCCATCCTTCCAGGCCCCCTTGTTCGGCTCTAGAGTTTTCCTGTTATGAGTTTGAGCCTGTCTTTGTACTATTTATACTTGTACATCTCTTTGTAATCTCGCAATTGCGCCTATTAGTGATGTAATATTCATGTAATATTGGATCACCTCTGGTGATAACTTTGTAATTGTACTTATATGTTGGAATATATAATGCACCACTTGCTTCCGTACTCTGATTCTTGCCTGTACTGATGCTTAGCGTATATACGTGAGGGTGTTTCTGACCTGCGTATATACGTTACAGTAACGTCTCCGTACCAGCAGGATCGGGGCGTTACAGGATGGTATCAGAGCCTAGGCTCTCGCATCCTCAGTAGTCCAGACGGCAAATTAATGGTAAAGAAATTTGCAACTGGAATACAAGAGTCCTGGTTATACACTCCAACTACAAGTACAGAGTTATCTATTCTATCTTGATCATCCTTTCTTTGATTCCTAATTCCTTCCATCTTTCCCCTATTTTGGTTTTTCGAAGCCTTTATACCAATTTAAGATATGGATATACTAGAGAGGTAGTGGCTGGTTCTGAATGAAGCTATGACATGATCTCTTCGGCCAACTCTATGAGGCTCAGTACTCTCTGGATTGATCCCGATCGGGTTATCTTTCAGAAGTCAGTAGTCGGGATTCTCTACGGGTATTCTATATTCTCGGCTATATCTTTCAGAGTGATCGATGCCTGGTATTCGGAATTCTCAATTATCGGTCTTCTTTATTATGCTCAAGACTAGCAGGGTTTCCTTTATCTTTAGTATTCTGGCTTATTCTCGAAGGGCTATCAAGTATGCAGTACAACTGGAATTCTATTGCAAAGCTGTGTTATCAGTCAGTATTATTCGACATTGTTCAAAGATTTATACAGCCGGAAGTGCAGAGGACGTCTATATTCTGATTATTGTTCAGTCAACTTGAGAGCCCTACCCATAGTGCTTCATATCGTAATTGGTATAAATTCCACCTTTGTCCCCTTTGTGTACATTTTACCCCTTATCGAAATTGCGAGGACGCAATTTTTTGTAAGGTGGATGGAATGTAACACCCCGCTCCCGGAATACGTACTTAGTTGCGTATTCAGATTTTTTGATCGTATTTTTCGATTCACTTTCTGTATTTATTTTGTATTATGAATTATTTAAATGATCGTTTTGTCTTGGATCCGGATTCGTGGACTCAGAGTCTGCCCTTCTCTGAACCGGGGACCCGATCCTCGTGTATTACTCAATTTGGTCTTTTCGGTTATCAGATTTGACCAATTTCAGTTTCAAATATCATTTTTCAATATTTTAGATTTTCTATGATTTTCTGAAATTTTCCTGAATTAAATGAAAAATCTTCAAAACCGGTGTCGACCAGCACCGCTGACCGACTTCTGGATTTTTAATTTACAAATGGAGTCAAATTTGGAGAAACCGCTTTCATATATTTTCTTATAATAATATTTACTATCTTAATTCATTTTTTTGGGCATTTTCAGAATTTATCAGATTTCTGCCAGATTTGGTGTCGACCGATATTGACGGCCGATTCCAGAATTTTTAATTTAAAAACTATAAAGAATTTCTTAAAACGAATTTCACCATGATTCTTAAAATAATATTCTTGATTTTTGAGAATTTTTGCGGGTCGTTCCGAGATATTTGATTTCGGGACGATTTCGGTATTTTTCCGTAAGTTTTCCGCATTCGCAACCGAATCCCGGGAATCCGCTACTCTAATTATTTTCACTTTTTCTTCCAATAAAATATCTTCTTTTTTTCATTTTCTTTTCCTTTTTCCTTTTTCTTTCTTTCCTTTTCTTTCCACCAAATTCTCCAAACTTCTCCATTCTTCCACCAAAAATATCTTCTCCAAAATATCTTCTCCACAACAAATATCTTCTCCAAAATATCCAAAACCACTCAAACTCCTCTCCCATCACCATGGCCGGCCAAAGAGCCACCTCACCTCCCCATTTTACAAATAACCCCCCCTCTTTTACATTTTTACATCACCTTCACAATTCCAATTCCTATATAAACTTTCCTTCTTCATTCCACTTCATTTTTCTCTTCACCAAAACTCTAACCACCACCAACTCCTCCTTCATCTCCACCACAACAACAACTACTACAACTTCTCCAACTCCTTACCTTCATCTTCTTCCTCCTCCATCTCCATGTAAACCACCACAAACTTCAACAACTCCACCAAAGTCTCCACCTTCTCCTTTACCTTCTCCAAAAATACCACCACCATCAAAACCCTCCACAAAACCACCACCCCATCACCACATCAAGGGCCGGCCACCTCCTTAGGATTGGGGCCGAGCTCCTCTTCGTCGGTAATATCTCCGGTGATCATTCCGGTAATCGTTCACGATTATTCCGGTGATCATTCCGGCTCCGGTGATTATTCCGGTAATCGTTCACGATTATTCCGGTAATCATTCCGGTGACAATTGCAACGACAACACTACCGTCACCTCCACCATCTTTACTTAACCACTCCTTCACTTTCTTTTTACCACCACCAAAGAAATCACCTTCCCTCCTCTCTGTTTTATTCCTGACGCGGATCTCAACCCCGCGTCTAGGCAATTCCTTAACAAAATCCGCGCGTTCCTGTATTGATACGACGCGGAGCCCATGCCCGCGTCTGTATTCTTCTTGTGTTAACGCGACGCAGAACCCACGTCCGCGTCCACGTTCTCCTCGCGTCCTGACTTGAGCGCAGACCTCGCGTTTGTGGCATCTATGCGACGCGAACCCCGCGTCTGCTATTCCCGCGTCTGCTACTCCCGCGTCTGCTAGTCCCGCGTCTGTGATTTTCGCGTCTGCTATTCTCGCGACGCTATTCCCGCGTCTGCTATTCCCGCGTCTGCGACCCCTGCGTCTCACTTTCAAAACCCGCGTCTCCCTGTGCACTCTCTCTTCCCATATACTTCTCTCTCTAGAATTCTCTCTCTTTCTCTCTCTCCTCTTCACTTTCTCTCTCTAAATATTTATATCATATTTTATGGCGCGTGCGCGAGTTCCCTGAATTTCAGACCTTTCAGCATTTCGGGTGATTTAGGCGAGTGTTCTCGCTTTCTTCTTGACTTTCTCATTTCGGCGAGTGTCCTCGCCTCGATTTGGGTTTCCCCGCTTTGTCGGGTCAACATGTATTTTATTCCATGTTTAAATGTATTGGGCTGAGTCCCTGTATTTGTGTATGGCCGAGTGCCAATGACTGGATATGTCTTGCTCTGTGACGAATGCTTGTATTAGGGTAGTTTAATTCTTGTACATATACCATGCCTGTAATGTACCTTGTTGCTTTATACCATGCATGGCCAACCCTTCGTGGTCGATTGGACTCTGGGTTTCTGCCCACTCTTGGGATGGCTAGTAGCCACCGTGAGTGCGCTTAGACCCCGAGCGTATTCGGACCCTTCAGCCTCCGGTCTCTCACTATTTCGAAAGAGAGGTGATTGGGACCGTCAGGTTTCTCAGCTCCGTCTGGTGAGCATACTTAGCGCTCAGCGCTTTATTCACTAAATTCGTCTAGGCAAGTTTGTTACTGGATTTTCTACTCGTATTCTAAAACGAGTTGTCCCGGTAACCTCGCCAAGCGTATTAGCGTCTAAACCCTGTTCGCTGCCTGTGCTTCCAACTTGTTCAGCTCCGCCTGGTTATCATGATCAGCGTTCAGCGTTTTACCACTAGATTCGTCTAGGCGAGATGCTGCCGGATTTTCTACTCGCACTTTAAGTCGAGTTGTCCCGGTAATCTTGTCAGACGCTCCAGTGTTAAATACTGCTTACTGTCTGTGCCTCCAGCTTGCTCAGCTCCGCTTGGTTGTGCTCAGCTACTACTCTATCACATGCCATGTATTTACCTGATATGTTAACACTTGCCCTGACATTACTTCATACCTGCCATTTACCTGCTACTATTTAACACCTGATGTGTTATCACCTGACTCTAGACATGCTACTACTTGGCAAGACCCCTTGTTATGACATGACTTGCCACCAGACTAATATCAATCTCTTGACATGATTGGTCACCTGCCAAATATCATTCTCCTGTCATGCTATCACTTGACACCCGACATGATATACTTGACCTTGTGATTATCACATTTACGGGAATCCTGCCTTGTTATCCTGTACTATGTACAGTGACCTGTTATCCTGTATTACATACAGTGACCTGAACTCCTGAACTCCTGATCATGTCTTGCACCTGTTATTCCCGTAAATTGATAATTACCAAATAAATCATAAAAAGGAACAACTTGCATCGGGTCGGGGGAAACTTGCGACTATCAATATGTGTTCGTGTTTACAGTGGTATTAGGCATGTTGTGCAACTAAAACTTCCGGTCTGACCTGAGGGCCTCCAGGCAACCGAGGGGAGTGCTGGCTCCCTCCTTCCTGGTACCATCATGATAAGGGCATCCATAAGACCCTCCTGATCGCCTTGCGGCAGGTTCCGTCACCAAATAACGGAACAATCCTGGGCCGTGGTCCCGAGTATGTACGGGACCCACTGTAAACATAGTTCGTTGATACCCCCGCTGGTTTCCAATAACAGCCTTACTTTACTCAGATATGGATATATGTGTGCTGGGACGCTAGTTCACATATCTAGATATCAGGGTAAGACGAGTAATAATAAAGTGTCAAGATGATAACCTGCTCTTTAAGTTGTAAGTAGAAGTATGTGGAATGGGACGCATACTGAAGCCTGCAACTTAGACGGCTATGAATCTGTGATATGCCTCGCCATATTTGCTTGTACTGGATTTTACTTCGGATTTTCGGTTTTATGATTATTATCATATTAGCTGTTCATACCCTGCTTTATTCCTTGTATTCTATTCCACCAGTCTCCTGTTCTCATCATACCCTGAGTACTTCCTGTCTGACATCTACTTGCTTACTTGCTTCTGCTTACGACACGGTTTTCAATGCATGATTATGAATCGGTTTTATCGATACACTTGTACTTATCTCAGCACGCCATCTGGCATTTACATCACCACTCGCCTGGGGAGTTTCATCTGACTCCCCTGGATCCTCATGTCCAGGTCTTGGGCTTGGAGCGTGCGGATTCTCCCAGTTGCTGATCAGAGTGGCGCAGCGGTAGCGTGGATCTCCAGCAGACCGTCCAGAGCCCCATCCTTCCAGGCCCCCTTGTTCGGCTCTAGAGTTTTCCTGTTATGAGTTTGAGCCTGTCTTTGTACTATTTAGACTTGTACATCTCTTTGTAATCTCGCAATTGCGCCTATTAGTGATGTAATATTCATGTAATATTGGATCACCTCTGGTGATAACTTTGTAATTGTACTTATATGTTGGAATATATAATGCACCACTTGCTTCCGTACTCTGATTCTTACCTGTACTGATGCTTAGCGTATATACGTGAGGGTGTTTCTGACCTGCGTATATACGTTGCAGTAACGTCTCCGTACCAGCAGGATCGGGGCGTTACAACCGCTCGGTCGACCGTCCTCTAAAATAAAACACAGTTTCCTAAAGGCAGTCGACCGGTCGGTCGACTCAGAAAACCCGAGAGCAAAACTGCTTTCAGTCGGTCGACTCGGCGGTTGGCCTACAGACATGCACAAGCGTGCACGTCCTGATACAAGCGCCGGTCGACCGGTCCGGTCGGCCGGTCTTGCCTGAAACAAAAACACAGCAAGAGACAGAACTTGGAATTTTTTTGTAAAAACATTTTGAAGTAAGGATAGCTAAGTATCATGCTAGAAAGAGTATACATACATGATTTAAACAAGATATTCATTGTGTAAGAAGTTGGAATCATGTATATGTACTAAGGCTTGAAACTTAGAAACAAAAGCTTTAATCATGAAAACTTATATACAAAAATGTGTGTGTGTATCCTAGAGCCAATTTTTCAAAACTCAAACTTTAACAAACTATTTCTTACATTGGTTCTAAGGACTACAAGTTCTTCAAGTGGGCTTCTCCATATGATCTTGAAAGCTTGATTCTTGAGCCCGAATTGAGGTGACTTGAGTCAAAACACCTTCCTTTAGGGAAGAAACCTTCTAGTTTCATTAGAACCCTGAAACACACTTAAACAACAAACAAGATTAGTACAAATAACTATATATGTTTTGTAATCATCAAAACACACTAAAACGGGTGATTGTAACCTTGGGCCAACAATCTCCCCCTTTTTGATGATGACAAAACATATAGGTTATTTAAACAAAAGGAAGAAGAGCTTGGAAAGCTCCCCCTCAAATAATGCTATGTATAAAGAATGACCATGATAAGTAAGATACATAAAGCATTGAAAACAAAATAGTTTTGTCAAAAACTTAAATATAAACTTATTCTTTTTAAGCAATAAACAACAAACTTATTCTTTTTTTTTTAAGCAATAAACAACATACTTATTCTTTTTCTCCCCCTTTTTGTCATACATCAAAAAGGGTTAAACAAAACAAACAAAACAAAAAAAATTATCTTTAAGAATCCATAATGCAAACATTCAACTCACCACAAATAAAAGAGAATCTAGCATAATCTAAAGGTTTAGTAAAAATATCGGCAAGTTGAAAATCGGTAGAAACATAATCAATATCAATATCACCTTTCTCATAATGATCTCTAAGAAAGTGATATCTAATGTCAATGTGTTTGATTTTACTATGTTGATTTGCATTCTTTGTCATATGAATTGTACTAGTATTATCACAAAATATTTTAACATGATCAAAATGCAAATCATAGTCAAGGAGAGTATGTTTCATCCATAGAACTTGTGCACAACAAGCTCCGGCTGCAACATACTCCGCCTCGACGGTTGAAAGGGCTACCGAATTTTGCTTTTTGGAAGACCAAGATACAAGACAATTACCTAGGAATTGACATGTTCCACTTGTGCTCTTCCTATCTACCCTACAACCCGCATAGTCGGCATCCGAAAAACTCGTCATTGAAAATTGACCGGTTTTCGGATACCACAAACCCATCTCAATGGTGCCCTTAAGATATCTAATTATACGTTTAACTGCAATTATGTGAGACTCTTTAGGACAAGATTGAAAACGAGCACAAAGACAAACGGAAAACATAATATCCGGCCTACTAGCCGTCAAATATAACAAGCTACCTATCATGCTACGATAAAGTTTAATGTCTACACTTTTACCTTGTTCATCCTTATCAAGCTTTGTGGTTGTTGCCATGGGAGTTTTGCTCACTTTAGCTCCTTCAAGCCCGAACCTTTTGATTAGTTCCTTTGTGTACTTGGCTTGATTGATGAAGATCCCATCCTTCCTTTGCTTGATTTGGAGTCCAAGGAAATAGTTGAGTTCCCCCATCATAGACATTTCAAATTCTTCCTTCATGCATGATTCAAAAGCTTGGCAAAGAGATTCATTAGTAGAACCAAAAATAATATCATCTACATAAATTTGCACAATAAGAATATCATTTTCTACATGTTTTGTAAACAAAGTTGTGTCAATTTTTCCTTTCTTAAAACCATTTGAAATTAAAAATGAAGAAAGTCTTTCATACCAAGCCCTAGGGGCTTGTTTTAAACCATAAAGAGCTTTATCTAATTTAAACACAAAATTCGGATGTGTAGGATCAACAAATCCGGGGGGTTGTTCAACATATACCTCCTCTTCAATAAAATCATTTAGAAAAGCACTTTTAACATCCATTTGAAACAATTTAAAATCTTTATATGATGCAAATGCAAGTGTCATCCGTATGGCTTCAAGTCGTGCTACGGGTGCAAAGGTTTCTTCAAAATCGATTCCTTCGATTTGAGTGTAACCTTGGGCAACTAACCTAGCTTTATTTCTAACTACGTTACCCGATTCATCCAACTTGTTCTTAAAGATCCACTTAGTACCAATCGTTGGTCTATCGTGGGGCCTAGGAACAAGGTGCCAAACTTGGTTGTGCTCAAATTGATTGAGCTCCTCTTGCATGGCAAGCAACCAATATGAATCGGCCTCGGCTTCGAGGACGTTCTTGGGTTCAACATGAGAAATAAATGCATAATGACCACAAAAATCATGAAGTTTAGAGCGAGTGGTTACCCCTTTTGATACTTCACCTATGACGAGATCCTTGGGATGATGAGGATTGTATCTCCAATCCATTGGAAGTTGTTGAGTAGGCTCCACTTCATTTGTTTGATTTTCATTTCCTTGAGCCTCTTCTACTTTAGCTTCACTTCCTTCACCATCCTCTGGCTTGTCTCCCATAGTAGGTGTATCCTCCAAGGTCACTTTCTCCAAGTCTTCATCCAATGCATCTATTTCTACAACATTCTTAACAAACAAGTTAGATTCTTCAAACTTAACATGTATAGATTCCTCAATAGTCAAAGATGATCTATTGAAGATTCTATAAGCCTTGCTAGTGTTAGAATAACCAACAAAATAGCCTCATAAGATCTAGCATCAAATTTTCCTAAATTATCTTTTGTATTCAAAACAAAGTATTTGCATCCAAAAACTTTAAAATATGAAACATTTGGTTTTCTAGAAAAGTACATTTCAAACGAAGTTTTTGAAGTATTTTTACACAAGAAAACACGATTTGATATATAGTATGAAGTATTAACGGCCTCGGCCCACAAATAATGTGGTAGACCATATTCACTAAGCATTGTCCTAACCATCTTTTGTAATGTTCTATTTTTCCGTTCAACTACTCCATTTTGTTGTGGAGTTCTAGGACAAGATAGTTCATGGTTAATTCCTTGTTTTTCACAAAAAGTGGTAAAGGGTAGGTCAATGAACTCACCTCCTCTATCACTTCTTATTCTTAAAATTGAAGTATCTTTTTTCTTTTCAACTCTTTTCTTTAAGGTTTGAAAATGTGAAAAGGCTTGATTTTTGTGTTCAAGAAAGAAAACCCAAGTAAAACGTGAAAAGTCATCAACCAAAACAAATGCAAACCGATTCCCACTTAGACTTTTGGTTTGAGTAGGACCAAATAAATCCATATGGATTAACTCCAAGGGACGTGATGTCATGATATCCTTGATTGACTTGAAGGAAGACTTGGTTTGTTTCCTAAATTGACATGCGTCACAAACCCGGTCCTTTTCAAAATTCAAGTAAGGAATGCCTTTCACCATTTCCTTTGTGTTTAACCTAGATATATGGTCAAAAGAAATGTGGCCTAATCTTCTATGCCACAACCAAGAGTCATCATCGAGGGCTTTTAAACAAGTAATATTACAAGACATATTAGACATATCAATCATATAAACATTATTTTCACAAAAACCGGAAAATACACAAGTATTAGATATTCTATCAATAACTTTACAAACTACATTATCAAAAACAACATCAAAACTTTTATCACAAAGTTGACTAACACTCAAGAGATTATGCTTGAGGCCATCAACTAAAACTACATTTTCTATTAAAGGGATGTACCAAGTTTAACATTACCAATACCGATGATTTTAACCTTGGCATCATCTCCGAAGGTGACGGTGCCACCTTCATGGTATCTTGATAGGGTTGCAAAGTTGTTGATGTCCCAAGTCATGTGCCTTGAGCAACCACTATCAAGATACCCCAATCCTCTACGTAGTTGGGCTTTGGAAGGTACCTACATTATTTAATAAATTCATTGATTTTGGTACCCAAATTTTCTTGGGTCCTTGATAGTTAGTGTTTCGAACCCAAATATTATGACGAGATGCATTAAGTCTATCATAGCAAAAATTAGCTAGGTGTCATTTACGCCCACAATGTGAACATGAAAACACTTTACCATACATGAATGCATGATGTGTGTGTGAAGTGTGAGCATGTTTTGGGGGTTTGCCACGATGCAAAGGTTGTGTGGTATGAACATGAGCATGAGCATGGAAAGCATTTTTCTTAGGGGCTTGTTTCTTAGGAAACATGGCCTCAATCTTCTTCTTATCAAATTCATAATTTTTCAAAATAATTCCTAATGAATCTATTCTTTCTTTAAGCATGGTAATTTCATTAGAATCAACTAGTGGGGACTTGCCTTTACAAGAAATCTTGTACTTATCAAAATCATTTTGAGTAGTAACTAAAGTAGAGAGCAAGTCATCTTTTTCTTTAGAAAGGGTAAATACTTGATGATTAAGAGACTCATTTTCCTTCTTCATTTTTAAGTACTTTTTCTTTAGAAAATCATAGTTATGTGATAATTCTACAAAAGCTTCTCCTAGTTCATCCATGGAAAGTTCATCATTAAAAGAAGTGGAAGGGGTTACCTTGCTTGTGCTTTCATTTGCCATAAAGCACATGTTGGCGGTGTCGATTTCCTCCTCGGATTCGCTCTCGGAATCCCATGTAGCCTTCATTGCTTTCTTCTTGAAAGGCTTCTTGGAAGTGGAAGGCTTTGCTTTATCCGGGCACTCCGCAACAATGTGACCCGGTCTTTGGCAATTGAAGCAAATAATTTTTCTTTCTTCTTTGCCTCCTTGCCATCTCCTTCTTCTTTAGAATTTAGCCTTGTTGTACATCCTCCGAACGTTCTTCACAAGAAGTGAGAGCTCTTCGTCATCTTTTTCTTCATCGTCGTCGTCGGAGTGTGTGGATTGACATTTGAAGGCTATTGTCTTCTTCTTGGAAGGAGCCATGTCCTCCCTATCTTTTCTCTCCATCTCATGGGTTTTGAGGTTCCCAATGAGACCAATTAGCTCCATCTCCTCCTTATCATTGAGTTCCTTCAAGGTAGTTGCTTTCACTTCCCATGAAGGAGGAAGAGCCCGGATGATCTTTCTTACTCTTTGGTCGTTGTCGATACCATCACCTAGAGAAGAAAGTCCATTAGTGATCTTTGTAAATTTTGTAACCATATCATCTATGGTTTCATTCTCTTGCATGCAAAAGTTCTCATATTGGGACCGAAGAAGGTCTATCTTAGCCCTCTTCACTTGTGAAGTCCCCTCATGTGTCACTAGCAAGTGTGTCCAAATCTCAAATGCGGATTTGCAATGGATGACTCTAGCAATGTCATCATCATTGAGGGCTTGAAGTAGTGCATAATGAGCCCTAACATTGGCATCAAATTTCTTAGTCTCAATTTCGGACCAAGTGGATTCATCACCGGGGGGTGCACTAAAGGGTTTGGTCACGGCCTTTGCAACTCGACTTCCTAGAGATTGCAAGAAAATGGTCATCTTAACCTTCCATATGGGAAAGTTAAGTCCATCAAACTTAGGAGGGGTCTTAATACCATCGGCCATTTTTACTAAGTGAGAGTGAATGAGAAATGAATGAAGTGATTAGCAAATAGAGGATCTCTCTAAGGTTGTTAAGCCAAGAGCCTAGAGACCTATGCTCTGATACCAATTGAAAAAACACCTAGAGGGGGGTGAATAGGTGTGAATGCTAATCTAACAATCTTTTAAAACAATTATGCAACGATCACTTAAAACAAGACTAAGAGCCGAATACCCGGTGAAGGGTTCTGAACTCCTTCCTCGTGATTCCTCTAAATAAGAGTTGGAGGTGCGTATTGCAATCTTGTTATATGAGTTATGATCGACAATATATCTAGAAATGAATAATATGCAATGATGATGTGCACACAAGATATATCACAAGTAATGAAAGCAATATCACAAACTAGAAACAATGAGTAAAGGATAGCAATTGAAGGTAAAGCGAAATAGAGAGTAAGAGCAAAAGACAATCACAAATACAAGTATTTGTTTCGAGGTTCGAGCCACCGCTCTACTCCCCGCCTTCACCTCCGTGAAGGGTTTCCACTATCCACCGAGGATGCTTACAAGGTCTACCAAAGACCGGAGCACCGAGCTCCACCACTTACAAGAACCTCTACCGAAGAGGTGTCTCCACAAGATGAACAAAGAGTAACAAGTAGCCAAGTGATCTCTAAAATGATCACAAACTCTTTACAAACACTTCTCTCTTTACAACTTCCTTATAGATTGAGTAGGGAATTTTGGCTCTAAGAAGTGTAGTGAGAAAAACTCAGTTGTAGAATGATTTTTGCTAGAAAACACAACTGAAAACAAGCTCAAGAATGAATGAGAAAATGGAGAGCTTTAAACACTTTTCTTCTCTTTTTAAAACTTTGAAAACTTAAGGATTTTTCTTGATCTATTGCAAGAGCCTATTTTCCTCTATTTATAGGGAGAGGAATAGGTTAAAAACAATTTATTTTAAGCTTATTTGATCTGGAAAAGTTCTCCAAAAACTCAGAAAAAGTCTGCCAAAAACAGATTAAGAAAACAGAATTTAGATTGCACCAAAGAGGAAAGAGCCGTTAGCACTTTGTAGGCCTGGCGGTCGACCGGTACGGTCGGCCGTCCGCCTTGCTGGCAAGGAGCCGTTGGGCTCGGGTCGACCGCTCGGTCGACCGTCCTCTAAAATAAAACACAGTTTCCTGAAGGCAGTCGACCGGCCGGTCGACCCAGAAAACCCGAGAGCAAAACTGCTTTCAGTCGGTCGACCCGGCGGTCGGCCGACAGACATGCACAAGCGTGCACGTCCTGATACAAGCGCCGGTCGACCGGTCCGGTCGGCCGGTCTTGCCTGAAACAGAAACACAGCAAGAGACAGAACTTGGAATTTTTTTGTAAAAACATTTTGAAGTAAGGATAGCTAAGTATCATGCTAGAAAGAGTATACATACATGATTTAAACAAGAATTCATTGTGTAAGAAGTTGGAATCATGTATATGTACTAACCCATGAAACTTAGAAACAAAAGCTTTAATCATGAAAACTTATATACAAAAATGTGTGTGTGTATCCTAGAGCCAATTTTTCAAAACTCAAACTTTAACAAACTATTTCTTACATTAGTTCTAAGGACTACAAGTTCTTCAAGTGGGCTTCTCCATATGATCTTGAAAACTTGATTCTTGAGCCCGAATTGAGGTGACTTGAGTCAAAACACCTTCCTTTAGGGAAGAAACCTTCTAGTTTCATTAGAACCCTGAAACACACTTAAACAACAAACAAGATTAGTACAAATAACTATATATGTTTTGTAATCATCAAAACACACTAAAACAGGTGATTGTAACCTTGGGCCAACACTTTGTTGATCACTTTGTTACTTGTGGTTCCTTGTGTTAAGAGCCCTCATTGTGGAGAGGGTTGGATTGGAGGAGTTCGGTACTCCGGTCTTCGGTAGACCTTTTGTAAACTTTCTCGGTGGATATAGTGGAAACCCTTCACGGTGGTGAAGGCGGGGACGTAGAGCGGTGGCTCAAATTTCGAAACAAATCCTTTGTGTTTGCGATTGTTTTGCTTATTGCTCTTTTGCTCTACATTTCTATATTGTGATTTATCTTGTGTGCACTTCATTATTGCATCCATTTCATTCTTGCATTTCCCGGTCTTTACTCATCACAACAAGAAAGCAATTACGCGCCTCAACTCATAATATAGAGGAATCAAAGAGAAGAAGTTCTAGAGCCCTTCACGGGGAATTCAGCTTCAATTTCTTATTTTGAGTGACCGTTTGCATCATATATTCATACTTGTTTAAAAAGGTCATTAGATTAGCATTAACACCTATTCACCCCCCTCTAGGTGTTTTTCACTTCTATGAAGCTTAACTTTAATCAATTTATATATAACTCCATGAGTTTTGTCATCATCAAAAAAGGGGGAGATTGTTGGCCCAAAGGCCCATCACTCTAGTTTTGATGATGATTAACTCATGTAGTTATAGTACTAATGATCTTATATTTAATTAGTTTCAGATTTGTAATCAAGATCTTAGTGGGTGTGTAACTTCATCAAAGGATTTCAAGTCAAGTTTTGAAGCTAGCACGTGTTGATTCAAGAGCTTGTGCATCAGACCACATCAAGTACTCAAGAGGAGTCTAGCTCTTTGGATCATGTTTGGACCAAGTCAAGAAAGAGAGAAGATTTTCAAGTGAAGACCTTCAAGAGAAGACTTGTGTCTAGGTTTATTTTGTTAAGATTTTATTTTTAGATAAAATGTAAATGATATAATAGTTGGTGGATTGCTCAAGTATTATATACACTCACACACAAGATTTAGATGAATTTTTATAAGAGAGTTTTCATTTTGGAAAAATACAAAAGAGTTTTTGTCTTGGAAAAATACCATTTTGATTTTTGGACTTTCATATATACATGTGTTTTAACCAAAACTATTTTAGAGCTTAATGTCAAAAATATAGATATTTCATCATATATGTGTAGTGGATTATATCCATACACTCTAAGCTTTAAAAGTGTTTAAAATATCTTGTTTTTGTATTTGGAGAAGTTTTGAAAAAATCAATTTGGAAAAAATACGGATTTTGTTTTAAGCCAAAATTTTCATATTACAAAAATAGTTCAAAATGTTTGTAACATGTTTTGATTTTTACTCAAACATGTTTGTATATCAAAGTATTATACTGAACATATTTTTGTAGATTTTTAGAGAATTTATGGAATTTTATTGAAAGAAAAATGACAAACTTTTAATCCCTAAAAAAAAACTGTTTTTGGCTTCTGCCGGTCGACCGAGCCAGAGGTCGGTCGACCGGCGGTCGACCGACGTGCACAAAATGTGCACGCCTTGTTTGGCCGGAGGGCCGGTCGACCGACCCGGTCGACCGCCAGAGAGCTCTGCTCTCTGGAAATAGCCCCGGTCGATCGGGAAGTCGACCGGCAGAGAGTGTCTGCTCTCTGTATCCAGCTCCGGTTGACCGACCGATCGACGGTCGGAAATCCGACCGTTGTCGGTCGACCGGGCGGTCGACCCATAGCAGTGCAGACTGCTGATTTGGACCCCAACGGCTAGTTTTCTTAGCTTATAAATTGGGGCTCCCATAGACTGTTTTATACAAGATTTTTGGAGAGTTTCAAAGGTAGTTTTTCCCATCTATTTCTGAGGTTTTCTCCACTTGTTTAAGAGCAAATATTTCCAAATCAAAAGGAAAGGTTTATCAAGAGTGTTTTGTAAAAGTGATTCTTTGAGTATTCCTCCACCAAATCAATTCAAGTTTTTCTCACACACACTTGAGCTATCCATTACTATATCATCCTATAGGGATCTTTGTTGTGAGAGGTTTTTAGGTGATCAAAGTGTTGTGATCACCAAAATTTTCATACATTGTATTTGAGGAGGCGGACTTGCGGGTACGCGGTGTTTCGAGTTCTAGTGAGAGCTCATTGCAAAGGTGCGGCCTCGGCAAACTTGCGTGCTTGCGATGTATTGTTCTTGCAGGAACAAGAGAGACTAGAGAGTCCAAAGGAGTTCTAGTGTGAACTCGCTTGTACATGTTGCGGTACCGAGTGATACGGTAGGATCGGTTTTTAGTGGAAATCCTTAATAGTGTTGAAGGCGGGGACGTAGAGCAAGTGTGCTCGAATCTCGAAACAAATCTCCCGTGTTTGCGATTGCTCTCTCTATCTCTCACTTGTCTTTATATCTTGCTTATGCTTATTGCTCATATCTTTACTTTCTTGATATATTTGTGCTTATATTGTTATATGCTTGGGGTTTGTTTGCTCGCACTTGTATTCAATCAAGAGAGCCAAAGCGGCACCTCAACTCTTATTTAGAGGAATCTTGAGGAGATAGTCCAGAGCCCTTCACGGAGAATTCGGCGGCACTCTTAGGTTATACTTGGTGTGTTGTGCTTAAGAATTTTTATTTTGCATAAATAGTTTTAATTCCGCATTAATTCACCATTAGATTAGCTAGTCACCTATTCACCCCCTCTAGGTGATTTCAACAACATCAGGGAACGGGTGATGATCTCTGGATTCATGACATGGGTTTAATACAACCTACATATGAAAAGTTAACATTAATAGAATTGTTATCTGAATTATGTGCACTGCTTAGTTGTTTAATAACTAATTTATCTTGTTTGCTCGCAAATAATCAAAAGATTCACGTACTGCTTGTAACTTGTCCAACGATTTTCCTGCCGATCCACCCGACTCCCACATGCAAGCACGTGGAAAAACATTCATGTATTCCATATTGTGTGGGGGTCTCATAATAGAAAAGTGCTCGTATATTCATGTGTGTTTCAAATATATCCAGTATTAGTCTTATACTCATAACAAGTTTTTTTTTTTAAAACAAGCATTAAATATTAATAATACCTCTAACAAAAGCAAATAACCAACAATTTGCTTAATGCCACCTCTAGAAGCAAACTCAAGCTGTCTATATAAATATGCCAGTGTAACTGTGCCTCATGCATAAGTTGAAATAACACCCAGGTCTTCAAACAAACTAACATACAAGACAGAAACTCTTGTTCTGCTTTTATCACTAAATAAAGTGCACCAACCAGATAAAGCAAATAAGCTCTAACCGTATACTTAATTCGGACCTCTGTGTCAGCATTCGTAACATTTGGAAAGCGGGAATGGAGCTAATCCAATCCAACAGATGTACCTCGTATTGTTCTTGACTCATATTCTGCAACTCTCCATGTCACCCCAAGTGTCCGCATGAGTAGTTCTATTGCATCTTCCACGATAGTGGGTGACGGATCGACCTAGAACCAGTATGCCAATAAGTGTGGCAACATCATCCAATGTTATTGTCATCTCTCTAAATGGCCTGTGAAAAGTATTAGTTTCAGACTGTCATCTCTCCACAAAAGCTGAAACTAATAGACAGTTGATATTTTGACGTGAAATATCAACCAGCCCTTGCAATCTAGAACGATCAACGTAATTATTAAAGCGGCGGTTGAGTTCTTTAACAGACTAATCATTCAAATTTGATATGTGATAGAGGGGTTTCAGAGGATCTCTCCTGTAAAAAAATAAATGAGCACAATGAAAATCATGAAAAATTCTATAAATATTTCATAAAAGAACTATTATGCAAAAATATATCACCTTTTGATTCCAAACATCCACTGCTATCTGCGTTTTGAAGCTGCGTAGGATAGAAATGTCATAAGAACTACCCTGAAATGGTCCCGTCAACTCTTCAGACACTTCTTCCTCGATATCAATATTTTCTTCAATCTCCTCTGTTTCTGAAATATCAGAGGGAGATGTGTGTCTAGAGCATCTACTCAAAGTAGTAGGTCGAACTCTAAATGGTCCTGCACCACTGACGTTTGCAATAGATAGTCATAGTGCATATTAGCCATAAAACCCTATAAATTTAACACATCTGTTCGGCCTACAGTGGCCAAACTTAATAGTAATGTTCGGCCAAAGAAGGCCGAACATTGTTCTGATGTTCGACCAATGTAGGCCGAACAGTATAATCATGTTCGACCTAGCTCAGCCGAACATAAGAAATATGTTCGGCCAATATCAGTCGAACGACACAGTAATGTTCAGCCATCGTGGAGCAAACACTTCATAAACTGTTCGACCTGCTAGCACCGAAGATTCCGAACCCAACTCCAAAATTCCACCAAAATTCACTAATTTAGATCAAAATTATTTGAATTTTTGCTATGTTTTAAAAAAATATAACTTACATTCTCCTTAGCAACAATCAAAGACACCAGATTTTAAAAAAATCAAAGAAAATTAAGATTTTAAGATTATTTTGAAATTTTAGGAAATAATGAGTTACCTTAATTCTAAAATTGAGAACTTACCTTTATTCTGAAGAGATTTGACTTCTCTCACAAAGAAATTGATGCTAAGAATCTAAATTTTGAAAAATTTTTTGTTGAAAGAGGGGGCTGCGAGAGAGAATGGGCGGGAGAAAGTGAGGGAGAGAACGTTTGTAGGTTAAGAATTAAGGAGGGTAGTTTAGGAATTTTTTTTTATTTTTTAAGATTTCAGAAGTTAAGGGTATTTAAAAAATATTGAGGGGGGTAGGAGTGACAATTGGGTCGACCCGACCCGATTGCTATTCGACCCCCCGACCCGATTATTATATGGGTCAAAATTCAGACCTAGACCCGATCCAGACTTAGTCGGGTCGACCCGACCCGATCTGACCCGTTTGACCCGATTATTAAACCTTAAATACAATTTCTTTACACTATATTACTAAATTGTTGGGTGGTATAGTTGGTCATCGCACTAAACTCACATACTAGAGGTCATGGGTTTGAAACTAGGCTCTTTGACAATTTAATTTAGGCGAAAAGGAGGAGGGCGACGGCGAAAGAAGAGATCGAGGAGAAGAGGCTGAGGAGGAGAGAGAATAATCGGGTGTGGCGGGTCTGACAGGTTCGGGTCGACTCGACCCATTTAATAATCGGGTCAGATAGGTCGACCCGATTACGACCCAAATCCGATTAGCTCAAACTCAGAGCCGGTGACTCTGGGTCAGGTCGGGGCTGACGGGTCACGACCTGTCTGCCACCCCTAGGGCGACCCGCTGGCACCCTTCGGGTTGTGTGTATTAATTAAATTTGTGGGTATAAAAACCTAAAAAGTGTGTTAATGAGTGCAAATACCCGCGCCTAGTTCAGAAGCATAATCGCGACTCCTCCAACCCCCAACAAACAAAACCAAATTGACACGGGGCTCTAGATTTCGGCACGATTTTTTGGGAGATATCTCTGCATCAATTTTGATTCTGCTCGGTCGTTCGTTCTTTCTTCGTAAGCAGCAAACCCTAAGTTTATTGTTGTTGAAGGCTTTGATTTTGATTTTGGGAGTTTTATTTGTTTTGATGCATTTAGTTGGGTACTCAAATTTCTCATGAAATTTCGTAATTGATCTCTTATTTCAGGTGATGGAACGACGGTCGTGGTTGGGGGCATTGACTTTGATTTGCTTATTGTTCGTTTCTGAGGGGGAGGTAAAATTTTTATTCCTGAACCTTTCTAAAAATCCCCCCTTCTCCCGAATTCATGTGACTGTTAATTGAACTCCGTGTCTTTGCATCATGCCGGAATAAATTTTAGGAATCACAATAAAGAGAGACTAAATTCCTTTCTTATAACAATTTTCAATTCATAAGGTTAGAGCGAGTGATGTGATGTTACTACTTGATATGCACAATGCCACAGATGTAGAGCTAACCTAGAACTGCCGCCGAATAGTTGATTAATCAACTGGTTTCTTTGACAAAAAAATGTTTAGTGTAAGTGTTCATTAATCAATTATTTCCTCTCTTTTTTTGCCTTGAATCTCAATTATTTTTGGTGCAAATGCACTCGTGAAGTTCTTTTTCCCCCTAATAATTTCCATATGACCATAGAGGTTTAATTATTAACGAGTCACATGCAAGGAAAAAAGTCTTCTTAGCAATGACATTTGCCAAGTTGTCCTCCCAATTATTTTGTATAGTTGGGTTGGTTATTGGAAAGCGGTTTTAGGGAAATTGTACCGTTAGTGGAATTATGTAGGGATCAACTTTTCAGGGTCTCCCTACTTAAATTATGTGCCAACATAACACGAGGAGGGCTTTGTTTTACTTGGATTGCGTGACATAGATGACTGGAGATTTCCTTATGCAAGTTTCTAAATTTCACTAACTGTTAGAATGGTAATTAGTAACCAAGTATTTGGTGAAGATGCAAAGTGACTACCGATGAGGTGGTCATTAGGCGGTTCTTTATCCTCAGACTAATATTTCTTCTTATGTGCTATCCTTAAGTTTTCCCCTTTTTCTAATTGAAGTTAGATCCATGATGGATTAATCTTGTTTGACAAATGTGTAGGACTATAGCTGTTCAATATCAAAGGATCTTGAGAAGTTTAATTTCACCTATGCAAATACTAAGGACATGGATTTTCAATATTACCATTCTTGAACATCTATGTTTATGGCGAGGAGACTTGGTTTTGGGAGATATCTGATAGACTAATATATTTCTTTCTTTTTCAAATTACTTGTATCCAGTAGTTGGTTAAAAATGAATGATGAGGGTCCCAGGGTTATATGAGGTTCATCTTTTAATTAGTCAATTGATTCGTTGATTGAAAACTTTAACCATAAAAATAGTAGTAACCACTAACTAGGAATGACTGATTAAAAACACACGAGCTGCCACAGTGTTGTATGAAAAATCTTGTTGTCTTAGTAATTAATTATTGTAGGCTGTCTAAAAAATTATTGAAGACAAGGCTTCAGACGTAGACCTCACACCAACGCGAAGGTCACGTTTCAATTAAAACGCGGACTTCACGTCCTATATTGAATGCAGACTTCAATCAAAAGTGTGTTCTAACTTCGAACGCCAGCCTGTGAGCTCCGCATTAACTTCGAATGCGAGCTTGTGAGCCCCGCGTTTCAACTTTAACGCGAGGCTGAGTAGGTCTGTGTTCTAACACAGATGTGAGTCTCTGAGTTCCGCGTTCTGTCTATCAATGCGAGATCCGTGTTCTGTTGTAACTGACAACTACAAACCGGGTCAATTTAAAACTCACGTTTTCTCCATATAATGGAGAAGTTAATCCCCATTATGGAGAAATTTAAGGGGTCAGTTATACCCTCAGACTCCCCTATAAATAGCTACGAAAGCTATGGAGAAAAGGGTTTAGAAAGTTCAGCTTTGGTGAAGTTTAAGAAGAGTATTGTAGGCTTTCGAGAGTTCAAGACAACAAAAGAAAGAGTTTCACTCTTTCTAACTTGTTGAGTCCAAGTTTTAAATCTTTTTGAGATTCTTTTAGTCATTTATGGAAGCTGTGCACTTCATCAGTGAGCAAGAAGGAAAAAAGATCCGAAGATCAAGTTTGAGACTCGGCTCGCCAACGGAGAACAAGACTCACTCTCCACCGCTACAAGAAGAACCCGGCTTTAAATAAAGAGGAGATCCACTCAAATCCTCCTTTCTTTTATAATCGAAATTATCCCGTTGTAATTTTCATCCAATTTAAAGAATTTTACTTCAAATTTTTCCGACCAAACAATTATGAAGATTGAAGACCCTATCAAGATGTCAGACCTATCCACTACCTTTATCACATTGATGGTCGCGTCCCATGGCTACTCATTGGGTTGCCTCCATATTCCAAGAATAATATCCTCTTCTTGTGTTCCAAACATGTATTTTCTTTCAAAACAGGTTTGGGTTATTACCACTTACTTGAGGTGGTCCTTTGCCCAGTTGTTAGTCCAGAAAGGAAGAAACCTACGGAATTCCATTAGGATGTAGGGATGTCAAGGGTTTGTACATACCCTAGGGGCTAGTCAATGCGGTGTTGTTACCAGATTGTGTCATCCATATGGTGGCTGCTAATGGTTTGCATGGGTCTTGATGAGGCTAGTTAGTTACAGTGAAGCTTGGTAAGATGATTGAGGCAAGGGGGTTTCTGGGATTGGGAGAGTTTGGTGAATGATGTTGCTATTTACATGTGACTGGTAATGATTTATGAGACAGCTAGCTCGTTGTCAGACCCTGAATGAGAAAATCCTATGTTCCTATGTCAATTGTTTCCTGAAAACTTTCAGTCATAAACTGTACCTATTTATTGCTTACTTTTTATCACACTTAATATGTAACTAAACTAGAGGGATGGACAAAATAATAGGAAGAACCAATCCTATCAATTACAATATGTTAGCTGGAGAGAATTTATCATTCATCAATATCATTATAAGAAAACTGACACATTGCAGAATCTGAAGCCACCTATTCAGTATACATTTTATCATGCCAGTAACATGAAAGTGCTTCTTACTTTCACAACAACCTTTCTTATTCAGAAAAGGGTACATTTTAGGTCAAGTATGTTTTGGATTCTCAAGTATCAAGGTATCCAGTTTGACCTTGCATGACTTCTCAAATAATAATAATAATAATAATAATAATAATAATATATAATCATCATCATCATCATCATCATCTTTCCTCAAAACTAGTAAGCTTTAAGGTTACAAGTTTACAACAGAACTAGATTAACCAGATGACTTTTACTCGTGCAACAGCTAGAAAGTTCTTCAACATCACAGGAGAATTCAGTAGGCTGATCCCACCCATGGCCATGTAGGATCTCATGTTATGAATCTGCATTGCTATTTGCAAGCCCCAGTGAAAAATTTACTTTTACTGTCAAAGAAAAATTAAGTCAGATTCGAAGCTTTTCATAAATGTACACTTGCATGTGTGCACATGCAAACATTCTCCAGTTCTGCTGCAAATCAACATTTATTCAATTTTTTATGATACATAATTGCAATATTTAATTTTTAATCTGTTATTGTGACAATGACAGAACTTAGGATCAAGCATGAGGATTACAGTCATATCTACAATGGTACTCTTGCCAAGATACTCGTGGAGTATGCTTCTGCTGTGAGTTTACCTAGAAAAGTCTGTTACTTTAAGTTATCCTAGAACTACTACTACTCTCTACTGCCATTAAGAAAAAGAAATTAATGGGTTCCTTCATCTCCATTGAACTGGATGTGCATAATTCTATTCTTATGTTTTTTTGAATCAATAATTTTATGCTTAGCGGTTGTACAATATGATTTTTTTGCTTTGTTCTAGTGCTTATATTTATAGTATATCTATATCTCCATGCTCCATGGGTTTTCTGATTCATATTTTCCTGCATTCTTCAGGTGTACATGACTGATCTAACTGCACTCTTTGCATGGACCTGCTCCAGATGTACTGATATGACAAAGGTATATAGAATATGCTCATGTGTCTCTATGCCATTAAAATAAGTCTCGGCCTCGGGATGTTTAGGAGCTAATTAGTTAATAAGATTGTTAGTTTTTGTTCTCTTGTTGCTCAGCCAATTTATTGTTACATTGAAACAGGGCTTCGAGATGATTGAGTTGATTGTTGATATCCAGAACTGCTTACAGGTGCTTTCTTATTTATAATAACCTTCACACATCAACTTTGTAGATTTGTTCTCTAGCTACCTGAGCATGAATGATTTTTCCATACTATAGTGTGTAAAAGTCAATTTTCATGCAGGCATTTGTTGGTGTCGATCATGATCTTAACTCTATCATTATCGCTTTCAGAGGCACCCAAGCACACAGGTAGTGATAAACACTAGGTTATGCACATGAATTTTCTCAATTCTGAGTTGCCAATGTGATTTGTTGCGTGATATTTAGTCTAAACTTACCAAAAATTGCTTAAACTTTATGGGACTACTGATGGCTAAGCTGGTGTTTATTTTATTTGTATATGTGATAATTATTATGTATAAGATGAGATAGTGTTTGAGAGTAGAAACTATATTGAAGGCAGATGCTTTGATAAATAATAATTAAGTTGAATTTGAAGACTTACAGATTGATTTCCCCGCTTCACAAGAGCAGTTATTAATAGCGTTGGTTCAAAAGTAAAACACAAAACTCATCCAAAGTCCGAACCTAGATGTCACAATGTACAGATATGATGCCAGTTCTGGGATGAGTCTGAAGTGGAATTCCCTGTTTGGTTGGTTGTAGATGCATTTGCATCTTGTAGATGGTGCAGCTATAAGTTGTGTTCAGTTAATAGTGCTACAAGTTTGGTGTTTGACTTAGTTGTAAGTAAACAAAAAAAAGAATGTCTTAATTAGGTTTTAAGTAGTGTTCTGCAAATACAATTCCAATGTTTAGTTGGGTAAAACCATGATGCTTGTAAGTCCTATGCTGATGTGTCAAAGGGAGAGCACCCACTTTTAACCTGTAGATAAGAGGTTGTAAGTGTTGCTGTAGCTAATTCGGCCGTTGCATCACTTACAACCTGCAAGTGGTGTTGCATGTTGTAAACTATAACCAACCAAACAGCGTAGGTGCCAGAAAACTTTGATTATAAATAAAGATATTTTTCTTGATGCATTTAGATGTCAATTATTTAGGTTTTTTTTTAAATCTTTGGCATGAAAAACTATCTCTTTAGGAACTTCCATTTTTGTTGGCTGATTAACATCTCCCCCTTCCTTCTCGTTTTAGGCTTTTAGAAGGAAAGAAACAACAGCTAATAACATAAAACTGAGTCACAAGATCATGAACATTCAATAAAATTACTGTTGTTCTGCATTTGAGTGCCTATTTGGTTTTTAATTTTTTTTTTCTTCATCACATTTCTTGTGTTCTTATTTAAGTTGTTGATTTTATGGTTTTAATTGATTGCTAATAAGTCTGTCCAATTAGATAGCTTTAGCAAAGCTCTCTTTTCCTGGGAAATATTGATTGCATAATGGATTTTTTATTTTAGTTTCCATTTCTCCACACAGTTGTTCTTACACTTAACTGTGAATATGATTCTTGGATTTTGATAATTTGCATAAAGATATATATTTTGCAGCTCCTCTGATTTTCAGTAAAATTTGGGAAGGTATTTTCTATGAGTTAAGCATAAGAGAATGAAAGTGTTTTAATTTGAGTCTATAAGATGTAGGGTTATGTTCTGGAGAGTTGGACATTTACTCTTTTAGTCAATGATTGTGTTCTTGATGAGTTGCTTGTGGAGTCTGTGTGACTTATTTGTATGATTTCATTGGATTGTTCAGTAGTGCTGGGAATACTTATTGGACTTCGGTGTTATTTTTACAGCATACAGAACTGGATTGAAGACCTATTCTGGAAACAACTGGATATGAACTATCCAGACATGCCGGATGCAATGGTTGGTTATATTTATTTGAACTCCATCTACAATTTGTGGATGCATATTAATAATTTTATGATATTTTCTATGATCAAAGGTACACCACGGCTTTTATACTGCTTACTTTAACACAACATTACGACCTGGCACTCTAAGTGCTGTCGGAAGGATACAGGAGTTATATGGAGATCTGCCCATAATGGTTACTGGGCATTCAATGGGAGGGGCTATGGCTTCCTTTTGTGCTCTTGATCTTACTGTAAGTGTTCAAATTCTTCATACTAACTCAAATAAGTTTACATTATTCTGTTAACAATTATTTTGAACTCATGATCCTCTTTGAGAGTTTTATGATTGTCTTTGTTATATTTTGTGTTTCTTAGAAGAGTATTAGGGCTGATCTTTTTTTTCTGGCTAATTTGAGAGATTGACACATTGGAATGTTATGCCTTCTGGAATCCCCTCTGCTTATGAGAGCTCTTTAGGAGTAAAATTACCGTATGGAGTTCTATACCTGTCCCACAGAAGGCATTCCTTCTCTGCACCCAGAACCTTCTGCCTGTGTTTTTATTTGTTCCTTTTTCGGTCACCTAAAGGGTTATTTTTTTTTGTTTGATAGAACCTTTATGCATTGGTTTTGGAGTAAATTCTTACCATCCTTGTCCCAGGTCATGAAGTTTTGCTTTTACACCGGGCACATTTTATCTAGTGTTTGAGGGGCATTACTTTCATGCTGTGCCTGGAACAATGTAGAGGATCTAGATATATAGTGGAAGGGATCCACACATGTAGGCTATAATTCGTTGCTACGGAGTTAAAATGAAATCGAGTCTTATTTTCTACCATATTTGTCATATTTCATGTGAAGCTCTATACTTGCTGAACATTTGAAGTTGTTTTTGTCCCTAAATCATTATGTCTCTCTTTTCTCCTCACATAACTTCAACCCTACAATGTTTATAATTTAATTTTGAATTATAACTTTTCTGATTGATTGCTTTTTATTGTTCTCTATCCCCTTCTGCTAATACACAGCATTGCATGTCTGAGTTACTGAAGCTTCAAAACATATGTTCTTGTATGTTTGTTTCATATTTTGAAATATCCAAATATGTTCCACCTGCTTTTTCTTGTCTTGGGAGTTTTTATAGTGGTTTCATTCTGAATTACTTTTGGATCTTTGTACTTTCAGACAGTTTATTGGCTACTTTCATCTTCTTTTTAATGTTTTCATCTTCTTTTTAATGTTTAACTTGACAGTTATTCTTCCTAATCACTTTTGATTGTGGATATTTTTGTCTTATAACCTCAATGGTAATTGTTATTAATCCCATTAGTTTACCAAGGAGCAAGAAGTCTTTGAATCCATAGGATGTTCAATTAGTCAAGAATGATGCCCTCCTTGATTTCAGAAATTCGCTGATTTCCCCAGATGTTTTGGCAGTTTGGATTGGCAGGGATCAGTCTGGAATTTGACCAGAAAATCAGGACCCGGCAACCTTAAAGCAAAATGAGGTTTCACTGTCAGATTATGTCAAATGATGGGAGAAACTATCTCTTGTGGCTCATTTACATACAGATATGCGTCCCCACACACAAACGTACACACACATTGAAAAAATAAAGAAGAAAAAGAACCCCATGCATACTGAGGGAGGGAGTATGCTGCCGGACTGTCATGTCCTTGTGCCTCTGCAGCACATTCACTGGACAGATGCCACTTCAGTTTTCCGAGTAATACCTAGTTGGCAGCCATGGATAGTGGGAGGGAGGAAGTGATACCTGATCTGTGGCCATGGGGCCTCTGATGCCCCATCTACTTCTCCTGCTACACTCCTGTTTATTAGTATTATTTAATAATTCGTTCTTTGTCTATTGGATATGAAATCTGTCTTGTAAGTCCGTAGATATAATAGAAAATCACTTTGTTTCTAATTATATTAGCTCTTCCTTGTAGGTCAATCATGGAGCCGGTGATGTTCAACTCATGACATTTGGACAACCTCGAGTTGGTAATGCTGCTTTTGTTTCATACTTCGTCAAACTTGTACCTAAGACAGTAAGGGTGACACATGGGCATGACATGGTGCCACATTTACCTCCGTATTATTCTTATTTCCCTCAGAAGACATATCATCACTTCCCCAGAGAGGTAACTCATATTAAGTGCCTTGCTAAATGATAATTCATTTAATTGTATACATTATTTTTGTAGCGCTCACAAAATCTTGTGCAGTTACATTCAGAAACCAACTTTCTAATTACCGGTAAACATACATGTGCCTGGGTCCTTAAGCCTTCTTACTTCTCATGCAAAGTTATAGGAGCAAATCTTCGTGGGATGTTCCAGTTCTAGGCTTTTAATTTGTACATCCTTCTTGATCGGCCTGCATCTGCCAACATCCTGGCTAGTCAGAATATTTATGATTGCATGTTCATTTTTCGATCTAATTGGCACAATAATTTTCTACAGCCCCTCATTGAAGTTTTTGTTGCATGGTTCCATTCTGTAACTTTCAAAGGGTTCTGCATTCAAGTTAGAAATAATTTTCAGGTATGGCTCCACAATGCTGGATTAGGAAGTCTTGTGTATTTGATCGAGGAGATCTGCGACAGCTCTGGTGAAGACCCATCCTGTAGCAGGTACATCTCTCAACCTTAACCTCGCTGACTCTTGTGTTTAAAGTAGTACTCACAGATTTTCACCCTTTCACAAGGTCTGTGAGTGGGAACAGCCTCTTGGATCATCTTGAATATTTCGGTATCCAGTTGTCAGCGGATGGTTGGGGCTCTTGTAGAATTTTAATGAACGAGAAACTTATGCAGTACCAAATGGACACTGCTGGCAACATTGTCATGTCAAGAAACCCAACTATGCCATCTATTATAAAGTTCGGTTCGCAAAATAATACTGGCAGAGGTTATGCCTGATAATTGTTCGGGGTGATGGGAATTGTTCATCATTCACACGGAATCAGTGAACTGGGCCTGAAGTTCCTTTCTGTGAATATTGGAGGGAGAAAAATAGAAAAAGAACTTGAAAAAAAGTCTGTACAAAATGTATATGGTTATCTAGACTGGTCATAATATCAAAATGTGCATATGTACATGTTCTTGGAGACATGATTCGGGAATTATAGATTGATTTCTTTTTTAAACTCTGGTTCACTTTAAACTTGTTAAGAATTTTTTTAATATTGATAAATACATTTGAAAGATCATGTTCTTGTTTCTTGTCTTCGTACATATGATGGCGTATGTGCAAGGAGTCTTTTTTCATTTTACTTTTAGCAAGATCCATTTGATTTTATTTCTTTTCTCCATTCACATGTGAAGTATAAGTTTTGGACATTCTTTGAGTGGAGGGAAAAAAAGAGGGAAAAAAGATGGAAAGAAAAAGAAAGGGGAAAAAAATGGGGGAAAAAACAAAAAAGAAGGGACAACCTCTCCTTGTTGAGGCTTCAAGCTAAGGTCCCATTTTAAATGCTTCATGATGTAGATGCTGGCCAATCCCCTGATCTGAATCAATAAGGAGAAAAAAACGAAGAAGAAATGAGCTTGTGTTTAGCCTACAAATATGAGAGAATTTTGCTTTTAATAAAACAAAATGAATCCAGTTAATTCTGTTACAAATAAAGAAACAGAATGTAGAAGATATAAAAAGAATCTAGAGATCTCAGAACAGTGGATCTTGTGGTGAAGCAAAGAACTGTCAAGAGCCTTTGGCATATAAAAAGATCTCACACATGATGACCAACAAAGTAACAAGGAACCATTATAGGCACATTTCAATACACTGACATCAGAAACTCGTAACATAATATGAACCTGCTCCCAGCATGATTCATAGTACAAAAGCTACAGTTCATGCTAATTACAGCACAAAACCCACAAAAAACTTCCAGGAATTCTGATGATCAACACACACACACAACATCTAGCATATATAGAGCAAAGTGGCAAACAGGCAGTCCATAATGACCAGAACTTTGTACCTTACAACATGACGACTGGAGATGTGATACAAGATTCAACTGTATGATACGAGATACATGTATAACAATGAGGTAGACGACCATGTTTTTTTCTACATTGCAAGCTTCATAGAAGCCGTGCATTACAAATTGCAAACCGGACATAAATCATAATAGTGCAGGGTAACACATATCCATGCTAAAATGCAAATCCTAGACTTCACAAAAGCATTCGTATCTTTCACATCGATTCCTTTCCAAGAATGAGATGGAACCGGTTGGAAGGTAATAGCATTCCTCCATTAAAAGATGGTCGTCTTTTCTTTTTTCTTTTTTAAACTCGATAATATGTTATCAATGGTCCTCAGGAGAAATCAACCTTACTTGCAAGAAAGAGAATGGAACCATGATGGGATATTTGGCCCTGAACTCTTTACATCCATCTGCTCCCTTACCTCGTTTTTACCATCAGACGGGGTAAATGCACGGGTTAAGGATGATCTTCACCAGTAAATGCATCTTAACTACTCATTTGTACCATCATAGCTACCCACTGCATTCGACCGTCTTCTCTCTCTCCAATTCTCACCCCAAACCTTGGCCTCTGCAACTGCGCGCTCTCTGTCAATATTGCGGATGCGGTTGTCTTTTGCTTTCCCAAAGTGCACTGGGCTGTCCCTGTGAGACCCAGGCGATTCCAAATCCTCCAGGCCTCCCTTCCTTCCGGAGCAACCACTTCCCTCACCTCTGCCAATCTCAGAGCCAAAGTTCACCCCATGTACATTGTCTCTCGGCCTCAGGTCAGGAGAATTCTGATGTGGTGAATCATTAGCATGTGGAATGTCATATCCACTGCCAATGCTTCTATGCTCCTTAGTTCTTGGGGTGGATGAGCTGACCCAGTTACTCTGAGGAGGAGTTGCATTTGGAACATAGGTTTGTGAAGCCAAGTATGTCAGTGCAGTGACGACATCCCCAATAAGAGGCCGTGTTGCTGCTTGCTCCTGTATGCACATTGCTGCAACTGCCAGTGCTTGGTATAGGCCCCTCATCGGATAATGGCCTCGTAGTAGTGGGTCTGCCATTTTGGGAAACTTCCTTCGATCCTTGAACAAAGGACGAGCCTGCGTATCAGATCAATGAAGGGTAACAACTTTTGATCAGTCATGTGAATCATTTATAACCACAAAGCTCTTGATCACACATCTTTGATCACCAATATGAATCCGCTTCACCCGTTCAAGAAAGTGAAGAATTGTATAATTAAAAAAAGGGTGGATTAATTGCAAAAGTTTCTTGGACTAATTTCCATGTTTTAGGTTTCTAATTTCAGGATGTAAGAGAAGGGTTCTCTGTGAGATCTTACTCCTCAACTATTGCTGCTTTACACGCTTAATAAATTAATGGTAAACCCTCTTTTTTTCCCCCTCATATGATGAAAACACAATTCTTTCCTTGTTCATTCTGCAAGACATTACGAGTAACATGAAGGGGAGTGGGACATTCTAGAAACCAAGCTTATTTCCTTTCTAGTAAATTGGACAGTCCAAAACCATCATACTTGGAAGAATGGTCAATGAGATGATCAAGGAAATTGCAAAAGATAGGGAGAAAGGAGGGAGAGACCTACCCATGCTACTAGATTTTGTTCTCCAGCAGGCCGTGCATTATCAATTGCTTTGCGTCCAGTGACAATTTCAAGAAGGACAACACCAAAACTGTAGACATCAGATTTGAGTGTCAGCTGTCCAGTCATGGCATACTCAGGAGCACAATAGCCATATGTGCCCATCACTCGCGTAGAAACATGGGTCTTGTCACCAACAGGACCAAGCTTTGCAAGCCCAAAATCTGACAACTTTGGATGATATCCTTCACCAAGTAGAATGTTAGATGACTTTAAATCTCTGTAAATAACGGGAGGGTTTGCTTTATCATGCAGGTACTCTAATCCTTTAGCTGCACCAGCTGCTATCTTCATCCGAGTATTCCAGTCGAGAGGTTCCTTGTCAGGTGGAAGGTCTAAAAGAAAATAAGCCAAGTTAGTTATCTGATCCAACTAAAAAGAACTAAATACCTGACCTTTTTTCCCCTAAAACAACTGAGAGGACGACCTGAGAAAGGAAACTTGAGGAACAAAGAAAAAAGCATATTTAAGTGATAATATTTTTGTGAAACATGATTCTTGGTCAAGTCTTGCATGACGGAATCCCTCTTGGTGTAATAAGTGCGTAGAATAGCAGGATTCAACTTTTCAAAATCTTCCTGTGGCTCCTCGTGCTAAGTAACTCCCATGGAAGGCAACTAAGCAAAAAATACCCATGCTTGTACGCGTTTTTGAATGAAAAACTATTATCAGATACAAGATATGCAAATGTAAAAATACATAACCAGATTATAAAAACATTATCTCCAATTACCACTGGGCTTTGGAGGTGTAGAAAGGTATTACAGAACCAGGAAATGTAAGATTTTTCACCATGAGAGAATGATTGTGGATATCTTCTACCGACCCAAACAAGAAACATGACCCGTATGAATTCAAGAATAGAGTCATGATGTGGAAGATATGGATCGATAGTAATAGTAAAGTTTGATACATAAAGATATGAGTGAACCTCACTGATGAGAGGAATTTTGGCTCCATCAGAGGCATGGTTCATAGTCGCGGTCTCGGCCGCCGACTCGGAGGGCACTGAGACGGATCGGTCTCGGCGACTCGGATCGGTATCGGGCGATACGCGCAAAACGCTACATAGAAAGCTAAAAAAATTGTGAAAAAATCACGACAAATCTTAAAAAAATGTAGACGTCCACATTCATATATCACATGTTCAAAATATATCACCTAGCACACTAAACATAAAGCGAAAGTATAAATACACGCGTCGTCGGTAGAAGCATATCAAAATACATGCACAATATAGTAAATTACACAAACTACATTCATAAATACATTCTAATGTAGTTATTTTCACATTAAATTGCGATGAGGCAAAAAATTATCATCATAATGTCGAGTCGACCGAGTCAACTCCGATTCTCGGCCTAGTCTATCTCCTCTGAGTTGAGTCGACCGACTCGTGACTCGGATTCGTCTCGGAGCGGGCCGAGACGGATACGACTCGGCCGACTCGTCTCCGACTCGGCCGAGTCTTTGAACCATGATCAGAGGGGCACAAAAAATTACAAACACAAATCAGCAGTAAGCTTAATTATCAGTCTTGTGTGCCACTGAATATATTGGCGGATGGGGAAAGGGCCTTTCATTTTTTTTGATCACTTGACAAATAGGTAAGACTGTAAGAGACATCCAACCCCGATCATTTTTTAAATGCATACATTTTACAGTATGGATATCTCAATGAATGGTGCAGATTTCATTTATGACATGACCTACCAGGTAATTTTTAGTTGTCTCTCTAGATAAATAACATAAGGAGTCTTCCTATGAACAATATTCCCTTCTATGTGGGTATGTATGTTCGCCTATTTTCCAAGGAATTGCCGTGTTGCTGTGTGTGTGTGCCATGTCCATGTTTCTGTACATTCTTCATAGGGGCCAGCACGCAACATGCCGTTCACATGTCCACAAGCACGCGGGAGAGAAATATCAATGGAGAAGTTTGGTTAGATACATAGTTCATTCAACTTTAAGTAGCATAACGTTGTCAAATTCTATTGAGGAAAATAACCATGAGTTTGGTGCTTCAAGCCCAGAATACCGGGATCTCACTGCCATGCCCTTTATAAAGGGTCTTATGTGCAAGTTGGTCACAAAGTAAAACCCTTTGATAGTTATGAGGGTTGTGCTGTTTTAGCTGTGCTGCTGTTGATGTGTCAGCCTTCAAGTCTTGGTCGACCGAATGTTTTTCTAGCATAGTCATGGTTGATCTCATTGTATGGGAAAAACTGTTTCTTGTTTGACAATCTCATGGTAGCATATTGCCTATGTCATAGCATCCTAAGAAGCATGGACACGGGACACGGGTATGACACGCAGACCCGGTTCTAGGTTGGTTCAAAAGGTGCTACCGCACAGGGCCCCCAACTTTAGAGGCCCCGCAGTCAACGGACCTCCCCTCTTCTCTCCTTTGCTGCCGCACTTTCAGAGAAACCCCTTCCTCTTCTTCTCTTTCATTTTCTTGCTCGTTTCCTTCTCTCCATCTCAAGAGAATCGCTCTCCTCTCTCGCTCCAAGTGGAGCAAAATGACTGTCGCTAAGGCCGTCGCCGAGGACGAAATCTAGCTCCAGCGTCCGAGGCGGCGGAATAGAACGGGGGCTCGCCTTCGGATCAGACCGTCTCGGTCCCCGTCTCGTCTTCAAATATGCTCATCATGTTCTTCAAGGTACCGACTTTTTTACCCATATCCATATCCTCTTCAATTTTAATCTTTTAGGGTTTTACTTTGTGTTAAAATTTGTGTATTTTGTAGTGAAGGCCGAAGGGAGTGATAGATGAATCCGCAGTAAGTAAAGTGTAGAAGGCTCTGGAGGTGATTCTCAGCTAGTATGGGCAAAGATTTGTTTATTGGTTACAATTATTTAGTCTTTAACTCTTTATTTCTTCTTTCTCAACATGAAGTTGGAGGGATTAGTTGAAGGTGCAGATATCCGAGGGCTCTGCTAGTGTGGAGGTAAGAAATTTTTTGATTTGGAGTTTTGGCAAAGATTTAGTTTTGTTAGATTTTTATTTGTTTTGAATGTGAATTTTCTTTGAATACCATTTGTTTCACAAACAATAATCTAGTAGCAAGCTCAGATTTTTCATGTTCACTCAAAACCTTCTGTTTTGATAAATGCAAGCTACTGGAGAAAATCTTTTATTTGGGTCCTCCTTTCTGAGTTTATAGGAATTTACTCAGGCAATAGGCATACATGTTCACCATTGTGCGTATATTAATATTAATGCAAAAATGATTATGATATGTAAAAAGGCAGTTAATAATAAGACATGAAATATGATTGAAATATCCATTAGTCTTTATTTTTAATACCATTTTATGAGTTTCGCAAGCAAGTTACATATGATATCTTGAATTAAAAAGAATGTTATTACAATCCACACTTGCACAGATAAATTTTTCTTTAGGGACTCAAATTAGTGTTTATTGATATTTTTTATAAGTATATAGAGAAAGACCCCGTGTTCACTTTTCGCACAGGGACCCTTAAATATCAGAACCGGCCATGATGACACGGACACAGATATGAGATATGATAATTTCTTAAAAAATAAGACACGGGGGCACGGTTACATGACATTAGAATATGCATATAAATAATTATAATAGTGCATAATTATAAATGCATTGTCATATCTTTACATCCAACAGTTCATACACATAGTTCAATGTGTCTAACTTCTTATATTGAAATATATTTAAACCTATCATATTTTTATAAAAGTTAAAATTTTGATGGCATTTTTTTGTTTCATTAAAATAGTCTTTGATACATAAGGAAAAGTAAATAAATATCTCAAATATGTAATGTGAACAAAGAAATGTAAAAGAACTGTAGAATATATGTTAAAGAAATCCCTGACTAGTGTCCTAAATTTAATATTCTATATATGATTGAGGAAAAGTTTGATAAGTGTCCGAAAGTGTCGGTGTCCGACACAGGTACGACTTCATAATATAAGTACCCATGCTACATAGATAGCATCTATAGGATTAGGGAAGATTGACATTGCATGGTTGAGTGCCAATTCGTCGCATTATTTGAGTTATTTATAAGTTAGGTTTATGCAGAAAAAAGCTGTTTTCTCATGGTTTCTTGTTATCTCAATGTGAGCGACACTGCTTTCCACTGTTACACTTCAGACATCCCCTTCACCCAAGTTACAGATGATAAATAATCATGCCCCTTCTGTTGTTTCTTTGGTTCTAGCTCCCTCCATTAGTAAGTCTGTGGATCTAGGTCAGCGTAACATAGTTGCAAATATTTATTGTTATGGCGGGATCACGTGAACCTTATGCATGTTTGTTCGATTAGTATCTTTTGCGCTTTTTGACACATTATGACAGAATTTTGGATGTTTCTGTAATATTTAAATCAAGTTTACATAAAAAAGGATCACATATACCTTACCTTAGTTTCTCCAGCGCAAATACTTGGTTGTTGGTTTCTCAAGAGTTAGAGAACACATGTAAGATAAATGTTCTTATATGTTTGTATGTCCTTGTTTCTTTCTTTTTTTTTTTATATAGAACTAGCACCTCATTCATAAAGGAATAACAATAAAAAAAAAAGTAAAATTTGTTCTCCCACAGGTTCTTGTTGCTCATAAGGTTATTTGCTCCTTTCCAACACACCGCTTAATTTGTGGCCACCATTAGACAGTTAGCATCTTGTCAAGCAATATTTTTTAAAAGAACAGCCAGTTGGGAGTGTAAACATATTTGGTTCTCCAAGTAAGGCATGAAGTGAGAGTTTTTGGATCTATTACTTTTGTTCCTTACAAGGTTGGTTGTTTCTTTTCAATATTGTTCCATGTGCGGCGATTAATCACTAATACCTTACAAATCCAAAAGAACCTTTCATCGCCAGTAGCCATTGTTATTATGCAATTATTATTCTACAAAAGCTCTAAAAGAGCTTTCAGTTTTCACATCATCAGTAGTATAATGCAGTCAGTGATTTACCCATGCAGCAATTTAGTACTTTCAAAGTAATGCAAGCTAATCAGTGATGCAGAGAGTTTGAAATCTAACCATGCAAATGATCTTCCAATGAACCCAACGGCATGTACTCATAAACAAGGAGGCGCTGATCTCCATCAGCACAGTAACCAATAAGATTAACAAGATTAGGATGGTGCAAGAGACTAAGCATGAGAACCTCCACGAGAAATTCCCTATTTCCTTGGAGTCCATTCCTGTCCAGTTGTTTCACAGCAACAACCTGCAAAAAGTCTCTATTCATGTCATTAAATTAAACAATTACTAGTTGTAAACAAGAATGCCACTATAGCACAATGGTAAAGCCCCTTTGCAAGGGGCAAGAGGTCTTATGTTCAATATGCACCAGCTTACAACCTGCACTTCAACAAAGAACTGTAAACCATAATTCAGCAGGTATATCAGACTATGAATATGCATATAAATTGCAAGTATTCGTACTGTTTCTTTACCAAGGATTTGGGAATGCGAGTAAGTCACTATTTTCAGTAGCATCGAGATATTTAAGGGGACAAAGAAAAGAAAAGAAAAGAATTTGTGACCTGTCCATTCTCCAAGCGACCTTTATATACACGGCCAAATCCACCTTCACCCAACAAGCATTCTGGTCTAAAGTTCTGGGTAGCAGCAGCAAGCTCACGGAAAGTGAAAGTTTGGGCTGCAATATGGGTGGGATTTCCCTCTTTTGTAACCACCACTTCCTTCTTGGATTCTGAACCACTTCGTGACTTTGACTTGTCTTGCGTAAGTAAACAATTCAGATTTCAGAACTATTGAGTAAGAAAATTGAAGCATAAAAGGTAAAGTAAGAGGAGCAAATAAAACTTTCTCCAATTCTTTAAAGATGATCTTTTTCCCCCTTATGAAAATCCAACTCTGGAACATTTACCTAATATCATCAGTAATAGAAGCCCACTGGGGCAAGTTATTGAGTTATAGGACCTCGACCATGACTGACAGCAAACTTCTGCTTTTTCATAAATATATTCTTAATGCAGCTGTTAACTTCGGGGAATGTGTTTCTGTTTGGCTCTTTGGCTTATGTTGTGTATACAGTATGAGTACAAATTCCTGAGACAAATCTCAGTATGGTTTATTTCTAGTATCTGGCAAAGCTTATTTAAGCAGGTGATAATATTGAGAAGTTGATCGGTGGGTTAATCCTCACATTTGTAAAATGGTGGAACTATAAGGTGCTTGAAATGTTATTGATATTGAAGGGAATGACGTAATAAATTAACCTTTTGGGTCAAGTGTAGCATTGACCTATTATCAAACGACTATATTAGAAAGCAGAATGACCGACTTTTACATGAATTTTCAAGTAGACAAGATTGGTCGAGCTGAGTTGGAGATAGGTTGCACGTCTTTATGGGTTGAACAAGAGTCAAGCTGGAGATGCCTCATTAGACATCTCCACAAATAGTGCACCGCTATAACACATGGTGATGGTATCAGAGGCAAAGTTCATAATGGCAATCTTGAATAGGTTAGGCATGGACTGGCACAATGGTGCATGCAGATCAGTAGTTCTATCTATGGTTAGTCTGCAAATGCGTTGTGATGATAAGTTTACTTTTCTCTGTGATTCTGGCTCATCATCAAGATACAAGCCAGGATGAAGATTGTCAGGTTGGTATCTTAAATCCCATCAAGCACCGAGCTTAGGAAATAGTAATATTAGGAGATAACATACGATATCTGATTGTTTCTGAGACCTAATGGATTAATTTTCCAGACGGAAAGTGAACTTGACAACTATTCTGTTGAATCTGACAACCAATCGAGAACGACCGATCTAATTGGCAAGGTCGGTGAAAATCAGGTGGAAGGTTTTCCGTTCGATAGAATGCTCCTTAATTTAAGAACCACCTTTCAATTCTCTTCCTTAGTTAAACACCAATTAAACTGGTATTAATCAGTTTCATATTAATAATAATAATACAATAATTATTTATTCAAGATAAATAATTCAACAATATTCCTGCAATAAGAACGTTAGTTCAAATATACACAATATGGAGTGAAGTATGCATAAAGCAAATCTCCTTAAGACTATTACGTCTCATGTTATTGTGCCTACGGAATAATAGATGCTGATCTTCCTAAGATACAACACTCTTTCATGATATTTGCAAAGCATAATGCAAATACTCGTATAGTCAAATCAAAAATTGATCTGTACCTTTCACTTGATTTGAAAAACAATTCGAACTAAGACAAAATTCTTAAAATAGATATTTCGCCTAAAAAAATGGAGGAACTATTCAGAGGGGAGAGGGTTGGAAAACTTTTCGAGTTGGCGAAAATGGAGTCGAATTCTGCTCTATTCATAGCAGAATTCAGATAGCAGTTTTGAGTGGTGGCAACGATTTAGCGCAACCGTTTAGGTGAAGTTACAACCGTTCTGTTAGAACGATCGCAACCATTCTCTCGGAACGGTTTGGATATGTTCGTTGCCCAACAAAATGGTTCGTACCGAATCGTTTTGCCCATTTGTACTTCTGAGATAGACATAACCTCCTTAAATGTTTAAGGCTCGCTTTCCAGCGCATATGCTATGAAGTCTGAACCAAAAAATTTTGAGATTCTTGATCTCTGACTCCTTGGTTCAACTTCCGCATTAACTGTTGGTTCACTGGGTCCTTCGTCCCTGAACACTGTTTCATGTGTTCTTTTCTCAGAAATCTTGCCTTCTACCCGTTTGTACAGAAGACATCTTTAAAGAACACATCTCTTGATTCGATAATCATATTCACATGAATGTCCGGTATTTCTGATTTGTGTACTAAAAATCTATATGCACTGCTATTTAAGACATCCTATGAAAACGTAATCTATTATTTTTTATCCTAACTTAGTCTTCTTAGGTAGTGGCGCTGGCACTTTTGCAAGGTACCCCCACATTTTGAGGCATTGACAGAAAAGAGGTCTTTCATGCTATAACTAAAATGGTATAAGATCAAGTTTCTTGTGTGATACCCTATTTAGAATATGATTTATGGTTAACAGAGCTTCCTCCCCACAAATTCTGCGGTGCTCCAGAACTTACGAGTATGGAATTGACCATCTCTTTTAAAGTTCTGTTATTTCGTTCAACAATCCCATTTGGCTGAGTATATGATGCTGTAGTTTGGTGGATTATACCAAAATTAGCACATAACTCACTGAATTCATTTGATTCATATTCTCCACCTCGATCGGATTCTAGAATTTTAATATTCTTGTTGAGTTGATTCTCAACCTCGACTTTATATGTTATAAACATACTCATTGCCTCATCTTTACTATTGAGAAGATACACATAACATTATCTTGTACAGTTATGGATAAAAGTAATAAATACTTTTTCTCGCCTCTTATTGGCACAAATTTCAAGTTACACAAGCGCTATGAATTAACCCTAAAGGTTCAATATTTCAATCAATTAAGTGAAAAGAGTTTTCACGAACTTGGCATCAGCACATATCTCACACTTGCGAATTTCTTCCAAGTTGAGTTTAGAAATATATCCCAAATTAGACAAGTTCTGTAAAAACTTGTAATTTACATGCCTTAATCTAGCATGCCATAATATAGAGACTCAAGCAAATAAACAAAAGACTTTCCTTTATTTATGATTTTGAGGTATAAATACACGGACCTTTTGTTCACAACAGTAACATTGGCCTGGAAAAGGCCATCAACAAGATAATCCTTACTCACATACACCTCTCTTAGTAAGTACAAATTTATCATATTCAATCTAGCATGCCATAATATAGGAGACTCAAGCAAATAAACAAAAGACTTTCCTTTATTTATGATTTTGAGGTATAAATACACGGACCTTTTGTTCACAACAGTAACATTGGCCTTGAAAAGGCCATCAACAAGATAATCCTTACTCACATACACCTCTCTTAGTAAGTACAAATTTATCATATTCAAAAACCATTTTAAAGCCCTTCTTACTAAAGATTGATCTGAAAATCAAGTTCTTGTGAATATCTGAAACATACAGCACATCGTTCAGTGTGAGTTCCTTTCCAGAAGTCCACTTTAGTATGAGCTTGTCCTTTCCCTCAACCTTGGAGGCTGTCGAGATGCTCATGAACAGTTACTCATCATGCTCCAGTTTTTATATTTAGCAAATAATATTTTCTTGGAACAAATGTGCCGGGTAACCCCGTGCCTACCCACCAATCCTTATTGGTTGTCAGATTCATTTCTGACGCCACTGCTGATACCATTGGGGACGCATGGTCTCTCATATTTGCCTGTGGCTGGTTTGATTGTTATTCTTAGGATGACTGCGACATTCATTCGCCTTGTATCCTTCCTTGTTGCAGTTATAGCAAGTTCCCTTGAAGCGCTAGTTCTTACATTCTTGGTCCTTGCCTTTGTATCCCGGGGCAGTGTTCTTTCGCATCAAACCCTTGAAAGTAGATGCTTTCCCCTTTGAGTCTTCGATCACATTTGCCTTGGCGTCATAAGAATTCTTGTTACTCCTCTTCTCGGATTTTCAGTTGTCCTCCTCAATCCTAAGCCTCACAATGAAATCCTCCAACTTCAGCTCCTTGCATTTGTAGTTCAAGTAGTTCTTGAAATCAGTTCTTGAAATCTCTCCATACAGGTGGAAGTTTCTCCACGATTGTACCAACCTGAAAAGTTTCATGTAGAATCATACATTCAGCATTTATCTCGTGCATGATAAGTTGGAACTCTGCACTTAACTGATCACAATCTTGTTATCACTCAAGAAATCATCCTACAAAGAACTTCTTAGTCCAGTATCCTCGATTTTGTACTTCTTGTTTCTCTGTCGTTGGGATGAGACTGTAGACATTGTATAGAGAGTAATCCAGTCCATTTAGAATATAATTTTGGCAAAGAAAGTCACCTTGTGTCCATGCATCGATTGCAAGGACAGAGTCCCGATCAGTTTCGGGCTCTGGTGGATCTTCTTGCAGAACTTACCAGATACAGAGTTGTTAGATAAAAGAGTATCGTCTGTTGCCACCTCTTGAACTCTGTGCCATCAAATTTTTCTGGCTTCTCCAGTTTCAGATTAGGAGGAAGAACTGTATCATGGTTTGGATCGGCACATTTAGTGCTCCACTGATATTATCTTGATTAGTATCAGACAGTTTCTGCAATTCAAGCAGAGTAGGAGTTAGCAACTTCAATAATAATTGTTTTAAGATTGTTGAATCTGACAACCAATCAAGAATGACCGATCTAATTGGTCAGGTCGGTGAAAATTAGATGGGAGATTTTCCGTTCGATATAATATTTCTCAATTTAAGAACTACCTTTCAATTCTCTTCCTTAATTAAACATCAATTAGACTGGTATTAATCGGTCTCGTATTAATAATATTACAATAATTATTTATTCAAGATAAATAATTCAACAATATTCCTACAATAAGAATGTTAGTTCAAATATACAGAATATAGAGTGAGGTACGCATAAAGCAAATATCCTTAAGACTATTACGTCCCTCGTTACTGTGCCTACGGGATAATAGACGTTGATCTCCCAAGATGCAACACACCTTCATGATATTTGCAAAGCACAATGCAAATACCCGTACAGTCAAACCAAAAATTGTCCCGTACCTTTCACTTGATTTGAAGAACAATACTAAGGCAAAATTCTTGAAATAGATATTTTGCCTAAAAAATTGAAGAAACTATTCAAAGGGGAGAGAGTTGGAAAACTTTCCGAGTTGGTGAAAATGGAGTCGAATTTTACTCTATTTATAGCAGAATTCGGATAGCAATCACCCGTGTCGGCGTCGGGACAGGACGGGCAGCAGCGGCGCACGTGGAGGCATGACTTCCCCCAAACGCATGCGAAAACTCTAAGTACCCTAAATGCACGCCCTTAGCTCCTAACTTTTCATATTTAAACCATTCAACTTCCAACACCACTTCTAATTGTGAGACTAAAGAGTTTTAACTCTTTTTTGTCCCATTTAGCTATTAAATTATGCCAACTTCTGACTTGAATATCTCATTTATGTGAAAATGGAATTGAACATGTGAATATATTACATTCATCTCTAATAGAAGGAGAACACATTTCAACCATCTCCCGTGTGTTTCTAGCAAAAGATCACACCTAAAATTCAGCTCAAGTTTTCTCAAAATTCACTTGGTTTAATTCAAGTTTCCAACATATTCAAGTCCATATACCACCAACACTAACAATTCATACAAAATTTGGTCAATATCTTCTCAATTTAGAGCTGCCTAGCCTACACAGAGCAACCCAGCTGGGCACAAGATCGTTCATTTCCAATTCTTTTGCAGACAAGATGAAAATTTTCTACTGAAATTCTTAAATTCGAACAAGAAAAAGCGCCACAAAAGTATTTTTTTTTTAAAAAAAACAAAGAAATTACCAGAAGCGAGCCTGGTGAGCTGGTGAGGAGACGGGGCAACAGGCGCCTCCTTCTTCTTCAGATCCCCACCTCCTTGCTTGCTACTCACCTCGATTTTGCTCTGCTTCTTCTTCGACGATCCAAAGCAAGGGAAGCAATCCATCCCCAGAATTTTTCTTACCAGACTGCCACTACCAGCAGATCGCAGCAGCAGCAGCTCCCTCTATTCATGGACGCGATCACAAGAGCGATCGATCGACAGGAAAGGACAAAAAAAACACAGAATTTTGAGAATTATAAGAGACAGCGCAGCAGAGGAGTGAGGGATAAAAAAATAATTAATTAATTAAATAAGAAATAGGACAAGGGGTAGAGAGAGAAAGAGTTGGGGTTGGGGTTGGGATTGGGTTTTCTAGAGAGAGATACAAAGAGACGGAAGGAGATGACGAAATAATGTTTATCCTACTGCTAATTTTGTACTATAATACATTGTTATTACTGTTAGATTAATTTGTGAGGTTTGCACTCATAAATAGCTAGCCACACTCATTTGTCAATCTAATAGTTATACAGTTTAAGAACAATATTAATAATATAATTAGTAGTAATACTTATTGTATTATTAATTTTATATTATATTATATTATCGTTAGACTGGCATTTTAAGGTTTACCTTCATAAATTGTTAGCCTGGCTCCTTGTCAATTAATAGTATGTACAATCTAGTAAAATATTTGTCTCAAGTATTTGGGGTAGGCTACATGAACGAAAAGAAAATTACGCTGGATCATGCACATAGATCAGCTTTCTCCACTCATTCTTATATAGCAATATGTCTTCACTAAGACCTTTAGCCTCTATATCTTGCCGTATTACCTCCATCTATATTTTCTTCGGTCTTCCTTGAGCTCTTTTAACTTGCCTTAATTTGATATGCTCTACTCGTCAGACTGACACATCTGTACGTCTACGTCGTATTACTCTTAAAAAAGTTAGCTTACTGCTGTAAGAGTACAGTCAATGAGTCACTAAATTAAGAAATTCAAAAAAAAAAAAAGTAGTAATAACCATAAAATCTCAGTTTACTGGTAAAGAGGGGAAGAGCATATTTAAACAGTGAGACGCTATTTTGGATAGAAGAAATCCTCTTTGAAAATTTGACACCCGCCTTGACACGTCCGTATTTTCAGAATTGCTGTTTGATATGATGAGCGCGAAATTTTTTTATCATTACGCGGGCCTTTATATTTTGCTGACGTGATCAACAAAATCTAACTCTTAGATTTTCACCCGTACATGCAAGAAATCGTACGTGAGAAGCGTGTGTGGGGCCAACTGTGCGCGTTTTTTTTGAGTAAACAGTGTGCGTTGACAATTGTTTTTTTCTCCTGACTTTATTGGACGATCCAAACAGTCGGTATAATGTTAAAATAATAATAATAATAATAATAATAATAATAATAATAATAATAATAATAATAATAAGGCTATAAATAATGCTGTCTTTAATTGGAAGACAGCATTCTAGAAGCAGTATTTATCCTTTGATTGCCTTTTTCGTATTATTATTGGAGGGGAGAGATTAGTTCGGGGAACTTTTGACTTTTGCGGATGTCTGAGGCAAATGTCAGTGGAAGGATGTGCAAATTAATGATTAGGTTTTTTTTCATATGACCCCTAACCTTTTGTTTATTTTTCAAAGAACCTCTAAAATCTAAATCTGGTCAAATAACCCTCAAAATATCCGAAATATTGTCCATACATTATTCTCTTGGTCACTGCTTTCAGTTTATTTTGAGGGTATTTCAATTACTTTACATAATTTTTTTAAGAGTTATTTGAAAACAAGCAAGTTCTCCTTCTTTCCATTCTTTGTTTTCTATGATTTATATAGGTAAACACGCGTAAATAACTTTATGTGCAATTTTTTCAATGACCCAACATGATAGAAACTGCAAAAAAACAGTTAAAATGAAAAATAGTAGTCATTTTTAACATTGTTAGGAAATGACAACATATGAGCCTAGGCTACTCTTTGATTAAATTCGTTTTATAGATGTATAACTTAAAACAAAATTGATTTATCAGACATACACAATTCATTTTTCTGTCTATCGAAAAAGGGATTTTTCTCAACAGTGTAACGTTATTTACTACTACTAGCAAAAATCACGTGGCAGAAGTAAGCTCAAAAGAATATTTGCTAACTAAAATTTGTATGAAAAATTCTCATGAGCTACTTGTGCATTTTAACAGCTGAAATGATTCGCCAAAAAAAAAAATTCTTTCATTTTATTTATTGCTTTTAATCTTTCACGTAAAGGGGTACCTTACATTTGTCTCCATTCCAACCAATAAAAATATTAGTTATATTGTGATTTATGAAAAATAATCAATGTACACCAACAACCCTAATCTTTACAAGCCACCCAACAATTCAAACAAAATAAAATAAAAAGGGAAAGAAAGAAAAAGGGATATGTTAGGTGACCTAAATGAGAATTTGAGTTCTCTCTTGAAATCAATTTAACATTTAAACAGTTTAGAGACCTAAATTGTCGGTGATATTATACTTGGGCTGAAGCTGCAGGGATTTTACCAATTTTTGAGAATGAGGATGCAATTTTTGTTAGCAACAGTTTTTAATCATGTAGATTCCTTTCAATATCTGAAAATAATTATATTATGCCCGAGATTTGTTTTTGATAATGCCTCGTTATGCACTGCTTAGTTCCCATCTATTTGTAAAGCCCACAATCAGGAGCCCATGGGCCTTACTGCCAAAGATCACCAAATTGCAAAGTTAGCAGAGTCCTTACAATCCACTGTCAGCTATTAATGTTTTTATCATGCCACTAAGGCAGCAAGGCTTAACTCAAGTGATGGAGCGTAACTCAAGTGATGGAGCGAGTGTTGAGAATTCATACAGCAGAGAAGAGGGTTACCAGAGAAAAGTCAATTCAATCACACAAACAATTAAATAAAGAAAAGAAAGAGTGAACACAAAATTTAACGAGATTCGACAATTTGCCTACATCCTCGGGATAAGGGAAGAAAGTTTTTATTGAATCAATCAATTACGGGTTGCAAATATTAGGGACACTATCCCTCCTTGTATAGCCAAAGAAACCACAAAGAAAAGGAAACCAAAAACACCTTATTCGGATCAGATACGAATTCAGAATCAGATTTGAAAACTGGACCGCTGCAGTTATATTAGTTGACTAGGAAATAACCTAGTCGACTAATAACCTCGATTAGTCGATTAGGAATTTGGCTTAGTCGACTAATTTGTAGTAAAACAGATTTTTCAACTATCTGTTTGTATCATTAGTCTACTAGGTCATTGCCCTAGTCGACTAGCCTTACTTCCTCCTGTGCAATCCAACTTCGATAAGACCGACATGCTCTCGTATTCGACACCATAGATTGCATCGCTATTTAGCTAAACTTAAACAGAGTTTAAAAAACTCTCTTAACAAGATTTTTACTCTCTCCCCACAATTCTCCACCTCGGTAAAGATTTCTCAAATCTGAGCCGAACACAGCATAGCACCATGCCGACTCCAATTGGCCGCACCATTGTGGTTGCCTATGTACCCATTCCTAACGAGATCAAACCACACGTAGTTCATCCAAACGAGCTCCATTGAGCTTACACAACTGGAAGGATATGAAGTAATTCTCTACAATGTGCAAACTTTACTCCTGAAACAACCTTGGTAAGCATATCAGCGGGATTCTCCTTCGTGTGAATTTTCTGTAATTTGATGTCAGCTTCATCAAGAATCTCTCGAACAAAGTGGAACCTGACATCAATGTGCTTCGTCCCTACATGATATACCTAGTTCTTTGCTAAATAGATAGCACTCATGCTATCACAATTGATTTTTAACAGATCATGATCAATCCCCAAGTCGTCAAGCAATCCTTGAAGCCAAATTGCCTCCTTCATAGCCTCTGTCATAGCTATATACTCTGCCTCTGTTGTAGATAATGCGACAGTAGACTGTAGAGTAGAGCGCCAGCTGATCGGTACTTGGGACAATGTAAACACATATACCGTTGTGGACCGACGATTGTCGAGGTCTCCTGTGTAGTCAGAATCAACATATCCGATACACTCCTGCTTACCAGTAACGTCATTCTTGAATACCAAATCAATGTCTATGGTATCTTTAATGTACAGTAGAATCCACTTCACTGGCTCCCAATGACCTCTCCCGGGATCGTGCATATATCTGCTAACCAATAAGACAGCTTGTGACAAGTCAGGCCTTGTACACACCATTGCATACATTAAATTACGAACCGTGCTAGCATAGGGCATGTGAGTCATGTACTCACGCTCTTCAACAATAATAGGGACATAGTAGCTTATGTACTTACAGATTTTGTATCATCGTTGATGTTGAACTTCCAAAGTACCTTCTTCAAATACCCCTTCTGTGTAAGCTAACCTTGCCACTCTATCAATCTCGCTCAATTTTCATGCCTAGCACCTTCTTTACTTCACCCAAATCCTTCATCTTTAATTCAGAATACAAGTCTTTCTTCAATTTGTCAATTGCAGATCTGCTTTTAGAGGTAATGAGCATATCATCCACACACAAGAGTAGATACATGTAATCTCCTCCAGATAGCTTATTGTAATATACACATATAGGTCATAATGGTCGTATGTAGCTCTTCCCTCTTATGAAACTGTCGAAACACTTATACCACTGCCTTGGAGATTGCTATATCTATACAATGATTTTTTCAGTTTGCATACCATATTCTTCTTTCTTGTAGTTTTGAATCCTGTCGGCTAAGACATGTAGATCTGCTCTTCAAGATGTCATAGAGAAAGGCAGTCTTCACATCGAGCTGATTCAAGTTTCAACTCATACCGTGCTACCAGTGCTAACAAAATCCGAATAGACGAGTGTTATACAATAGTTGAGAATACCTCATTGTAGTCACTGCCTTCTCGTTGAGCGTAACATTTAGTTACGAATCTGGCTTTATAGCGTACAATATCACCATTTAAAGATCTCTTTTTTTAATACCCACTTACAACCGATCTCCTTCTTTCCCTTGGGTAACTCTGACTCCACGTATCGTTATTGTGTAGAGAACTCATCTCTTCCATCATGGCATCCTTCCATATCTTGGACTCCAAACTGATTTCAGCTTCCATATAAGTAGACGGGATTGCTTCTTCAACAACTGAGAGAGCATAGATCATGATCATGTTAGTAGTGAGCCAACTGGGCTTACGTGAATTTCTCTGAGTTCTTCCAATTACAATGGATTCTTGGATATTATCCATAGTCTGTCCTTGATTCTCATCATTATCAGCATCCTGTTTGGCTACCTGATCATTTTCCTGTGTCACCGAGGGTATGACGTGAAATGATACACGGTGAAGTAGCATCACTCTTCACGTGCTGCAATATCCTTTTGGCCGTCTAACTCTCCCCCTGCGGAGAGTTTGTAGGCTTCACCATTGAAGCCTCATCAAACATAACATCTCTGCTCAAAATAAATTTCATGTCCTTTGAATCTCAAATTTTGTAGCTTTTTATTCTTTTTTTGAATCCTACGAACACATCTTTTCTCGCTCTTGGGTCCAATTTGTCTTCTTTGATATGATAGTAGGCCGGACACCTAAATACCCGTAGCAAATCATAATTCTGAGCAACTTTTCCTGACCAAACTTATAGATGAGTTTTACCTCCTATTGCAGAGAAGACAACCTGTTAACGAGATGGAAAGCATACGCTAATGCCTCACCTCAAAAAGATTTCGATATGCCGGCGTTGGATAACATGCAACGAACCTTCTCTAGTAAGATCCTGTTCATCCTTTCAGCCATCCCGTTTTGTTGCGGTATTTCTCTTACTGTGAGGGTCTTTTTACGCCCTCATCACGACATAGCTGTAAGAAAGGACCGCTTGTATACTCTCCTCTGTTGTCTGAACGGAGTATCTTGATCTTTCTTCCCGTATTCTTCTCCATATTCTTCTTCCACTCCACAAACAACTCCAGGACTTTCCCTTTGTGCTTCATGGCATATACCTAACATCTCGTAATCATCTATAAAAGACACAAAGTATTAGTTACCTCTAATAGATGTCATCTTCGTAGGTCCCCAGGCATATATGTGAACATAATTCAGAATCCCCTCGGTGCAATGAGCTGCGGTGTCAAATCTCACCTTGGTCTTCTTTCTGATGACACAATGTTCACAAAATTTCAATTTGCAGGTACTGACACCTTTTATAAACTTTACTTTACAAGAGCTTGCAAAGACTTTTTTCTTGTATGTTCGAGCCTTATATGCCAGAGTTGGGTGCAATCATTATCTGACTTGAAGTCGCCCCTTGCCTTGTAAGTGTACTACCCTTCAAGTAGTAAAGGTTATTGCGTCAAACGCCTTTTAAAATAACCATCAAGTCTTTAACCATCTTGAGAACTCCATCTCTAATAGATACTTTAAGACCTAACGCTTTAAAGGCACCAACAGAGATAAGATTCCTTTTCAGTTGAGGTACATACCTCACATTCTTCAATTCCCGCACCATCCCATCAAACATCTTGACCAAGACAGTACCTATCCCTTCCATATGACATGGACGATCATCACCCATGACAACGGAATATCCTAGTTTCTTAAAACTAGAAAACCAATCTCTGTTGGGACAAACATGATAGGTAGCTCTTGTATCGATAATCCATTTAGAATCACCTGAATAACCTATAGTAGGAGTATGAATGAGAATGAAAATACTGATGAGTCTAAGTCTGATCCACTTGCTTGTCAAATACCAGCTTGTGTACTGATCACCTGTGCGAGATTTGCCTTGGTTTTCCAACTCCTTCTTCTTATCTTTGATCCTTGGACAATCAACATTCCAGTTCCCTAGATCTTTATAGAAGGCAGACTGGTTCTTCAGATCTCTGAACCCTGGTCTGGACTTTGATCTCCCGCGAACGCCTTTGCTGTTTTGATTGGAACTCTTGCCTCTTGCCACTAATGTCTCTGCTGATGTACTATTGGAAGAAGATTACTTATCCTTTCTCCTCACTTCATAATTTACAAGAGTAGCTGATACATCATTATAGTTAAGTGATTATTTTTCATTAATCAAGGTGAGGACAAAGGTCTCATACTCTTCATCAAGAAGAGAATTCAAAAGAACTAACGCTTTATCCTCTTCTTCGATACCCACATCCACATTAATGAAATCTGTAAGAGGCTTTGTATAGCACCCCGTTCTCGGGATACGTATCGAGATACGTTTCCCGATTTTTTTGACCGTATTGTTTCAATTTTCTTTCAGTATTTATTTTTGGGTTGTGATTGCTTATGTTATTTGGTATCTGATCTGGATTCTCAGTCTTAGAGACAACCCTGACTTGGACCGGAAACCCGATACCAGCATACTGTCTGATTTGACCTTTCTGGTAGTCTAATTTGACCAATTTTAGTTTCAAATATTGTTTTTTAATATTTTAGTTTTTTCATGATTTTTTAAAAATTTTTCAGAATTATTCTGCAAAATCTTCGAAACCAGTGTCGATCGGCATCCCTGACCGATTCCCAAGTTTTTAACTTTCAAATGGAGTTGAATTTTTAGGAACGGATTTCATATTACTTCTCAGAATCTCATTTTCTATCTAAATATATTTTTTGAGATTTTTCTGAATTTATCAAAATTTGACCGATTTTGGTGTCGACCAGTATCGCTGGAAGATTTCAGGATTTTTAATTTAAAAATCAGATTAAATTTCTCGAATATAATTTCATGAGATATTTTAAAATAATATTTTCTATTTTTGAGAATTTTTTGGAGCGTTTCTGAAGCAGTCAAATTTTGCTCTATTTGAATACTAATTTTTTCTTTTCTTTTCTTGCTTTTTCCTTCTCCACTCCTCTACTTAATACTCCCATGTTATACTATTAATTTAATTATTTAATAATATATTTATTTTATTTTTCTTTATTTCTTTTCTTTTTCTTTATTTTTCCTTTTCCTTTGTTTTCTTCTCTTTCTTTTTCTTCTTTTCTTTTTCTCTTTCTTCTTTCCCTTACCTGCCCCCCATGCCCCGATTCCTGCAACCACAGCAGCAGCAGCACCATCAGCTGCAGCAGCAGCCCATCCCCCCATCTCCACCATACTCTCCCTCTCCCTCTCCCTTTCCCTCTCCTTCTATTTATTTTCCCATTTCTTTCTTTCTTTTCTCCCCATCTCCTTCTTCATTTCTCCCACCAACACTATCTCTCTCATTTCCTTATTGACCCCCGCCTCCACTATCGCTGCAGTCAGCGCCACCGCCCCCTGACCAGCGCCGCCCTCCTCCAAACTCCCTCCTTCTCTTCTCCACTTCCCTCCTTTTCAAATACCCCTTCTTCTTCTCTAATTTCTCCATAAACGCATCACCATTAATCTTCTTCTTCTCCAAAATTCACCATCAATTCCACCAATTCCTCCACTCACATCACCCAAACACCATCTCCTCCTCCTCCTCCACCTCCCCAACATCACCACCACCACCATCAACCACCACCACCACCACCACCACCACCACCATCACCTACAACAACAACATCAACACCCAAACTCCACACCCCCTTCCTCCCCCAGGCCTAGGCCGCCCCGCCCCCCAGGCCGCCCCTCCCGGTGGCCGGCCGCCGGCCAACCTCTCCCCTACCTCCCTTCTTTTCTTTCTTTCTTTCCTTTCTTTCTTTTCCCTTCTTTCCTATTTTACCCCCTTATTTTCCCTCAAATTCTCTCCTTTACCCCTCTTTTATTTCCAGCGCGCGCGCGCGCGCACACACACACACACACACACACACACACTCTCTCTCTCTCTCTCTCTCTCTCTTCCCCTCTCTACCCCTCACTTTCCTACAAGTCTCTCTCTCTCTCCCCAACATCTCTCTCAACTAATTCTCCTCTCTCTCTCTCTCATTCTCTCTAATATATGTGTGTGTGTGTGTGTGTATATATATATATTATATATATATATTATATGGATTAATAGCATGTACGTGTTTATGGTGTTCTGAGATTTTACGCCGTTTTTCTGGTGATTTAAGCGAGTACTTTTCTTGTGTTAGTTCATGCCTTGTTAATGTACTCTAAGGCTTGGTATAAATATAAACGAGTACGTTTCTTGTGTTACTTCATGCCTTGTTAATGTTAATATAGGGCTTGGTATAAATAAAAGCGAGTACTTTTTTTGTATTACTTCATGCCTTGTAAACGTTACTCTAGGACTTGGTATAAATATAAGCGAATACTTTGCTATCATCATTTCATGCTTAATGATTTCTATTTTAACGTCTATCGCATGATATATTGATATGCGAATGTCTTGTTACTATCATTACATTCCTAATAATTGTTATCCTGCTTTTTAATACATGATGCATCGTTATGCAAATTGATATATGATATGCGAGTGATTTTTTAGAATTAACTTGTTATATGAATACATGTTGACCATTATCATAATTAGTATTATACTTGCATGGATATGCCTAGATATGCTCCCGCTTCTGTAACCTCCTGATCCCTTATGTACATATCACAGTATTAGTACTCGATACGGCGTACAAAATTGATTTGACCATTTTACTAGTCAGATTGAGCCAGTTTCAGTTTCAAATATTATTTTTCAATATTTTAGATTTTTCAGAATTTTTTGAAATTTTTTTGAATTATTTTAGAAAATTTCCGTAGTCGGTGTCGACCGATACCGGTAATCGGCTCTATGATTTTTAATTCACAAATAGAGTAGAATTTTGAGAATCTGCTTTCACCTTGTGTCTTAAAATTGGATTATCTACGTTATGATATTTTTAGGGATTTTTCTGAATTTATCAAAAAATCGGGCTAAACAGGTGTCGCCGGTATCAGCAATACACTTCAGGATTTTTAACTTGCAAATCAAAAAATATTTCTAGAATCTGATTTCACATTACTCCTTAGCAGAATATTTGCTATTTTCAGAATTTTTTGGAACCGTTCGGAGCTAGCCAAATTTTTACTGAATAAATAAAAATTAATTAAAATAATCTTAATTTCCTTTTTCTATTTCTTTTTCTTCTTTCTTCTTCTCCATGCTTCTCCACCGCCTCTCTCCATCGACTTCAATTAATCACTCCCCTAATCTCCCCTAACCCATTTTAATCTCTACCCCCCTCTATTATTCTCACTATTTCTCTCTCCCTCTCTCACATTATCATCTCTCACTCACTCCCTTCCCCTCACTCTCTTCCTCCCTCTCTGTTTTCTTTCCGGCTAAGGAGGTAGCTGGTGCTCCCTGGTGGCCGGCGTGCCTTCTTCTTCTTCTCCTCCTTCTTCTTCTTCCTTCCTTTTTCTTCTTCTTTTCCTGTCTTCTTCTCTCCTTTCTTTTTCTTCTTCTCTCTCTCTCTCTCCATCTCTTTCTCTCCCACTCTCTCTCGTTTTATGGGTATCGCCGTCGGTGGGGCAGAGCCGCCGCCGGCGGGGCGACGCCGGCGAGGGCTGGCCGTCGCCAGCTTGCCCCTGCCCCTTATCTCTCTCTCTCTCTCTCTTATTTGGTATGAACCCAATTACCCATTAAATCCAACCCGTTAGCCTAACCCAATAACCCATTTACCATTAGACTTAAGTTATGGGTTTGGGTTATCAGATCCAAACCCGACCCGTTATCTTACCCAACCCGCATCCAAAACCATATAAGGTAAAATTACAGAAAACCCCCTGTTAATTTATAACGTTTACATTTTTATATATGTATTACATATTTAACCCCCTTTATATGGTTTCTAGTATTCAGGCGATATCTGGAGCATCCAGTGTCCGATCTGGATGATTCTGAAACCGTTGCGATCGTGGGAAAGAGAGCTACCTTCTCATGACAAGTTTGTGAGTGTTTTTCTTTCATAATTGTAGTTATGCTATTTAATTAAATGATCACAATTATCAGAATATTATTGTAAATAGAATTAAATAGAATTCTTGCTTTATTATAAAATATAGATGACTTGTCTAAATATCGGGATTCACACATAATAATTTTACTAAGTAAATTAACTAATAAATTGATAATTAAAATAGAGTTATGTAATAATTTTATGATCTTGATCTTATTAATCTTGTAATATTTATTACAAATATGGAGATCTAATACTCGATTAGATGGTATAATCACCATTACCTGACTAACACTAGACACCGTTACTACGTGTACCCTACTCGAACATTCTAGTACATTGGATATTGTATTTTCTATATACCCATTACCAGATATTGTTATTCACAGATACTGATACACCAACACAATTATTGCCTGTTATTGAATTACTGCTACACGGACACTCTGTATACTATTATTTCTTATTCATATCCCACTGGTACACGGATATACCAATTCACGGATACCGTCATTGCATATATTGTTATCATCGTTACATGGATGCTTGGTATACAGTTATTGTAATCACCTAGAGGGGGGTGAATAGGTGACTAGCTAATTTAATGGTCAATTAATGCCGAATTAAAACTTATTTAATGCAAACTAAAACTTCTTAAACTAAACACCAAGTATAACACAAGAGTGTAGCTGGATTCCCCGTGAAGGGCTCTGAACTAACTCCTCAAGATTCCTCTAAATAAGAGCTGAGGTGCCGCGTTGGCTCTCTTGGTTGAATACAAGTGTTAGCAAACAATCCCCAAGCATATAACAATATGAGCACAAATATATATCAAGCATATAAAGATGAAAGCAATATAAGCATGCAAGATATAAACAAGTAAGAGATGGAGAGAGCAATCACAAACACGGGAGATTTATTTCGAGATTCAAGCACACTTGCTCTACGTTCCCGCCTTCAACACTTCAAGGATTTCCACTAAAATCGATCCCACCGGATCACTCGGTGCCGCAACACCTACAAGGCGAGTTCACACTTGAACTCTCTAGTCCCCTTTCACCCGTTCCCGCAAGAACAAACCGCAAGCCCACTAGCTCGCCGAGGCCGCATCTCAAACACCGAGTTCCCACTAGAACCCGAAACAATGCGAACACACACGTCCGCCTCCTCAAAGCAAAGATGAAGTCTTTGGTGATCTAAACACTTGATCACCTCAAATCCTCTCACAATAAAGATCCCTATAGGATAGGTATAGCAATGGATAGCTCAAGTATGTGTGTGAGAAAACTAGGATTGAATTGGTGGAGGAAAACACAAGAAATCACTTTTGAAAAACTCTTGATAAACTCTCCTTTTGAATGAAAGTATTCGGCTTTTAAACAAGTGGAGAAACCTCTTAAAAGAGTAAGAAAAACTAGCTCCAAAAACCACTTGAAAACTTGTTAAAAACAGTCCCACAAAGCCCCCTTTAAATAAGCTCTAAAAAACTAGCCGTTGGGAGCCAGGATGACCTGTCGGTCGACCGCCCGGTCGACCAGCCAACGATCAGATTTTTGATCAATGAGCCAGCGGTCGACCGGCCGGTCGACCGTGGCATGGATACAGAGAGCTGAGCTCTCTGCCGGTCGACCGCCCGGTCGACCGGGGCCATTTCCAGAGAGCAGACACTCTCTGGCGGTCGACTGTGCGGTCGACCGGCCCATCCTGTACATGTCTATGCACATCGATCGACCGTTCCGGTCGATCGGCTTCTGGTCCGGTCGACCGATCGGTCGACCACCAGAGCCTAGCAGGCCATTTACAGGATTTAAAACTTGAAAATTTTATTTTTAATTAAATCCCATAAAATCTCTAAAAATTCACAAAAATAGTTTCAGTATTATACTTTGATATACAAACATGTTTGAGCAAAATCAAAACATGTTACAAATATTTTGAACTATTTTTGTAACTTAGAAATTTTGGCTAAAAACAAAAACCGTATTTTTTCAAATTGGTTTTTTCAAAACTTCTCCAAATACAAAAATAAGATATTTTAAACACTTTTAAAGCATAAAGTGTATGGAAATGATCCACTACACATACATGATAAAATATCTATGTTTTTGACAATAAACACTAAAATAAGTTTGGTTAAAGACATGTATACTTTGAATTCCAAAAATCAAACCGGTATTTTTTTCAAAATGAAAATCCTTTTATGAAAACACATCTAAATCAAGAATGTGTGTATATAGTATACTTGAGGAATCCACCAACTATTCTATCCTTTACATTTATCTAAAACAAAATCTTAATAAAACAAACCTAGACGCAAGTCTTCTCTTGAAGGGCTTCACTTGAAGTCTTCTCATCTTCTTGACTTGGTCCAAACTTGATCCAAAGAGCTAGACTCCTCTTGAGTACTTGATGTGGTCTTGATGCATAGACTCTTGAATCAAACCGTGCTAGCTCCAAAACTTGACTTTAAATCCTTTGTTGAAGCTACACACCTACTAAGATCTTGATCACAAATCTGAGACTAAATAAACACAAGATCATTAGTACTATAACTACATGAGTTTGATCATCATCAAAACTAGAGTAATGGGCCTTTGGGCCAACAATCTCCCCCTTTTTGATGATGACAATACTCATGGAGTTATATATGCATGGATTAAAGTAAAGCTTCAAAGAAGCTCCCCCTTAACTCATGCATAACAAATAAGCAATAAGATATGGCAATAAAGCACATAAAACTAAAAAACTAAACATGCATCAACAGGGTTAGAGACATAAAACATAAATCCAAAATCTTTTTTCCAAAAACTTTTCTCCCCCTTTTTGTTTAAACTTTTAAAAATATTCTTCCCATTTTCTAAAACGCAAGATGCATAAACTCAATATATACAAAAACACAAATATGCATATATAAACTCAAAATCTTTCTCCCCCTTTTTGTCAATCATTAATAAAGGGGTTAAAGTAAACACAAAACAATGTTCTCCCCCTTTTTGTCAGAAATAAAAAAAATCAATAAAGGGGTGAAATCAAATCAACCAATAAAGAGATATATGCGATATACATTCATGAAGAGGAAGATGTTAAGTTAACTTCCCTACATATATACATTACATGAAGAAGGGATGACAAGCCCTAATTCACATAACACATAATATGCAATGCATAAGAGGAGATGTGAAGCTCCCCCTACACACGTGTATCGCATAAAGAAGAGTTGTCAGGCTCCTCGATATAAGATATACTCAACATGAATCTATATGTAGAAGAGATGTTAAGCTCCCCTTGCATATGAGTAATGCACATCAAAACATTCTTAATATTTCTTATTAAACAAAATTTTAAATTTTCTCAATAAAATAAATTTTGAGATATCTTAGTAAATCAAATTTTAAGAGACCAATTGTAAATAATCATTACAAATTTTGAATTTTAATTATAATTGAAATATTTTACCAATTGAAATGCAATGAAATGTTGATACCAATGAAGGAAAGTATTTTATATTTTGATACCAATTTAAATTTTCATGGATACCAATTGAAATAAATAGTTCAATAGATACCAATTGAAATATATTGTACATTTTGATATCAATAAAAAAAATACCAATTGTAAAAAAAAATACCAATTGAAGATAATGCATAAGCTTATATAAAAAGTACCAATTGAGAAATCAATTGAAAATTAAGATTTGAATTAAGCTTAGCATAAACATACTTTGTGCTTTAAACATGTAAATATCTTATAAATCAAGTACAAACAAATCATATATATGTATGAAAAGAGAATACCAATAGAAATTGATATTATTTGAAATGAAGCATACATATATAGAAAACAAAATATGAGTATATATAAAATAAATATCAATTGAGATGCCAATTGAAAATAACAATATAAATCAAGTATATAAGTCATAATTATCACTCTTTTCATGCACAAGATAAAGGTTTTTCTATAAAGCATACAAGGCATGCTCTCCCATCCGTCCTCCCTTAAAGGGGTAGGTAGAGGTTTTCAAAAATAGAGTTTGAAAAATATTTTATAGTGAAAACACTACCAAATGAAAAATAAATAACTAGTTAAAATAATTTTAAAAAACTAGTTAAAGATCCTTCAAAAATATGAAACCAAATCATATGTATATCATGAAGCAAACTAAATACATAAAGTTAGACACTCGAAATCTATAAGGCTAAAAAATAATCATGAAACATAGTCATGAATAAACAAATAAAGTGTGAGTGCATAAGAATCATGTAATTAGCATTTTTTCATGAAAATAGTCAATTATGCTCAAAACAAACATGAATCTCATTTTATCAAATAAAAATCATGAAAATCATAAAGATTTTATTTTTCGTCTAAAAATAAACTTCTAGGTATATGTATGTTTTTATCCAAAACTAATAATATACATACATATCCCAAACATAAAAGAGTCCATAATATAAATTGCATGAAGGAAAATGACTCAAGGGGCATACATGTATATTTATTAGTTTTGACTAAAAATACCATATACATGAAGTAAAATATGAAAATAGGCAAAAAAAGTGTAAATGAGGAAATCATCAAAATTAGGCTATATATGTGCATGTAGTGAGTACAAATGAACAATGAAGTGTAAACGTATATGAATCAAATGTTGCTCACTACTTGTATAAGTATATATATCCAAGTTTTGACAAAACTACATTTATACAAGTATTTACCACATGAAGCCTAAAACATAAAACATGAACATTTTAACAAACACTAAAACATGCTAAAGATCATTAATCATAAATGCATGTAAATAAACTAGGAGTTTTAGAGATAGTTACCAATACATGAACTACACTCTAATTCTCCAAAACATGGTGGTCGTCCCACCAAACCTCCTTGATAGTGGTGCATCAAACGTGTGTCCATCAAGTCCATGTGCATTCACCAACAAGGAACCAACTCTCTCATGTCATATGAGAGCCCGCGCCTACATCAAATACACAAGGTGGGGATTTTGGTACCCATTTTCTTTGGGTCCATGAGGGTTAGCATTGTAAAAATCAAAACTTTCTTGTTAGCAAAATTTAAAGTGTTAATTCTATCATAACAAAATTTTGCTAAAGGGCCTTTGCGGCCACAATGTGTACACTTGTACACTCTAGGATGTATATGTGTATGAGTGTGATCATGACGTGCAAAGTGTGCATATGCATGATGTGGGTGATGTGCATGAACATATGGAGCTTGTTTCTTTGAAAATAAAGACTCCAATTTAGAATGGTTAAAAGCACATTTGCTCAAAGTTGAGCTCAAACAATCTATTTATTTTTCAAAAATTTAATCTCATTTGATTAATAGTGGCATGTAAAGCATGGTGAGAATGAGAATCATTATTCCTTTTCTTTTTAAAACATTTTCTTTTTCTTTTTCAACAATTTTTCTTTTCAAAGAAGTGTTTTCATGCAAAGCAATTTCTTTTATTTTTCCACCAAAACAATTTTATTTTTCAAAGTAGTGTTTCCTTCACAAAGATCATTCAATTTAGAAAGCAAGGAAACATTTTCATTTTTCAAAAATTATTTTCTTTAATGCATGCAACTTTATTTTTAAAAGAATCATTTTCTTTTAACATGCAATCAAATTTCTTTTTCAAATTCTTGTTATCCTTTTTAATCATGTCGTATTTTTTTAAGAGCTGTTAACAAAAAGATGCAAGTTCATTATAGGACATATCAACATCCTCTTCTACCTCGGATTCGGTAGTTACTTCAAGGGGGTTATCCCCTTGGACCATGTAGCATACATTGGAAGCTTCACTTCCAACATCCGAGTTGCTCCCCGCATAATATTGTTTTTTTCGCCAAGGGAGATGATGGTGTTCCAAACTACAAAAGCCGAATCAAGATTAGCAACCCTAGATAAATAATCATCATTTAGGGTACTCTTCAAAGCATGGATGGCTTTTGCATTAGCCTCAATATTTTTGTCATTTTAAACAATAAGAATCTTTAAAAGTGGCAAAATAAACATGAATCCCTAAGGCTTTGAGGTACAAAGACATCTTAACCTTCCAAGTTTGGATGTTAAGAATGTCAAAAGTTGGAGGTGACATGAAATCCATGGTGTGTGAACAAATATTGTGATTAGCTAAAAATGAGGATCTTTAACTCTAGGTTGTTAGACCCAAATCAAGAGCACGTGGCTCTAATACCAATTGTAATCACCTAGAGGAGGGTGAATAGGTGACTAGCTAATCTAATGGTCAATTAATGCGGAATTAAAACTTATTTAATGTAAACTAAAATTTCTTAAACTAAACACCAAGTATAATACAAGAGTATAGCCAGATTCCCCATGAAGGGCTCTGGACTAACTCTTCAAAATTCCTCTAAATAAAAGTTGAGGTGCCGCGTTGGCTCTCTTGGTTGAATACAAGTGTTAGCAAATAATCCCCAAGCATATAACAATATGAGCACAAATATATATCAAGCATATAAAGATGAAAGCAATATAAGCATGCAAGATATAAACAAGTAAGAGATAAAGAGAGAGCAATCGTAAATACGGGAGATTTGTTTCGAGGTTCGAGTACACTTGCTCTACGTCTTCGTCTTTAACACTTGAAGGATTTCCACTAAAATCGATCCCACCGGATCACTCGGTGCCGCAACACCTACAAGGCGAGTTCACACTTGAACTCCTTGGACTCTCTAGTCCCTTCACTCGTTCCCGCAAGAACACACCGCAAGCCCACTAGCTCGCCAAGGCCGCACCTCAAACACCGAGTTCCCACTAGAACCCGAAACAATGCGAACACACACGTCCACCTCCTCAAAGCAAAGATGAAGTCTTTGGTGATCTAAACACTTGATCACCTCAAATTCTCCCATAACAAAGATCCCTATAGGATAGGTGTAGCAATGGATAGCTCAAGTATGTGTGTGAGAAAACTAGGATTGAATTGGTGGAGGAAAACACAAGAAATTACTTTTGAAAAACTCTTGATAAACTCTCCTTTTGAATGGAAGTATTTGGCTCTTAAACAAGTGGAGAAACCTCTTAAAAGAGTAAGAAAAATTAGCTCCAAAAATCACTTGAAAACTTGTTAAAAATAGTCCCATAAAGCCCCCTTTAAATAGGCTCCAAAAAACTAGCCGTTGGGAGCCAGGATGACCTGTCGGTCGACCGCCCGGTCGACCGGCCAACGGTCAGATTTCTGAACGTTAAGCTAGCGGTCGACTGGCCGGTCGACCGTGGCATGGATACAGAGAGCTGAGCTCTCTGCCGGTCGACCGCCCGGTCGACCGGGGCCATTTTCAGAGAGCAGACACTCTCTGGCGGTCGACCGTGCGGTCCTGTGCATGTCTGTGCACGTAAGCCCAGATTGTCTCTAAACAGACCTCAGTAGGTCTAAGATGCTAGCACTTAGCATCACATGAGCCCAAAAGGATAACCTCGTCTGAGAGGCTAAGATCACCTAACTTCGCCTAGAAGCCATTCACAGCTTCGTCAGGAAGCTAACCTATAGCTTCGCCTGAAGTGCTCAGTTAAACCGCAGAGAGTTAGCTTCGCTTGAAGCCACACGTAACTGCGCAGAAGGATGTTCGGTAACTTCGCCACAGACGATATCTAGCTCCGCTGAAGAGCTGTCTTCTGACTTCGCTAGATGTTTCTTCCAGCTCCGCTACGAGCTCAACGCGGGCAGTTCCGCTGCGGGTCTGCTATGGTCAACCTTTGACCAATTAAATCTCCAGATGAGATCAAATCTATTCAGATCAAGATCAAATCAAATCAAGATCAAATCTGAGATCAAATTTGGCAGTTGATTGCCATAATCTCTTGACTCTCCTAAAACGAGTAAGAGGATCAAGGAAAATCTTCCAACTATATGGAAAGGATCGAAACAGATCAAGAGGATCAACCGACCTGCTATTCTAGCTTCGTAGAAGCTGATTCTAGCCTCGCAGTAAGGCAACTTTCCAGATTTAAATAGATTTGATTCAAGGGACAATTATACCCCTGCTCTCCCTATAAATAGCCCACCAGGGGCACAAGGAGAGAAAAGACACATGCGATACGCTCCAGAGAGACGGCAGACTTCTCGAGAGGACGCACCGTGCACAAACAGAGATCTAGTCTCTTGCTTCGAGAATTCAGAGACTTTAGAGAACTGCTTTTCTAATCAGGGTGCTGATACCCTAATACCTTCCTTCCTACCAAGGAATCTTCAGAACCAGGCGAGAAGGAATTCCTAAGTGAAGGCGGTTTTGAGAAGAAACAAGACGGTTCTACCAACCTTCTGTTCTCCGATCCCCGAATCAGGCGAGAAGGGAATCTCATCGCTCGCAACGTCAAAGGGACAAAGTGGTTGCGCGCTGACCAGACTCCTATCGGCACACTTCTCCAGAATCTCCGAGGAGATCTACTTGTAATCTTTGTGTTACTTGTAATCTAGCTCCTCGACCCTTTTTTGTAAGTTTTCCCCTTTGCAAATCAATGGAAAACAAGATGGCGACTCCACTGGGGATCGAATTCTCCACTGCTGAGAATCAAGTGTCACAATGCGATGAACAGACTTTCGGGTCTATCTCTGAATTCAGGAAAGCCGGTGCAGCCAGAGTCTCTCTGGCTAAATCTTCAAGGCAAGCCTCTGCGAAGACAGATAAGGCTCTCTGCGAGCCTACCGCGGTTCTCTGGTGTAACAAGGAAGCACTCCCGCAGTCCAAGTCCAACACTTTTGAGAACCTGGTCGTCCACTTCGACCAAGAAAAATTTGAAGAAGTCCTCTCTGGGGGTGGTCTAATGTTTCAGGCGCGGAAACATAGAAAGGTCTCCATGACCAGGGTTTCGGAACAGAAACCAGGAGCAGAATTCGGCCAACACCCCTCAGCCTCGCGTGTGGCTAGTCAAGTTCCTTGCAAACATAAGTCTCCCTTGCCAAAGCAGATATGGAGGCCAAAACAGAAGGCTCTGGGCAAAGCCTCAGGCATAGCTACGCCAGAAGTGCATCTCTCTCGTGAAGAAAAAGGCAAGATGCCTGCCTGCTCCAACAATGCTGCCAGCCGCGAAGTTATAGCGGCGACCATACCTTCGCCCAACTCAAGAACAACAACTCGCACCAGCCTCGCTCTCATGAGCGAAGCTACTGTACCTCAGCGTATGCATGATGTTCGCAGCAGCATAGCGGATAAAGTACCACAGCGTGCTTTGTTCCCCAGTTCTTCAAGCACTAAGCTCGCGCTTTGTGGCGGAGCTAAGGGATTGTCCCTAAGTGCTGATAGCGTTGCTTATGCAGCTTCAGCGCCCAAGGGCATTTCCAAAGCTTTTAGCCGCAAAGTTAGAGCCAAAGCACTATCTAAGGCTAATCGCCTTCGCAGCAGCATAGCGGATAAAGCATCACAGCGCGCTCCGCTCTACAGTTCGTCAAGCGATATGCTCGCGCTTTGTGGCGGAGCTAAGGGATTGTCCTAAGTGCTGATAGTGTTGTTTATGCAGCTTCAGCACCCAAGGACGTTTCCAAGATTCTTAGCCGCGAAGCTAGAACGGAAGCATTATTCAATGCTAATCCCCTCTGCGGGGATAAAAGGAGCAGGACATCGTCCTACACGCTATCCAAAAGAGCCTCTGTGCTGGATCGTTTAGGCCCAACTGGGTCTGACTTGAGAGAATTCTTGACAAACAAACGGAAGTCGGAATCTTTCCGAACTACTCCCTGTTGTCAACAAGTGGGATGTCAGCTGGTGACAGTCCACTCAGACCATTGCCGGCTGGGACCAATCCTCGCCACTTCCCCAGGCCGACGATCAATTTTTGATCGGCTGTCGGTACAAGCCCCGATGAAACATCATAAAAGGAGCGTCTCGCGAGGTCTACCCTCTGCCTCCGTCAACATGACCGGAAGAGGACGAGAGCTGCGCAGGGGCAGACAAGCGTCCGATGACACTCCCTACAGTTCCCCAGATCCAGATTACAGCCCAGGCTTAGGCGAAGTCTTGGTGCATGAAGAAGGTGTCTTTCGAAACACCAGATCTAGGGTTGCGATACCCTACAATTATGAACAGCCATCTTCCTCAACGGCAGTAGCCTCGCCGGAACTAAAGGGAGGATCAGTCCAGTGGCCTGATAAAGAAGATGAAGACAGTGGCTATGCCTCTTCGGCGACAGTCAGCTCAGTGCGAACAGACAGAGCATCAGTAAACATGGCTGACAATGGTAACGAAGCCTTTGTCGACGTTTGGAAGCTCAGGAGCAAACTTTCAAAACCAACAAGAAGCTCTGGACAACATTCAACAGATGCTCGCTCAACTCCTCAATAACCGGAATAACAATGATACCGGGAGTAACCATGATGAGGAAGAACATCTTAGCAATGACCAGCCGAAGACGGAGAAGTCCAAGGAGGGTTCTTCTTTAGACGCTGAAGTCCTTAAGGGACTCTATGCTCAAATCGCATCCCTAGCTCAGAGGGAAGAATTAAAGAAAATAGGGACAATCCGTCCTTACCCGCTGGAGCGGGATTCAGTGCCATACCTACCGAAGTTCAAACCACCAACGTTACATACGTATGGAAAGAGCTCGCCAAACCAGCACATCTACTATTCCGGTCTCAGACCGGTAATGTTATAGACAATGATGCCATCATGGCCAGGCTGTTCATTGGCACCTTAAAGGGGGTAACATTTGACTGGTTCCGAAGTCTCCCTCCGGGCTCTGTCAATTCTTGGATCGACCTGGAAACCCGATTCCTTTCTCGTTTCTATGAGGACGATACTGAGGTAACCATGAACAAGCTCCTCTCCACCGTGCAGAAGAAGGGCGAATCTGTCCGTGACTACATTGAGCGATTCAGAAACTTGTCTTTGATGTGCCTAGCAGGAATGCCATTACCCATGCTCTTACGGACGTGTAGGCACAACTTCTTAGACCAAGTAGAGGTTCGCATGGGGCTGTCAAAGCCCATACCTGGAAAGAATTGGTCGAACAAGCTGAGATAGCTGAAAAGTCGACTAAAAAGTTCGAACCATCCACCCCTAAAGGCAAATAGGGTATGACAATAAAGGACGTGGCGACATGGCGCAGTCTTCTCAAGTCAAAGGGAAAGAGACTATGTCTATTGAAGGTTCACCTAGAGGGGGGTGAATAGGTGAAGGCTAATCTAATGGTCACTTAATGCCAAATGATGCGGAAGCTAAAAACAATTATGACCTAATTAAAACTTTTACACTAAACACCACGTATAACCAAAGAGTGTTGCCGAATTCCCCGTGAAGGGCTCTGGACAAACTCCTATAGATTCCCCTTGAATGGGTTGAGGTGCCGCGTTGGCTCTCTTGGTTGAATACAAGTGTTAGCAAACAAACCCAAGCAAGTATATCAATTTAAGCACACAAGTATATCATGCATATAAAGATAGACAATAATTGAATGCAAAATATAAACAAGTAAGGGGGAGAGAGAGAGAAGGCAATCGCAAACACAAGGGTATGTTTCGAGGTTCGAGCACACTTGCTCTACATCCCCGCCTTCGACACACGAAGGATTTTCACTATGCAAGATCCCAATGGATCTCTCCTTGGTGCCGCAACACCTACAAGCCCTCGGACTCCCTAGTCCCGTACACACGCAAGCTCACTAGCTCACCGAGGCCGCACCTCAAACAAAGAGTTCGCACCCGAACCCTAAACAACCACGAGCACACTTGCCCGTCTCCTCAAAGAACAAAGAAAAGATCTTTGGTGATCTAAACACTTTGATCACCAATAAAAACTCTCACTACAACACTCCTATAAGATGAATAGCTCAATGGATGCTCAAGTGTTTGTGTGAGAAAACAAGGATTGAGATGGTGGAGGAAAACTCAAAGAATCACTTAAAACACTCTTGATAAAAACTCTCCTTTTAATTGGAAGTATTGACTCTAAATTTTGTGGAGAAAAAACTCTGAAAAGAGTAGGAAAAACTGGCTCTAAAACTTCTCCAAAATCTTGTAGAAAACAGCCCTCAAATGACCCTTTATATAGAGTCTGGAAAACTAGCCGTTGGGGCTCTGTCAGGCTGCCGGTCGACCGGGTCGGTCGACCGCCAACGGTCAGAAATCTGACCGTTGGAGCCACGGTCGACCGCCCGGGTCGACCGAGCCACTAGAGCAGAGAGTCGAACTCTCTGTCGGTCGACCCGTACGGTCGGCCGAACTTTCCAGAGAGCAGAGCTCTCTGGAGCGGTCGACCCGTACGGTCGACCGTCCTCCAGTGCACAAAGGCGTGCACATCTGTGCACGTCGGTCGACCGGTCCGGTCGGCCGACTTCAGTATTAGTCGACTATAAAGTTAGTAAGTCGACTTATCCGAAGCCTGAAACAATTTTCTGGGATTAAAAAGTTAGTCTTTTTGGCTCAAATAAAATCCATAAAATACATAAAAATCTACAAAAATAGTTTAACCAATATACTTTGATATACAAACATGCTTGCACAAAATCAAGGCATGTTATAAAAGATTGGACTATTTTTGTAACTCAGAAATATTTGGCCATGATAAAAACTGTATTTTCCAAAATAATATTTTCCAAAACATATTTTTTCAAATCTTCATCAAATACAAAAACAAGATATACTTTTAAAGCATAGTGTGGATGGATATGATCCACTACACAATCAAGATGAAATATCTATGTTTTTGGCATTAAGCATAAACTTGATTTTGGTTGAAAGATGTAAACATGAATATCAAAATCCAAATAGAATTTTGTCACAAAGAAAAATCTTTTCTAAACTAAAAAATCTTTTATGAAAACAATTCTATCAAGAGTGTGTGTGCATGGTATACTTGAGCAATCCACCAACTACTCTATCCTTTACATTTTATCTAAAATAAAAACAAAAATCTTATACCTAGACACAAGTCTTCATCTTCTTGAAGTCTTCACTTGAAGGTTTCTCATCTACTTGACTTGGTCCAAGCTTGATCCAAAAGCTCCTTGGATCACACCGTGCTAGCTCCAAATCTTGACATTTTATCCTTTGTTGAGCTATGCACATACTAAGATCTTGATAATGAATCTGTCACTAATTAAACACAAGATCATTAGTAAACATAACTTCATGAGTTGATCATCATCAAAACTAGGGTGATAGGTCTTTGGGCCAACAATCTCCCCTTTTTGATGATGACAAAACTCATGAAGTTATATATGCATGGATTAAAGTAAAGTTTCAAAGAAGCTCCCCTTAACTCATGCATACCAAATAAATAATAATATATGACAATGAAGCTCATAAATATGTATGCAAATGTATGGAGATAAAACATATCAAATTCTTTTTCTCCTATTTGTAAAACAAAACATATTTGCATAAACATAAATCTTATTCAAACATGCATATAAACTCAAAATCTTTTAAATCTTATTCAAACATGCATATAAACTCAAAATCTTTCTCCCCCTTTTGTCAATCATCAACAAAGGGGTTAAAGTAAGATCAAATCAAACAAATTTTTCTCCCCCTTTTTGTCAAAAACAAAGAGATCAAGAAGGGGTAATACAAATCAATCAATAAAAATTTATATGCGATATACATTCATGAAGAGGAAGACGCTAAGTTAGCTTCCCTACACATATGCATTACATGAAGAAGGGATGACAAGCCCTAACTCACATAACACATATTATGTAATGCATAAGAGGAGATGTGAAGCTCCCCCTACACACGTATATCATATAAAGAAGAGTTGTCAAGCTCCTCAATTTATAATATACTCAACATGAATCTATATGTAGAAGAGATGTTAAACTCTCCTTGCATATAGGAAATACATACCAAAACATTTTTAATTTTCTTTTTTAAATTTTTTTAAAGGTATCAGAGCTCTTGTAAAACAATCAAATTTTAAGATACCAAATGGAAAATAATCATTATCATATTGATACCAATTGAAATTTAACAAATATGAAGTTGAAACATATTGATACCAATAGTAAACATAATGATAAAAAATTTTTATTTTTCCTCATAAACTTTGTGCTTTTAAAAATGTGAACCAATTGAAAGTTAAGCACATGAAAATCATATATATGTATGAAAAGAAATATACCAATTGACATTGATACATACATATATAATAAAACAAAAATATGAGTATATACAAAAATTATCAATTTAGATACGAATTGAAAGAATTTCAATAATACCAATTGAAATAACAATAAGATCAAATGTATATCTCATATAACTACCACCCTTCATATGCTCAAGATAGAAGATTTTCAATGAAGCATACAAGGCATAATCGCCCATCCATCCTCCCATCGATGGTAGGGATTTTCAAAAATAGATTTGAAAATATTTTAGCATTGAAAAACACTACCAAATGAAGAACTATAACTAGTTAAAATAATTTTTGAAAAACTAGTTAAAGATCCTTCAAAATATGAAATCAAGGCATATGTATTTCATGAATCATACTAAATACATAAAAGTTCAAGCACTCATAGTCCATAAAGCTCAAAATTATCTTGAAAAGTAAAAGATGAGTGTTCAAAGGTTATGTAAATAGCATTTTCATGAAAATAGACATTGAAGCTCAAAAAAGATCATAAGTCACATTTTTAAAAAATATGAAAAATTATTTTTCATTAAAACACTAATCTTCATGGTATATGTATGATTTATCCAAAACTAACAATACACATACATATCCCAAACATAAAAGAGTCTATCAAAATGTATTTGCATGAAGGCAAGAGACTCACGGGTATACATGTATATTTATTAGATTTGAATTAAAAATACATATCATGAAGTAAAAAACATGAAAATTGACAAAACATGTATAAATGAAAGAATCATCAAAACTAGCCTATACATGTGCATAAAGTGGGTACAAATGAGCATGAAGTGCAAACATATATAAATTAAATGTAACTCACTATTTGTACATGTATACATGCAAGCTTGATAAAATCTACATTTAAACTAGTTCATACCACATAAAGCACAATAAAACATAAAACATGAACATGCTCAAAATATTATAAATGAACTAGCATGTACATAAATAAAATGGGAGTTTAGAGATTGTTACTAACTCCAAAGCTCCAAATATGGTGGTTGTCCCACCAAACCTCCTTGATAGCGGTGCATCAAAAGTATGTCCATCAAGTCCATGCAACCACCACCAAGGCACCAAATCTCTCACGTCTTGTGAGAGCCCTCACCTACATCAAAAACATGGGGTGGGGGTTTTGGTACCCATTTTCTTTTGGGTCCTTTAGGGTTAGACTTGTAAGGAACCCAAACATTTTATTTTTAGTAAAATTTAAATACTGCAACTTGTCAAAACAAAACTTTGCTAAATGGCCTTTGCGGCCACAATGTGTACACTTGTACACCTTAGGATGCTTATGTGTATGTGTGTGGTCATGACGTGCAACATAAGCATATGCATGATGTGGATGTGCATGAATGTGTGGAGTTTGCTTCTTTGAAAACAAGGACTCCAATCTATTGTGATTAAATGCACAAGAGCTCAAGGTTGAGCTCAAACAATCAATTTTATTTTTCAAAAGATTAATCTCACTATCATCAATGGTGGCATGTAAAGACATGTGAGATATAGAATCATTTTTCTTAGTCTTTTTAGAAAAATTTTCTTTTTCAAACATTTTCTTTTTAAACAAGAGTTTTCTTGGAAAACAACTTCTTTTGTTTTTCCACCAAAATAATTTCATTTTCAAATTAGTGTTTCTTCACATAAATCATTCAATTTGGACATAAGGGAAACATTTTCATTTTTCAAATCTTCTTTTTCCTTTTCTAAGCATGCAATCTTATATATAAATGAATCTTGTTCTATATGCATGCAATCAAATTTCTTTTTCAAAATTTTATTTTCCTTTTTAATTATGTCATATTTTTCAAGCAATAATTGACAAAATGTAGTAAGCTCATCATATGACATGTCCTCATCCTTGGATTCGGTAGTTACCTCAAGGGGGTTATCCCCTTGGACCATATAGCACAAGTTGGAGGTGTTGCTTCCAACGTCCGAATCGCTCCCCGCATAGTATTGATCTTTTTCACCGAAGGAGATGAGGGTATTCCAAACTATAAAAGCCGAATCAAAGTTAGAAACTCTAGATAAATAAACATCATCTAGGGTAGACTTTAAAGCATTAAGGGCTTTTGTATTAGCCTCAAAATTCTTACCATCTAAACAATATGCATTATTAGTAGTGGCAAGATAAACATGAATGCCTAAGGCTTTGAGGTACAAAGACATCTTAACCTTCCAAATTTGGATGTTAAGAATGTCAAAAGTGGGTGGTGACATGAACTCCATGGTGTGTATACAAATATTGTGATTAGCCTAAAAATGAGGATCTTTAACTCTAGGTTGTTAGACCCAAATCAGAGTACCAAGCTCTGATACCAATTGAAGGTTTACCTAGAGGGGGGGGGGGGTGAATAGGTGAAGGCTAATCTAATGGTCACTTAATGCCAAATGATGCGGAAGCTAAAAACAATTATGACCTAATTAAAACTTTTACACTAAACACCACGTATAACCAAAGAGTGTTGCCGAATTCCCCGTGAAGGGCTCTGGACAAACTCCTCTAGATTCCCCTTGAATTGGTTGAGGTGCCGCGTTGGCTCACTTGATTGAATACAAGTGTTAGCAAACAAACCCAAGCAAGTATATCAATTTAAGCACACAAGTATATCATGCATATAAAGATAGACAATAATTTAATGCAAGATATAAACAAGTAAGGGAGAGAGAGAGAGAAAAGGCAATCGCAAACACAAGGGTATGTTTCGAGGTTCGAGCACACTTGCTCTACATCCCCGCCTTCGACACACGAAGGATTTCCACTATGCAAGATCCCAATGGATCTCTCCTTGGTGCCGCAACACCTACAAGCCCTCGGACTCCCTAGTCCCGTACACACACAAGCTCACTAGCTCGCCGAGGCCGCACCTCAAACAAAGAGTTCGCACCCGAACCCTAAACAACCACGAGCACACTTGCCCGTCTCCTCAAAGAACAAAGAAAAGATCTTTGGTGATCTAAACACTTTGATCACCAATAAAAACTCTCACTACAACACTCCTATAAGATGAATAGCTCAATGGATGCTCAAGTGTTTGTGTGAGAAAACAAGGATTGAGATGGTGGAGGAAAACTCAAAGAATCACTTAAAACACTCTTGATAAAAACTCTCCTTTTAATTGGAAGTATTGGCTCTAAATTTTGTGGAGAAAAAACTCTGAAAAGAGTAGGAAAAACTGGCTCTAAAACTTCTCCAAAATCTTGTAGAAAACAGCCCCCAAATGACCCTTTATATAGAGTCTGAAAAACTAGCCGTTAGGGCTCTGTCAGGCTGCCGGTCGACCGGGTCGGTCGACCGCCAACGGTCAGAAATCCGACCGTTGGAGCCACGGTCGACCGCCCGGGTCGACCGAGCCACTGGAGCAGAGAGTCGAACTCTCTATCGGTCGACCCGTACGGTCGGCCGAACTTTCCAGAGAGCAGAGCTCTCTGGAGCGGTCGACCCGTACGGTCGGCCGTCCTCCAGTGCACAAAGGCATGCACATCTGTGCACGTCGGTCGACCGGTCCGGTCGGCCGACTTCAGTATTAGTCGACTATAAAGGTAGTAAGTCGACTTATCCGAAGCCTGAAACAATTTTCTGGGATTAAAAAGTTAGTCTTTTTGGCTCAAATAAAATCCCATAAAATACATAAAAATTTACAAAAATAGTTTAACCAATATACTTTGATATACAAACATGCTTGCACAAAATCAAGGCATGTTATAAAAGATTTGACTATTTTTTTAACTTGAAAATATTTGGCCCATGATAAAAACTGTATTTTCCAAAACAATATTTTTCCAAAACATATTTTCCAAATCTTCATCAAATACAAAAACAAGATATATTTTTAAAGCATAGTGTGTATGGATATGATCCACTACACAATCAAGATGAAATATCTATGTTTTTGGCATTAAGCATAAACTTGGTTTTGGTTGAAAGATGTAAACATGAATATCAAAATCCAAATAGAATTTTGTCACAAAGAAAAATCTTTTCTAAACTAAAAAATCTTTTATGAAAACAATTCTATCAAGAGTGTGTGTGCATGGTATACTTGAGCAATCCACCAACTACTCTATCCTTTACATTTTATCTAAAACAAAAACAAAAATCTTATACCTAGATACAAGTCTTCATATTCTTGAAGTCTTCACTTGAAGGCTTCTCATCTACTTGACTTGGTCCAAGCTTGATCCAAAAGCTCCTTGGATCACACCGTGCTAGCTCCAAATCTTGACATTTTATCCTTTGTTGAGCTATGCACCTACTAAGATCTTGATAATGAATCTGTCACTAATTAAACACAAGATCATTAGTAAACATAACTTCATGAGTTGATCATCATCAAAACTAGGGTGATAGGCCTTTGGGCCAACAGAATTGTCAGGGGATACTCAGTCAAAGGCCAAGAAGAGCGGCTTCAATAATCAGGAGTCTAAATTCCCTCCAAAACAATACTCCTTCAGAGACGATCAGGTGATCACAATATCCCTTACTCCATAAAGGGAATAAAATGAAGCTACCAGAGGCTCGACGTCCCAATGAGATAGGACGTATGAACGATCCCAAATACTGTCTCTACCACAGGATGATTCACCATCCTACCGACAAGTGCTTTGTCCTCAAGGACAGAATTCAAGCCTTAATCGACGCTAGAGTCTTGACATTAAAGACAGAATAGAAGAAAGTCACTGCCAATATGGTGGCCCTCGAGTTCGGCAAAACCCCAAAGGTCACAGTTCCTGATGGGACTTATCCAGTCCCTGCGCCACGACTGGAAGTCAAACATCCTGCGGCTAAAAATCAGGATAATAGAGGTCTTGTTCCCTGACATTGGAGACAGGGGAAGTCATGTGGATACACGCAGACCTAGTCCAAGACGTACAGTGGGATTCGAAGAAGCCCAAGTCAAAGGGCAAATCTTACAATGTCATCTCCATCCTGCTAGACGATGACAATCTTACGTCAGCTTCTCTCAGCGATTCTGAAGGAGAAAAGCACGCTTGTGCAACGCAGGCTGATGACCTCAGCCGACGGGTACTCGATCTGGAAAATCATACTTAAAACAGTATGAGAAAGTTACTGACGAGACACAATAGTAAACGATGTCAGTACAAGTACCAGCATCCGCTTTGGTTCCGACCAAGGGAAAGGAGAAGCCTAAAGAAGTCCGGTTCGACCATGTCCTGAAGAAGCCTTCAGGCCCGAGGCTTGACACGCCCTTTTGTTTTGACATATTGGCCCAATTGGTTAATATCCCGGCTCGTATTACTATACACGAGCTACTTCGTTTCTCAAAAGAGACAAGAGAAGCACTCAGGGATGCCCTGGCTAATTCAGAATCATTCCTGACATATATGCTAGAGACCCCTAAAGATGACGCTCAGTCTTCGTGCCCTGAATGCCATCATGCACAATCAAAGGTGCCCGCTATTACCTTCACAGCGGAAGATATGCTTCTCAAGGATAACAAGCACGATCGACCTCTGTACTACATCGGAACATCGGTTCAACATGCATTGAAAGGGTACAGGTTGATCTGGGGTCTGCACTCAGCATCATCCCCAAAAGGCTCCTCTACTTCATCGGTATACCACTATATAGGTTGTCCGCAACCACTACTACAATATACGATTTTAATGCCGGGAGTAGTCATCCACTTGGGAAAATTTGACTCCGTTGCCGAATCGGGAGCCTGAAATCAGAAGTGACTTGCTATGTCATTGACGCTAACACATCATACAACTTGCTGCTAGGACGACCATGAATCCACGCCAACTGGATCATTCCCTCCACGCTGCACCAGTGCTTCAAGTATGTCGAAGATGACGCGACAGTACGAACTGTCTTCGCTAAGAAGCAACCATTCAAAGGGGTGGAAAATTACTTCACTGACGCTCTCCTGTATTAAGAGACTGGCGAAGCATCCAAAGAACCATTGCCCGACGATGATGATAGTGGCAATGAGGCGGACTCAGAATCTGAAGCAGACGTGCCATCCATTTTGATTAATGAACCCATTATAGCATGTCTTAAATGTAACGCTCCTTCTGAAGATGAGGGCGAGTGGGTAATTAATGATAATATTTCTTTCAATTATCCTGCGAGTGTTGGGTTGTTTGAATCCATCATCGATAGCTCTCTGCACATGCCTTTACATAGACCGAGTGCATCCGGTACACCCGTGGAATCTATAGAAGGGGCCGCTTTGGTGATCCCTCCATCCAAAGAAGGTCAATCACCGATAATTTTCGGTAGAACCCAACCATGAGGGTCTATAGCCACAGGTTCAAGTTCAGACTCGGACACCCCATAATTCTTCCATTACGCATGACCAGCGTGCCATATTATGAAGAAAATAGGGTACAACCTAAAACGTGAAGAGGGCCTGAATTTCAGAAAAGGAAGGCGTAGTTTGCTGCGTAACTTTGTGCCAAAAGGGAAACCTGCAAACTACTATGATAATACACGCAGGGGGTTGGGATACGTACACCCACATCGCCAACAACGGTTCAATGCAAAGACGACGAACCAATTCCATCATATTCTGCCTCTTCTTCCGAGTGGGACTCAGATGTCAGTGTGGGAGTGATGTTCGAGAATCTCACTGTTAATATGACTTCAAGCAGTAATTGGAGCCAGCAGAAGCTACTGATGGAGAACCATGGGCTCAGCAATTAGATCTCCAATGGAAAAAGCGATTCGAACTGCGCAAACCACCTACTGAAGACAAGGTGATTGCAGGTCAACTTGGACAGTCAAGATCACCCTAAACCCATCTTTATAAGTGAAAGCTTATCACTTACGGAAAAGGAAGAATTGATAATATTCGTAAGGGAGTATATTGACGTCTTCACATGGAATTACGAAGACATGCCCGGACTTGATCCGCAAGTAGCCATGCACCGTCTGACTATCAAACCCGACGCCAAGCCAGTTAGGCAGCAACAACGTCAGTTCCGTCCGAACATTATGGAGGCCATTGAAGCTGAAGTCCATAAGCTCATTGCGTGTGGCTTCATACGGGAGGAACAACATCCAGATTGGGTTGTAATATCGTTCCCGTCCTCAAGAAGAATGGGAAGATACGAATCTGCATCGACTACCGTGATCTCAATACAGCCTGTCCTAAAGACGAATTCTCACTGCCCATCACCAATGTCATGATTGATAATACATGTGGATTCGAAAGAATGTCTTTTATGGATGATTTTTCAGGGTACAATCAGATCAAAATGTACCCCGACGACGAGAAGCATACTTCGTTCCGAACACCCTTAGGGGTATACTGCTACACCGTGATGCCCTTCGGGCTGAAGAACGCTGGAGCAACCTATCAGCGGGCAATGAGTACAATCTTCCTCAATCATCTCCGAAAAACGGTAGAATGCTATGTCGACGATATTGCTGTCAAAAGCTGCAACAAGGATGACCATCTTCGTGACTTGAGAACGATGTTCGACATAATGCGGGCTCATCAACTAAAAATGAATCCGACAAAATTCTTCTTGGGAGTTTCGAGTGGCAAGTTCCTTGGGTTTATCGTTACATCAAAAGGAATTCATTTTGACCCAGACAAGGTCAAAGCCATTCAGAGCATGCATCCACCGAGGAATCTCAAAGAGCTTAGAGGCTTGCAAGGTAGACTGGCTTATATTAGAAGATTCATCGCAAATCTCTCAGGCCGCTGTCAACCGTTCACCGGACTCATGAAAAAGGGTGCTTCCTTCATATGGGATCAAGCTTGTCAGGAAGCATCAAGAGATATCTCACAAAACCTCCAGTCTTGGTGGCCCCCACAGAAGGAAAACCATTCTTGCTTTATGTAAAAGTTATGGACCATTCTCTTGGTGCCTTCCTTGCTCAGAAGGACGACCATGGTCACGAACAGGCCATTTATTATTTGAGCAGGACTCTGATAGGGGCGGAATCTCGCTATAATCCTATCGAGAAGGAGTGCTTAGCTCTTGTCTTTACCGTTCAGAAGACACGACATTATTTGGTTGGCCAAACCATACATGTCATCTCCAGAGTGAATCCTTTGCGTCTTCTCATGACGAAGCCAGGATCATTGAATTCGAGATTAGCCAAATGGGCGCTTCTTTTGTCTCAATATGACATGATCTTTATCCCTCAGAAGGCGGTTAAGGTCAGGCCCCTGCAGAGTTCTTGGCTGCTCATCCAGTCCCGGAGAACTCAAAACTTCACGAAGATATTCCGGATGAAGTCTTCGAGTCTAATGTAATTTCAGAGGATGAGGTTTGGCAGATGTTCTTTGATGGAGCATCACGAATAGGTCCTAAGGGCAGGACCATTGCCGGAGTGGGGGTTGTGTTTATCTCCCCACAGAATCATGTCCTTCCCAGAGCGTTTTCTCTAACGGAATCATGCTCTAATAATGTAGCGGAATATAATGCTCTACTTATTGGCTTTCAGCTCGCCCATAGAATGGAGTACGCTACCTTGAAGCTTACGGCGATTCAAAGCTGATTATCAATCAGGTTAAAGGCGAATATGAGGTCCGTCACAAAGACTTGGTACCTTATTACCACACAGCCATCGAATTGTCTAATCTGTTTGAAGGTTTCTACATCGGGCACGTGTCTCGATCTCAGAATACCAAGGCGGACGCTCTTGCTGCATTAGCAACAACACTAGCCCTGTCAGTCGACACCGAGTATCACCTCACAGTGGCAACTCGACACCTTGTATGCTCTAAGCATATGTTAAGAACCTGAGAAGCCTATAATGTCTCGACGGATCTTGAGCCGAGAGATTGGCGATTTCCTCTCATCGACTATGCCTTACATGGTCTGCTGCCAGACGATCCTAAAGAAGCGGCATCCATCAGACGAAGGTCTCTCTGTTTCTACTACGATCCAACTCTGAAGACACTTTGCCGTCGTTCATATGACGGTGTCCTCCTCCGTTGCCTTTCCAATTCAGAGGTGTAGGAAGTGCTTAAAGAAGCACACGGCGGCATTTATGGAGCTCATCAGCTAGGTCCAAAACTTAAAGACAGATTGCATAGGCTTGGATACTATTGGCCAATCATGATAACCGATGCCATCCAATATGCACGGAGGTGTAAAGCGTGCCAGATTCATGCGTACTTCATACACCAGCCTCCAGAGTTGCTCCACCCAACTGTTACTTCATGGCCATTTGAAGCATGGGGAATCGATGTCATAGGGCCAATCAGCCCCTCTTCAACAAAAGATCACCGGTTTATCCTGACAATAACCGATTACTTTTCAAAGTGGGCAGAAACTATACCACTGGTAGAAGTCAAAACTTCTAACGTGGTTAATTTCATCAAACACCATGTCGTCCATCGATTTGGTGTCCCTAGGCGGATCATCCATGATAACGGTCCCCAATTCATAAGCCAGGTATTTTATCGGTTCTGCGATAAATACCGAATTCAGAATGTGGCTTCAACTGCCTATAATCCCACCGCTAATGGCTTGGCGGAAGCATTCAACAAAACAATCATCAAGTTACTCAAGAAGTTCGTCTCCTCGAATAAGCGAGATTGGGACGAAAAGCTTGGTGAATGTCTTTGGGCCTACCGAACCACGGTTCGGACCCCTACAGGTAATACGCCTTTTTCCCTGGTGTATAGGTGTGAAGCAGTCATTCCATTGAAAATCCAGATGCCGTCATTACGAGTGGCTCTGACCACTAAAATCACATCAGAAGACAATGATTGGTTGCGTCTTCAAGAGCTCGAAGCCCTAGATGAGAAGCGACTACAAGCTCAGCAGCATATCGAGTTGTATCAAGCTCGAAACTCAAAAGCCTTCAATAAGAAGGTCAAACAAAGGGTCTTCCAGAAAGGAGATTTGGTTTTAGCCGTCAGATGACGATGATCATGACGCACAAAACCAAAGGCAAATTTCAGCCTAAATGGGAAGGACCGTTTGTAATAGAAACAGTCTATTCAAACGGAACATACCGCCTTATGACTTCAGATGGCGATTTACTCATGATGCCGATCAATGGCAAGTTCTTAAAGAAGTATTATCCTTGATTAAGGATCCTTCTCATGATCAAGTTAACACTACACCTCTGATCAAGACCTTCATATCCAAGGTACACGCAAAGAGAGCCTCTCTTCCTCCAAACGAGATCATGCAACCATAAACCAGTAGGAACCTGGTCATACATTGTTTGTCTCAAAGGAGAATCAAGGTTACACATACGTTAACCAAATGCTTTAACATCCTTAACGGTTAAGGATAGAGAAAAATGTTGGCCTTTAAGCCCAATATAAGTTCTCGACAACTCATCATGCTGAGGGGAATAGTATGGCTAGCCCGACTCAAACGGTAGTTGGTAAAGACATATCAAACCCGTTAACAGCTGGGGATTTGCTAAAAATCTTAAGGGACCTGTTCCCATTTGATTCCCTCTCCAAAATCACTTACTAATTCTCATCCATAGAATGGTAAGACCACATATACAGATCTTTTCATCCATTTCGCTGTTACGTTAACATTGAACATATGATAGTGATCTCCTTGTTTTTCGCAATGAAAACGAGACCTTTTTTCAAATCCCATCAAACCTTCAAACTTGTTGACATTTACAAAAGACAAGTTCAGTCCGTCAAGGACTACCTTCTATACTTGTTGACATTTACAAAAGACAAGTATCACCCTCGAGCTTGTTGACATTTACAAAAGACAAGTCTCACCTTTCAGTCCGTCAAGGACTACCCTTAAACTTGTTGACATTTACAAAAGACAAGTTCAGTCCGTCAAGGACTACCCTTAAACTTGTTGACATTTACAAAAGACAAGTTCAGTCCGTCAAGGACTACCCTCGAGCTTGTTGACATTTACAAAAGACAAGTCTCACCTTTCAGTCCGTCAAGGACTACCTTCGAACTTGTTGACATTTACAAAAGACAAGTTTCAGTCCGTCAAGGACTACTTTGAGTTTGGTGGTTTCTCAATCGGTTACGTTATTGCGACCTCTGAACCGGTAGATAGCTAAGTCTCACCTTTCAGTCCGTCAAGGACTACTTTGAGCTTGGTGGCTTCTCAATCGGTTACGTCATTGCGACCTCTGAACCGACAGATAACCAAGTATTACCTTTTAGTCCGTCAAGGGCTACCTTCAAACTTGTTGAAATTTACAAAAGACAAGTTTCAGTCCGTCAAGGACTACCCTCGAGCTTGTTGACATTTACAAAAGATAAGTCTCACCTTTCAGTCCGTCAAGGACTACTTTGAGCTTGGTGGCTTCTCAATCGGTTACGTCATTGCGACCTCTGAACGGCAGATAGCCAAGTCTCACTTTTTAGTCCGACAAGGACTACTTGGAGCTCGTTGGTTTCTCAATCGGTTATGTCATTGCGACCTCTGAACCGAGAGATAGCCAAGTCTCATTTTTTTAGTCCGACAGGGACTACTTTTGAGCTTGGTGGCTTCTTAACCGGTTACGTCATTACGACCTCTGAACCGGCAGATAGCCAAGTCTCATTATTCAGTCCAGTAAAGGACTATTTTATCAAATGGCTGCAGTACAACTTGAAAGCAACAATTCAAAAGATAAAACAAGTTGGAAATACGATAAGGGGAGTCAAAACAAAATTACTTTTATTGATTCCGAAAAGAAGGGATACATGAAGGCACATATATTACAAGCTATAAGGGTGCTTCATAAGATTTGATCCGTTCTTCAAGAAAGGCCAGCCTTGTCTTCCTATCATCAGCAGGCCGGACAAGTGCCTGCAATCTCAGCTCAGCCTCATTAAAACTCGCCGTCTGGGCTAAGCGAGCTTCAACCTCAACCAAGGTTGCCCTCTGAGCTAACTCCTGCCGCGAAAGTTCGTTACTCTGAGCCTTAAGCTGCTCAAGCCGCGCAGTCTCTTCAAGACGTACTGGTTCAGCCTTGGATAAAAGAAGATTTGCCTTCCTGATCATCTCCTTGGCCTTTCAATTTTTCCTTCAGCATCAAGAAGAGCACTGCTAGAAGCATCTATTGCGTCCCCAAGCTCTACCTTCCTTATCTCTAAGGATTTCAAGTCAGAAGACATGGCCTTAGCAGCTTCTTGAGCGGCAAGATGAGCTTCATGCATCTGAGCGACAAGGTGCGCAAGCTGCTCATTAACTGAAGACTCCAGGTCTGAATGGCTAAGACGGCCCCATTCGTCTACATCCCTCTCAAGTTAGTCCACCAGAAGTTCCAATGCAGCGGCCTGGTCATCCCCTCCAAAGTCTCGGATACTCTCAATACTTCGGGAGAGGATCACCTTCAAAGCAGAGAATGAGGTAGTCGAGCATTTCAAAATCAAAGCGATGGATCGCTTCAAGCTCTTATAAAAGCTATCGACTAGCTCAACCACAAATTCATTCTCAGCCTCAATCACTCCTGGCAGACGAGCAACCCCTGAAGATTCCACTGGCCTTATTGACACCACTGTGGAAGGAATAGTAGAAGCACTGGCTGCAGCAACGTGAGAGGTCATCGGTGATCTCGGAGGAGTCTTCATTGAAACTAGTACACTAGCCACAACTGAGGTCGGATAGTGACTATTTCTGGGAGAGCGGGCTCAACCTCTAGTGTTGGAGAAGTAGGACTGGTAATCACCCTCAGCTCCGCACCTGGCAAGATAGATGGCGCTGGAGAAACTGATGGCACCTCACTCATTGATAAGTTGGAAGTAAGATCGGCTCCATAACTATTGTCCCCTCAATCTCTGTTCCTCTGACTGGTTCAGGCTGATAAGAGGGCAGGTCACCATACAAAGCATCCAACTCAGCAGCATCCGCCGCGGTCGAAGTGCTTACTTCACCCCTGGATCCCTCAGGAAGACGGGTGGGCTCTCTTGAAGTCGACGCACCCAGCGGCGGAATACCTGCGACAAGACTTTGTTTAGGCAAGGCATAACAAATAGCAAGAGTCAAAAGGTCAAAAACGTACCAAAAGATAATGTCGCCTCAATCGTCTTGACGGTTACATCAGTCTCTACGGGCTCCATCGGAAAATCTTTGGCGGAGTCAACACGAATGGCGGCCCGCCTTCGCTTGCCGAACCCTTCGTGGTCCACCCAAAGGAGCTAGAAGCTTCGGAACTTCCTTTCGAGGTCCCAGCGCCCGAAGGACTACGTCAGCCGCATCATCTCCGGACTCTTCTAAGACGGCGAAATAGCAGCCTCATCGCCCTCCTTATAGGTAAACAAGGGATCATAATGCTCCCCTTGTTCTCCGACAGCTTCAGCTCTCGGGCTTCTCGCAGCCTCAGTTCCTAAATCACAAAGCAAATAATGAGCTGTCCGGAATGCATAAAAAAAATGTATTTCAAGGACGAAATTGATCTTACCGGGTCCGGAGCGGCTTCGCCAGTAGTTGGTTTAGGAGCCGACAATTCAGTTGCTAATGAGGCAAGAGGAGGAAGCGCTGCAGATGGTTCGCCCTCTGCAACAACTGTAGGAGCGTAGCGACGAGGCTTCTTCACTACTCTCTTCCTACGAGATCCACCCTCTCGCTTTCATTTGAAGTGGACGTCGGGATCTTCTTCCTCCATTTCTTCAACATCGGCATGTTCTACGGGGTCCGTCCCCACCACGCCAGAAGCAGCTGCTGGAGTCTCAGCACCTTTATCCGCTTTGAAGCGAAGACTCCCTGCATCCGAGGCTTCACTGTCATCAATGGCAATGAACTCCCCGAGGCCTGGGACGCGAACCCTTTTACCATCGCCCTTCTCAGTGACTTTCCGCTTTAGCCGCTGAGAAATTAACTTCACACCAGAAGAATTAACAGAGAATCCGAGGGGTGTGGAGTTTGAGGTTGCATACCACTGATAGAATCCCAGGGTCATCAGAAGGTTCAGAGTCCTTAGCGGCATGCACAGCCGCGCCTCGGTACAGCCTGCAATGAAGAACCGCCAAGCACGGGCTCCATCGATGAGGCTTCCCATGAAAGCCAGATTGCTGTTTGGATTATCCACGTACAGTTGATCATACCCAAACTGAGGGCAAACCGACTTGGAACATAGGGCTCTAAGTATCAGGTGTCCCGCTTCTGTACAATAAATGTGAGGGCCGAATGCTGACCAGCCACTCAAAAATTCCCCGGCTCAAAGACGTCTGCCCTTTCCCCACGTCCTTGAGCTCTTCACCATAGCCCGCATCCCGAATATAAGGGAAGCAGCGGAAAAGGCTATAGACGTCATAGCGGCACAACAACTTACGGACCGCAGCCACGTAAGTCTTCAGCCATGAACATCCCTCGAATCGACGGAGAAGCGCCATTCGAACACTTTCTGGGGGGGTCCTCTCCGGCTTCGATCATCAAAAGACAGTGAAGGGCAAACAACGCCATCAAATAAGTATACGGCAGACCTATTCTGGGGTTTGGTCCGTCACAGGGCAAAATAGTCCCCTTTTCCCGCTTCGACGGTGGTGGCCTACAGAAAGCCTCCGTCAATGCGCGAAGGCCTCTCTGAATACAGCACACCATGGCCGGAAGAAATCCAAGAGAACGACCATGGACTAGACGAGCGACAGGCAACAAGACAGTCGGATGAATGACGTCGCCCAAAGAAGACGGCACCACACATCTCTTTAACCCGACCATCAAGAAACCAGCCAGTAGGGCCTTCCGGGACATCGGCCGACGAGCCTGATGGTGGAGACTCCAAAGAATATCACCTTTTTCATAGGGGCCGTCATCTTCTTCCAGAATCAGATCCCCCTGAGAATAATTTTGCATCCGGCGAAAGATGTCTTCGTCAGCAACTCCACAATAAGCCGCTTCAGGAGTGTTTTCCATATCGGGGAACAAATAATCTCCCCAGCTCTTCAAGCTGCATGAAGTTCCCTTATTGCTTCCATGCATACTGGAGCAAATGTACAAGTGGCACATTAACTCCCAGTAGGTCTCAAACAAAGCGGGCTCCTGCTTCTCCAGAAGTGCCAATTCCGCCTCACACGGGAAGTATTCTTCGTATGGGAAAGATCCCAAAGGCAGAGCAGAGACTTCCCATATCTCATGCAGAGCTATGCCCAGTTCGCCAACAGGGGTGAAGAAAGTCCCTGTAGCCGGGTAATATAACTCGAAGATGGCGTAGAAGTTCATTATGCTCATCTGAATGCTGTAGCAGGTCGCCCTGACGGCCTCATAAAGATTCAGCTTCTCCAGATCCTCTCGAAATGAGCAGGGACATATAGAGTCAAATCCCTCCACCATGCCTTCGAAGGGTGAATCCACCCTGGGGTCCTGAAATCGGTGGCTGGGTAGTTCCCATGAACTTTAAAGAATTGATTGCCAAAGGTCTGTGCCATCACAGGATTTTCTCCCACTGGGATGTCTGGCAGTACATTCCAGGGTTTAGACCCATTATGCAGCGAGGAGGCCCCATCCTTGTGTAACCGGGTGAGGGAAGTATCAATTTCCCTACGTGAACGGAGTCAGTAGTCCGACTCACTTGCCACTGCATCTTCCGAGCCCTCGTCACGCATTGGAAGAAGGATAAGGGAAAATGCCGCTTGTTTGACGGAAGATAGAACTTCTCGCCATCTAATTGAAAAATTCACTGCCCCTCTCCGGTTAGCAGCTGGCGATCATGGTCTGGTGCCGCATCTCCGAACATGAAGCCGGGCTTCCGATAGATTCGTTGGTCAGAATCTTCAAGGGGAGCAGTGGTTAAGATGCTTCTCATGGTGCGTTAATCCCCACCATAAATAAGTGTATCTCGAGCAGGAGAGCTCCGCTCGCTGAAAAGCGAAGCCTGCCCTTAGAACTGTAGGCTGACATTACCGTCTAACCCCTGGCCGTGCCAAAGAGACTGTTCAAAGGACCAGGAGTGTAGTGCACTGCAAGAACAAAGAAAAATTATGATTAGTTTATCAGCCAAACAAGGCTAAAATAAGAAGCAAAATTTAACAAGGCATAGCCTCGCTCTCCGAGCGAAGCTGGCCTGATGATAGCTTCGCTGCTGCAGCGTAACTCCACATTCCACACGAAGGCAGAATGCAGGAGAATATCCAAGTGTTAGCTTCGCTCTAGAAGCTTAGTCTCGAACAACAGAATGCAACAAAGCCCCGAGGGCTAACTTCGTCAGAAGGATATTATGGTCCAAAGACTATTTCAGGGGCATCAAGGTCCTTCTCGGTTACATGTCAAAGGACAACTTCACATCTTATCATTCAACAGGATGTGAACCGCCTAAGGATAGCTTCGCTTGGAAGCTTAAAGAAGAACTCTTCAGTTCTTGGATTCCCGATCAAGAAATCAAAGAAAATTTAGGGAATTAAACTCCCTAAAATCACAAGATCATGATTGATCGTCCTGGATTCATTTAAAGACAACCAGAAATCGGCTTTAAGAGAGAGATGGAAATCTCTGATCAAAAGGGAAAAATCCCTACCGACGATTGGTCGTTCGATGACCGGAAGAGGAGAAGGACCCTCCGTTGCAGAGGTTGCGACCTCTTTTCCCGCTCGTCTCTTGGGAGCCATTGAAGAACTGTGGAAGTTCTTGAACTCTTGAACGAAGAAGAATAAAAAGAAGAAGAGTCAAATGCTCTAGAAAATTTTAAAGAGAAGTGATGCCTTCTTTCTCAGCCCGATCAGGCTTTTATAGGCCGATGATCGCCTGAAACGACGCCTCGAAAAGAGCACAGGCTGTCGTTTCAAATTAATTTGAAATGGCGCCTAAAGCGCCTTCCCGAGAAGCACTGATTCAGCCCCACTAAGGGCTAACTCCGCCACAAGTCTAGTGCTGACTTAGCGCGACGTATCGATAATTTCGCCAAAAAGCTGCCTTAGCTCCGCTAAAAGCATAGTCCGAACTTCGCGAAAAATTCATGCTAACTTCGCTAGAAGCTCATTCATGATTCAGAAAGAATTTTGTCTTTAACTTCGTATGAAGTCTAGCTCCGCCGGACCAATTCAAAGTGAAGGATGAGCAGAAACTGAACTTTTATTGATTTAAAAGGGAAGGTACATTGATACTATTACATCAAGGTTGTGTTTCATACAACAGAATCATTTGCTCAAAAGGCATACAAGTGGTCCTATATACTTCCAAGCCAAACCAACTGGACACGAAAGGCCTTCCTCCTGCACAAGACCGTAATCCTTTGCATAATGACAGATGGTGCCACCAGGACAGATGGTGCCACCAGGAAGCTGGATCTTCCTTAAATTGGCAAAGGAAGTTGGATCTTCCAAAGAACTGATTGCCACCAGCAGGTTGAATCTTCTTTGATGAAAATTGGCAATGGAAGGATCCGAGACCTTACAGGTGAAGTCCGTTTTCCCAAAGTGGATCATCTCGGATAAGCGACTACCAGTCTCGCCTCGAAGTGGATCATCTCGGATAAGCGACTGCCAACCTCTTCTGGGAACACATATTAGCTGCCCCAGTTTGTTCCTCCTGCTTAGGATTAAAGTTTTGACTGGAAAAGCAAGAGGCAACTTCTTTGTCTCTTTCATCAAGTCACAAGATCGGCGAACATAGCTCACTGTGATGCAAACTAAAACAAGTTAGCAGTAAGTCAAAGGAAAAGCTGCAAAAACGTTAAGTCAAATTCTTTGAGGCGAAGCAATTTATATCCGATTCAGTTAAGGATTGATTTCAGTTAAGCAGAGGATAGCCTCGCTTGCACAGTGATGATGGGCTAGCTCAGCATAAGCCAAGTCCTAGCCTCGCCTATATGGCTAAGCCAGACTGACCCTGAGGGACGCAGTATTAGCCCCACTGATATGGCAAGACTGGCTCAACCTTGGAGAGACTAAGTCCCAAGTTTTACCTAAATGGCGAACTTAACAAGCATGCAATGATTTTCTTTTGTTCAAAAGATAGCTTCGCTGGGAAGCTGGGCTGAAACCCTTCTCTGCAGATCAGTCAGATACAAACAAAGGACAAGGGAAATCAATCCCTGAGGCAGCTGTTAAAGCTAAATTAAGGAAGTTAAACTCCCTAAAGCGATCAGTCTATTGGTGAAGTCTCAGGATGACCAAGACTTACCAGTCCTTGGCCGGGTAATAACCAGAGTGGGCATCCCCACTAGTTCAGAGATCTGAGTATCTCTCTCTCTAATAACCAAGAGAAGAGAAGAGTAGACCACTTCTCTTCAGAGGACCTCAGGTGTTCTATTTATAGGCCTCATGGCCTGAGCGCTGCCGCTTCAAGCATAGAAGCGCGAGCGCATTTAAGGCATTTATTGAGCCTTGAAGAAAGGAACGGTTTCCCTCAAAACCGTGCAAGGAAGAAATGATCTCCCTCGTTAATGTGCATTTATTGAGCCTTGAGAATGGGAATATTATCCCTCGGAAACGCACAAGGGAGGAATGATTTCCTCGATTAATGCAAGAGAGGTTATTCTAACCTCGAAAAAGGAGCAATCCTTCTCGTAACTGGCCGAAAGCAATTGGCCTCGGGAAATGAACAGCATTCCAAAGCAAACTTATCATGGGGAGCTACCCAAACGCGAAGCTAATCAGAGTCGCGAATCTACACGATTCTTCAGCGAATCTATCCCAAAGCAGGATTGAAAGCAAAGCTGAACTCAACCACCATGGCGATGTTCGTACTTCACATACCACCAATCAAAGCAATTCAAAGTATTTCGAAGTCTGAGCTATGCAGACTTTCAAAAACTTTAAAGGGGGTCTTGTTGACACTCTAAAAAAGACAAGATTCTGATTGGTCCGAACAATGTCTAAACTTGTTGAATTTACAAAAGACATGTAATAGACAAGCTGACGACCAGTTCTGTACTTGTTGACATTTACAAAAGACAAGCAACAGATAAGCTGACGACCAGTTTTCACCCATCTCCGAGGGACAATGAAGCAACTTGGACTCTACTGATCAGACAGTAAGCCCAGATTGTCTCTAAACAGACCCCGGCAGGTCTAAGATGCTAGCACTTAGCATCACATGAGCCCAAAGGGATAGCCTCGTCTGAGAGGCTAAGATCACCTAACTTTGCCTTAAAGCCATTCACAGCTCGTCAGGAAGCTAACCTATAGCTTCGCCTGAAGTGCTCAGTTAACTCCACAGAGAGTTAGCTTCGCTTGAAGCCACACGTAACCGCGCAGAAGGATGTTCGGTAACTTCGCCACAGACGATATCTAGCTCCGCTGAAGAGCTGTCTTCTGACTTCGCTAGATGTTTCTTCCAGCTCCGCTACGAGCTCAACGCGGGCAGCTCCGCTGCGGGTCTGCTATGGTCAACCTTTGACCAATTAAATCTCCAGATGAGATCAAATCTATTCAGATCAAGATCAAATCCAATCAAGATCAAATCTGAGATCAAATTTGGCAGTTGATTTTCATAATCTCTTGACTCTCCTAAAACGAGTAAGAGGATCAAGGAAAATCTTCCAACTATATGGAAAGGATAAAACAGATCAAGAGGATCAACCGACCTGCTATTCTAGCTTCGCAGAAGCTGATTCTAGCCTCGCAGTAAGGCCACTTTCCAGATTTAAATAGATTTGATTCAAGGGACAATTATACCCCTGCTCTCCCTATAAATAGCCCACCAGGGGCACAAGGAGAGAAAAGACACATGCAATACGCTCCAGAGAGACGGCAGACTTCTCGAGAGGACGCATCGTGCACAAATAGAGATCTAGTCTCTTGCTTTCGAGAATTCAGAGACTTTAGAGAACTGCTTCTCTAATCAGGGTGCTGATACCCTAATACCTTCCTTCCTCCCAAGGAATCTCCGGAACCAGGCGAGAAGGAATCCTAAGTGAAGGCGGTTTTGAGAAGAAACAAGAGGGTTCTACCAACCTTCTGTTCTCCGATTCCCCGAACTAGGCGAGAAGGGAATCTCATCGCTCGCATCGTCAAAGGGACAAAGTGGTCGCGCGCTGACCAGACTCCTATCGGCACACTTCTCCAGAATCTCCGAGGAGATCTACTTGTAATCTTTGTGTTACTTGTAATCTAGCTTCTCGACCCTTTTTTGTAAGTTTTCCCCTTTGCAAATCAATGAAAAACACAGTGCTTCTATTATTTCCTCCATAGTTACGCTAGTGAAACCAGTGGAAACTCTGTCTTCAGGGGCTACTTGTTTGCCAGGAGTAATTGAGGCCGAGAATGAATTCGTGGCTGAGTTAGTCGACAGCTTTTATAAGAGCTTGAAGCGATCCATTTCTTTGGTCTTGAAGGGCTCGACTACCTCATTCTCTACTTTAAAGGCGGTTCTCTCCCGATGCATTGACAGTATCCGAGACTTTGGAGGGATGACCAGGCCGCCACATTGGAGCTTCTGGTGGACAGACTCGAGAGGGATGTGGACGAATGGCGCCGTCTTAGCCATTCAGATCTGGAGTCTTCAGTTAACGAACAGCTTGCGCATCTTGTTGCTCAGATGCATGAAGCTCATCTCGTCGCTCAAGAAGCTGCTAAGGCAATTTCTTCTGGTTTGAAATCCTTGGAGACAAGGAAAGCAGAGCTCGGGGATGCAATAGACGCTTCTAGCGGTGCTCTTCTTGACGCTGAGGATAAAATTGAAAAGGCCAAAGAAATGATCAGGAAGGCTAATCTTCTTTTGTCCAAGGTTGAACCAGTGCGTCTTGAAGAGACTGCCCGGCTTGAGCAGCTTAAGGCCCAAAATGATGAAGTCTTGCGGCAGGAGCTAACATAGAGGGCAACCTTGGTTGAAATTGAAGCTCGCTTGGCCCAGACGACGAGCTTTAATGAGGCCGAGTTGAGGTCGCAGGCGCTTATCAGGGCTGCTGAAGAGAGGAAGACAAGGCTGGCCACTCTTGAAGAACAGATCAAGTCCTATAAAGCGCCGTTGTAGCTTGTAATCTGTGCATTCATGTATCCCACTTTCGGAATCAATAAAAGGTGATTTCATTTTGACTCTCCCGTTATATTTCCAACTTGTTTTATCTTCTGAATTCTCGCTTTCAAGTTGTATTGCAGCCATTTGAGAAAATAGTCCTTACTGGACTAAAAAGATGAGACCTGGCTATCTGTCAGTTCAGAGGTCGCAATGACGTAACTGATTAAGATGCCACCAAGCTCAAAATTTTGTCATATGATGACAAAGAAATAGTCCTTGCCGGACTGAAGGATGAGACTTGGCTATCTGTCGGTTCAGAGGTCGTAATGACGTGACCGATTGAGAAGCCACCGAGCTCAAAATTTTGTCGTATGATGACAAAGGAATAGTCCTTGCTGGACTGAAGGATGAGACTTGGCTATCTGTCAGTTCAGAGGTCGCAATGACGTAACCGATTGAGAAGCTACCAAGCTCAAAATTTTATCATATGATGACAAAGAAATAGTCCTTGCCGGACTGAAGGATGAGACTTGGCTATCTGCCGATTCAGAGGTCGCAATGACATAACCGATTGAGAAGCTACCAAGCTCAAAATTTTGTCATATGATGACAAAGAAATAGTCCTTGCCGGACTGAAGGATGAGACTTGGCTATCTGCTGGTTCAGAGGTCGCAATGATGTGACCGATTGAGAAGCCACCGAGCTCAAAATTTTATTGTATGATGACAAAAGAATAGTCCTTGCCGGACTGAAGGGTGAGACTTGCCTATCTGTCGGTTCAGAGGTCGCAATGACATAACTGATTGAGAAGCCACCAAGCTCAAAATTTGGATGGGATTTAGAAGAAATTGTCAGAGGTATATTGTTAACGTGACAACCAGAGAAGTCCACTAAGGATTGAATGGGACTCAGAAACTTACTAGGGAGCTAGGAAATGAATTCCATATAAGATCATATGTCAGAGGTGTAATGTTAACGTGACAAAAAGAACTTCGTAGGAATTCAGAAGTAATTTATCAGAGGTGTAATGTTAACTTGACAAAAAGATATGCATGCCAGAGGTAAAGTGTTAAACATAGCATGGAGAGATCTCATTTTCATTGCAAAAATCGAGGGGATCACTGTCATAGGTTTAATGTTAACTTAACAGCAAAATGGATGCCAAAGGTGTAGTGTTAAACATAGCATGGAAATGTCTCGTTTTCATTGTGAAAATCGAGGAGATCACTGTCATAAGTTTAATGTTAACTTAACAGCAAAATGGATGCCAGAGGTGTAGTGTTAAACATAGCATGGAAAGGTCTCATTTTCATTACGAAAATCGAGGAGATCACTGTCATAGGTTTAATGTTAACTTAACAGCGAAATGGATGCCAAAGGTGTAGTGTTAAATATAGCATGAAAAGGTCTCGTTTTCATTGCGAAAATCGAGGAGATCACTGTCATAGGTTTAATATTAACTTAACAGCAAAATGGATGCCAGAGGCGTAGTATTAAACATAGCATGGAAAAGTCTCGTTTTTATTACGAAAATTGAGGAGATCACTATCATAGGTTTAATGTTAACTTAACAACGAAATGGATGCCAGAGGTGTAGTATTAAACATAGCATGGAAAGATCTCGTTTTCATTGCAAAAATCGAGTAGATCACTGTCATAGGTTTAATGTTAACTTAACAGCGAAATGGATGCCAGAGGTGTAGTGTTAAACATAGCATGGAAAGTTCTTGTTTCCATTGCGAAAATCGAGGAGATCACTGTCATAGGTTTAATATTAACTTAACAGCGAAATGGATGCCAGAAGTGTAGTGTTAAACATAGCATGGAACTCGAGTGGATCTGTCATTCTTTATATGTGGTCTTACCATTCCATAGATGAGAATTGGTAAGTGATTTTAGAGAGGGAATCAAATGAGAACAGGTCCCTTAGGATTTTAGCAAATCCTCAGCTGTCAACGGGTTTGATATGCCTTTACCAACTACCATTTGAGTCGGGCTAGCCATGCTATTCCCCTCAGCATGATGAGTTGTCGAGGACTTATGTTGGGCTTAAAGGCCAACATTTTCCTCTATCCTTAATTGTTAAAGGTGTTGGATCAAATGGTTAGTGCATGTGTAACCTTGATTCTTCTTTGCGACAACCAGTGTATGATCAGCTTCCTACTGGTTCATGGTTGTATGATCTCGTTTGGAGGAAGAGAGGGGCGTTCCTTCTGCGTATCTCAGATTTGAAGGTCTTGATCAGAGGTGTAATGTTAACTTGATCATGAGAAGGATCCTTATCAAGGATAATACTTCTTTAAGAACCTGCCGTTGATTGGCATCATGTGTAGATCACCATCTGAAGTCATAAAGCGATATGTTCCGTTTGAATAGACTGTTTCTATTACAAACGGTCCCTCCTATTTAGGCTGAAATTTACCTTTGGCTTTGTGCATCATGATCATTGGTCGTCTGACGGCTAAAACCAAATCTCCTTTTTGGAAGACTCTTTATTGACCTTCTTATTGAAGGCTTTTGAGATCCGAGCTTGAAACAACTGAATGTGCTGCTGAGCTTGTAACCGCTTCTCATCTAGGGTTTCGAGCTGTTGAAGGCACAACCGATCATTGTCCTCTGATGTGATCTTAGTCATTAAAGCGACTCGCAATGACGACATCTGAATTTCTAACGGTATGACTGCTTCACACCCATACCAGGGAAAAAGGCGTATTGCCTGTCGGGGTCCGAACCGTGGTTCGGTAGGCCCAAAGACATTCACTAAGCTTCTCATTCCAATCTCGCTTATTCGAGGAGAGGAACTTTTTGAGTAACTTAATGATTGTTTTGTTGAATGCTTCCGCCAAGCCATTAGCGGCGGGATTATAAGCGGTTGAAGCCACATTCTGAATTCGGTATTTATCACAGAACCGATAGAATACCTGGCTTGCAAATTGGGGACCATTATCATGGATGATCCGCCTAGGGACACTGAATCGATGGATGGCATGGTGTTTGATGAAATTAATCACGTTGGAAGTTTTGAATTCAACCAGTGGTATGGCTTCTGCCCACTTTAAAAAGTAATCGGTTATCGCCAGGATAAACCGATATCCTTTTGTCGAAGAGGGGCTGATTGGCCATACGACATCGATTCCCTATGCTTCAAATGGCCATGAAGCAACAGTTAGGTGGAGCAACTCTGGAGGCTGGTGTATGAAGTCTGCATGAATTTGGCATGCTTTACACCTTCGTGCATATTGGATGACATCGGCTATCATAGTTCGCCAATAATATCCAAGCCTGTGCAATCTGTTTTTGAGTTTTGGACCTGGCTGATAAGCTCCGCATAGGCCGACGTGTGCTTCTTTAAGCACTTCCTGCGCCTTTGAATCAGAAAGGCAACGGAGTGGGACACCGTCATATGAACGACAGTAAAGTGTCTTCAGAGATGGATCATAGTAAAACGGAGAGACCTTCGTTAATAGATGCCGCTTCTTTAGGACTGTTTGGCAGCAGACCATGTAGAGCATAGTCGATGAAAGAAAATCGCCAATCTCTCGGCTCAAGATCTATCGATATATTATAAACCTCTCTGGTTCTTAACATATGTTTAGAGCAGACAAGGTGTCGAGTCGTCACTGTAAGGTGATACTCGGTGTCGACTGGCAAGGCTAGTGTTGTTGCTAATGCAGCAAAAGCATCCGCCTTAGTATTCTGAGATCGAGATAGGCGCCCGATGTACAAGCCATCAAACAGATTAGCCATTTCGATGACTGCGTGATAATAAGGTACCAAATCCTCGTGACGGACCTCATATTTGCCTTTAACCTGATTGATAATTAGTTTTGAATCACCGTAAGTGTAACGCCCCGATCCTGCGGGTACGGAGACGTCACTGCGACGTATATATGCAGGTCAGAAATACCCTCACGTATATACGCTAAGCATCAGTACAGGTGTAACGCCCCGATCCCAAGGATACGGAGACGTTATGGCGACGTACATACGCGAGGTGAAAACACGCTCACGCGTACGTTAAGCCTCAGTACAGTACAATACCTCCATATAGATATGAGGTCCAGCATGAAATAAGTACAAGAATACCTGCAGAAAGAGGTCAGCGATCATAAACATGAATAAATAAATAAAATTTAGAAAAGAAAAACACTCACAAACTAGCCATAGGATGGTAGCTCTCTTCCCCACAATCGTAATGGATCCAGAATCGCCCGAATCGGAGTCCGGATGCTCCAGATATCGCCCGAATACTAAATCATAACAAATAGGGTTAAATATGTAAATAAAATATTAATTGCAAATACGGAAATGTCCAGGGGGTTTTCTGTAAAATTACCTGTAATGGGTTTCGGATGCGGGTTTGGCTCTTAACGGGTCGGGTCTAGATCCAAACCCAAACCCATAACTTGAATTAATGGGTATTGGGTAACGGGTTTAATGGGTTTGGGTTACAACCCAACCCAATAAGGGTTGAATGGGTTCGGGTTAGACCCGAACCCACCAAGACTCATAGGCAGCGGCAGTAGCAGCTGCTGTTGCCGCGCCTTAAAGCAGGCCGGCCGGCCAGCTCCACTGGCCGGCGGCGGCCAGTGGCAGCCCGCCGGCGGCGGTTTAGCCGCTGGCGGCGGAATAGCCCGAGGGAGAGAGTGAGAGGGAGAGGGAGAGAAAGGGTGAGAGAGTGAAGGGGGGAATTTACAGAGAAGGAGGAGAAGAAGAAGAAGTAGAGGAAAAAGAAAAGGAGGGGTGTGGCGCCCTGGCCGCCGGCGCCTAGCCGGCGGCGCGGTGGCGCCGGCCACTCCTGGCCGTGGGGCGCGGGTCTAGTCCCGCCCCTGGCCTGACACAGAGAAGGGGGAAAGCAAATTAGAAAGAGAGAGAGGAGGAGGAGAGAGAGAGAGTAGAGAGAGAGGGGGTTTAGAGAGAGAGAGAGTTTGGGAGAGTGAGAGAGAAATAGAGAGAGGGAGGATTTTAATTGGGGAAGAGAGAGGCGGTAGTCAAAGGCGGTGGGGGGAATACTCTGGAAGAAAGGAGAAGAAAAGAAAGAAGAAGAAAGATAAAAGAAAATATTATTTTAATATTATTATCTTGGCCCGAAATTTGACCAGCTCCGAACGATGCCCAAAAATTACATAAAATAGAGAAAATTATTCTTAGACGGAATATGAAAACGGTTTGATGAAATTCTATCCGGTTTGCAAATTAATAATCCTGGAGTGTCTCGCCGATTACGGGCGACACCGGTTTGGCCGGATTTTTCATAAATTCAGAAAATTCCCCAAAAATACCCAAACGTAGAGAACACGATTCTAAGGCACATGGTGAAAGCGGATTCTCAAAATTCTACTCCGTTTGTGAAATAAAATCGGAAGGCCGGTTATCGGTATCGGTCGACACCGACTACGGAGATTTTCCAAAATAATCCAGAAAACTTCTAGAAAATCCTGAAAAATCTTAAATATTAGAAAATGATTTTTGAAACTGAAATTGGCTCAATCGGACTACCATGGAGGTCAAATCAATTTTTGTACGTCGTATCGCGTACCGATACTGTGATACGTACACCGGAGAGCAGGGGGTTACATTTCTCCCCACCTTATAAAAATTGCGTCCTCACAATTTCAATCAGGTGTGAGAACAAGATTTTTAACCCCAAAGCCTAAATGTTACGGGTCTACGACACTTCCGCTGCGCACTCTGCTATCTAGAAGGAACCCGGGATGGAGAAGTATGGTAGTGAACGAATCCTAACGGATGGGAAGCAAAACGATGCAAGGAAAATGAGATGGAAATCAGATGTTTTGGTTAACAACTGGAAGGAAGGAAGAAAGGAATATAAGCGGGTCAAGGAATGAATTGTCAAGGTCATGGTATTCTTGTATGTTGGCCCAAAGGCCTATCACCCTAGTTTTGATGATGATCAACTCATGAAGTTATGATTACTAATGATCTTGTGTTTAATTAGTGACAGATTCCCTATCAAGATCTTAGTAGGTGTGGAGCTTCAACAAAGGATTTAAAGTCAAGTTGGAAGCTAGTACCGGTCGATTCACGAGCCTATGCATCAAGACCACATCTAGAGATGAGCTCGGTGGATTGCATTTGGGCCAAGTCAAGAAGATGAGAAGCCTTCAAGTGAAGACTTCAAGAGGATGAAGACTTGTGTCTAGGTATAAGATTTTGTTTTTGTTTTAGAGTAAAATGTAAAGGATAGATAGTTGGTGGATTGCTCAAGTATACCATGCACACACACTCTTGATAGAATGTTTTCATAAAAGAATTTTTGTTTTAGAAAAGAATTTTAACCAAAAACCAAATTTGTATTTAAGTGGTTTTGATTTTTGGTATTTCATAGTTTACATATCTTATATCCAAAATCATGCTTAGAGCCTATTGTCAAAAACTAGATATGTCATCTTGATTGTGTAGTGGATCATATCCACACACACTATGCTTTAAAGTGTATCTTGTTTTTGTAATTGATGGAAATTTGGAAAAACATGTTGTTTTAGAAAAACAGTTTTTATTATGAGCTAATATTTCCAAGTTACAAAAATAGACCAAAACATCTATAACATGTCTTGATTTTGTGCAAGCATGTTTGTTCTTCATAGTATATTGGTAAAACTATTTTTGTAGAATTTCTATGTATTTTTAGGATTTTATAAAAAGATTTTAAATCCTGTTTTCAGACCTGGACATTGGCTGACAGGCCAAGTCGGTCGACCGGACCGGTCGACCGATGTGCACAGCCTTGCGCACACTGCCAGCACAGTGGCCGGTCGACCGGGTCGGTCGACCGACCAGGAGAGCTTTTGCTCTCTGGAAATATCAGTCGACCGAGCCGGTTGATTAATACACAAAAGTGCATATTTTACATCATAATTCCCATGCATATTACAAATAAATATATGATTTTTAATCCTCTTCTCTACATATTTGCAGGTACACACTCTAATGGAGAGATATCCAAATAATCACTTAATTAACACTAATTAAGTGATTAATCAAGATTAAAGATAAAGCCAAATTCAAATCCAGATCCAGAGAAATCCGCGCAACAAACGAAGATTCTAGATATACCACGTGGCTAACAACCTTGTAACTAATCTCCACCAGAAAGTTGTTAGCCAACGGCCACAAAAGTGCCGCGACTTGCGGCGGATCCACCGCAAAATCCGGGCCGTTGGATCTCAGATTTTGCGCCAACAAACTAGGCTCTCGAAGGTTCTCATCCATGCTATAAATACTCCATGAAGACCTGCGTACAAAAACTGAATGGAGAAGAGAGGAGATTAGTTTAGTTGTTGTAATTTTCATGTATTTTTCTCTTTAGGTTTTGTACAAAATGGCGCCGTTGCCGGGGAGAGCGACGTTATTTTTGGTTTAAAGTGAAGTACTAAACGATTCTTCTTCTCTGTTGCAGGTTACAGGAGAAGAAAACAGGAAAATATTCATTGCAGTAACATATAAGTGGACCTGGGCCTCTGCTCAAGAAAGCAGAGCCCAGGATCCCTCCAAATTGCGGCGGATCCACGGCAATTTGCCGTGGGAACGCGGCAATAAGGAGTTCACTACTCACCAATTTTCTGCAGGGCTTCTGGTTCTGTAAAATACATCTGTTTCTATACTTTATTTCCTGTATGCTGCATCCTACTCCTGCTTAATTAAAAAACAGTAAAAAGTTGATTGAAATTGCTAAAAATTGTTTAGACACTTGCATTTTAGGCACGTGTTTTTTCAATTCTTTACTTTTACTGTTGAAGAGTGCTGGAGGCAAGGTACGTGTTTGCATTGCATATTAGACTAGGACAAACTCTTGCTTGATTTTCATGCTTTGAGTGTATCCTAGCTATATTTCTTGTACACTTGCACAATTCAAATTTAAGGGCATAACCCGTAAATAAGATAAGGTGGGGGAGGTCATTACCCTTTCCTTAGCCCGAAAACCATTTTCCCAAGCACTCACTAACCCAAACCCTAATTTAAAATAAAGTAGACGTTGGCCCTAGGGACATCTCGGACTCATTTAGGAGATTATCCTAAGGGGGAAAAGTGTTGGAATTTAACTCTTGTAAAATCAGTGTCTAGGAAAGGGGTTGAGGGCCGAAAGCCCGAAGGTTGCTGGTTACTTAATTAAGGAACGTCTCCGGACGGAAAACCTCCCACCAACCTTACCCTTCCCTGGCTGATTAGCTTGTGGTTAGAGTCTACACTAAACCTCCCGTGGACGGTCTATCAGTTAGGAGTCGTCTAGGTCTAAGTCTACACTAACTTAGGTTAGAATTTTTTCTTTTCTTTTCTTCTTTTGTTTGTTTGTTTGTTTGTTTGATTTTTGTTTGTGATTGTGTGATATGGCTTACAATTACAATTCTTTCCATCCATATGTCACACACACTCCATATTCGGATAATTCCAACCCGGTGTTTTATAATATGCACCAACCACATACACCGGGTTGGCCTTATCCGAATCAATACGACCCATACACCCCATCTAATGATTATAATGTCCAAAATAATTTCAACTCTTCATCGAGTCATTGGGGATTCACTTACCCCGAGTCAAATTTTCAAAATCCTTGTCCATCATATTCACCTTGTTCACAATATTCATTTCCCGAGTCCACGTCATACACTCCTTTTTCTGAGCCTCCATTTGAAGACAAATCTGACTTATTAAGGAGTTTAGAAGCTAACTTACAGAGAGCTGAGCAAACACTTCCTGAATTATTTCCCTCTCCAATTCCACCGTATTATCAAGAGTCTTACTCACTTCCACCTTTTCCTAATGAACAACCATTTGTCATGGAAACGAGTAAAGATTTCTTGTGTGAGTCCACTCTTCCATCACCATACATTTTTGACTCACAATTTCACCATCACTTCCAAGACAACACTTCATCTTTTCATCCAAATAATGAAGTCATCAATTTTGAAAAGATGCTTGAAGACATGACTCATGCTCAAAATGCTCGTGCCCGTGACTTAGATTTGCTGATCCAAACTCTTCATCCTATTTCTAAGGTCACTAGCCACTCTGTCAAAACCAAAGAGTCATGTAGTCTTGGAAGTCCAAATTCAATTTCAGCACAATTACCTGAACTTGTCCACATTTCTGATCCAATTGACGTTTTGGCAAGTTTTCCTTTTCATGAAATTGAACTTGACCATGATCCTGAACTTTCACCAGATGATTCAACTCTACTTCCTGATTCAATCATGACTTCCATATCCTTACCTAATTTCAATCCATTTCCAAAGTCAGAATTGAATCCAGTACCTATCTGTTGTGAAATTGAATCACAAATCTTTTATGATGATCACATTGAACTTGACCAATTTCATACTCTTGAAAATCCCATTGATAAATTGGCAAGTTCACAATTTTCTGAAATTGAACTACATAAGGAATGTGATCTTGAACCCAACTTAGTGATTCAATTCTTTTTCCTGATTCCATAATGACTCCGGTATCTTTACCTCACTTCAATCTTTTTCCGGAGTCAACCTGGATCCTTTCCCAATTCACAATGAAGTTGAATCACCTATCTTTGAGGATCATATTGCACTTGCCCAATTTTACACTTCTGAAGATTCCATTGACATTTTGGCAAGTTCTCCATCTTGTGGAATTGAACTCAATGAGAAATGTGACCTTGATTTTCTCAATCTCTTTACTTCTAAAACAGATTGTACAATTCTAGTGGAAGATGTTGACTTAAGTTTTGAAGAATTGTACGGTGATGAGCTTGAATTTCTTAAAATTGGAAGTAAAGAGATATCACTTTTAGAAAGTCACATTCCATTGTTGGACACTGATTGTGGACTTGAGTTTTCATTTCTTGACTTGGACCCAATTTTTGAACTCACTTCGACTCCTGCACCATCACTTGACTTAATTCACTTCCCTGAGTCGGTGTTAGTTCCTGTTCATTCCGAGTCCAAGTCGACCATTCTATCATTTCATAATCCATTCTGGGACAAGGATCTTGATAAACTTGACTCTGAAATTATTTTAGAAAAATGGAAATTAGATGGGGTCATGTACATAACTAAAATAACACATGCATACATCATTTTAGTGGGTCATATTTCTGAGATTTTTGGTGGGTTCCTCAAAACCCAACGCAAAGTTGATTGGGCCATGTTCCGTGGACCAATCCGACCACCACCGGAACCACCACCTTAAGGTAATTTGTTCCTTCCCTTTCTATTTGTTTCATGCATACATATATCACGATGCATTGAGGACAATGCATGAAATAAGTGTGGGGGAGGGTTTACTAACTTAGAGTTTTTAGATTTTCTTTCTTTTACACTTAGAATTTGTTTTTTAGATTTTCTTTCTTTTACACTTCTTTTAATAAATAATAATAAAAAAAAAATAAAAACTTTTGAAATAAGAGACAAAGTTTTGATCTATTTTTAAGAAAATTAAGATGTATCTTAGAGATTAAGAAAGCCTTAATTATGACATCTTAAGCCTAGTTGAAGTAATAGATCTTGTTTGAAAATTATAGGCTAAGTATGTAAAATTGAGGAGATATTTTTATCTTACATTTTTTGCCTTAGATAATATGCACTTCACACTTACACATTTCTTGGGATGGAAACAAAGACCAAAAATGCCATATATATAAAAATAAAAAAGAAAAAAAAAAGAAAAAAAATATATAAATAAAACATCACCTATTAAGCTGGATAATTGTGCCTCAAGAAGCATGGTTACTCACGCCTAACGGTGATCTCACTTATTAAGCTGGATAATTATGCCTCAAGAAGCATGATTATTCACGCCTAACGGTGATAAAAAATAATCCCCTTTAGTTTGTGGCCTTTTCTACTCGAGACCTTAAACCCGAGGGATGTTTTCTCATCTGGTGCCCTAAGACCGTCTGGTTTGGGAGTCATCGGTTAAAGGCTCGTTACAAGGGTAGACTAGAAAGCCTAAACTAAGGGAAGAAAAAAGCATAAAAAAAAATATATATATAAATAAATAAATGGCATTATGGTTGGAGTTGAAATCCCAGAAATCTTCACTTACACGGTGTGCATACTATCTAGGTTTTATGAAGGATAAAAATATTCAATCCAATTTTGAATTCTTACCTTAATTAAAAACAAGATCTTGCATGGATACTAAGTTTAAGGAAGAATGATTATAGGTGGACTTATGACCTAGGATCACTTATATTTTTGCAAAAATAGTTCGTAAACATATCTCTTATTCAAAATGCGTTTTCAAAATACTAACATTTGTCTTCTTTCTTTATGGATTTTGTGGGTGTAATCCGCTGAAAACCCTCAGGAGACAACACTCCTCCTCTAGGGTAACGTAGAGGTTTAACGGCTTGTTGCACATGCTCAGTGCAATCGCGTCACCTGCGAAAGTGGTGCAATAAATTGGTAGTTTAGATTTTTCTTTTCTTTTTCTTTGTTTTGCTCGGGACGAGCAAAAGAATAAGTGTGGGGGTGTGATTAATACACAAAAGTGCATATTTTACATCATAATTCCCATGCATATTACAAATAAATATATGATTTTTAATCCTCTTCTCTACATATTTGCAGGCACACACTCTAATGGAGAGATATCCAAATAATCACTTAATTAACACTAATTAAGTGATTAATCAAGATTAAAGATAAAGCCAAATTCAAATCCAGATCCAGAGAAATCCGCGCAACAAACGAAGATTCTAGATATACCACGTGGCTAACAACCTTGTAACTAATCTCCACCAGAAAGTTGTTAGCCAACGACCACAAAAGTGCCGCGACTTGCGGCGGATCCACCGCAAAATCCGGGCCGTTGGATCTCAGATTTTGCGCCAACAAACTAGGCTCTCGAAGGTTCTCATCCATGCTATAAATACTCCATGAAGACCTGCGTACAAAAACTGAATGGAGAAGAGAGGAGATTAGTTTAGTTGTTGTAATTTTCATGTATTTTCTCTTTAGGTTTTGTTCTTTAGATCCCTCTTCTTCTTCCCTAGAATTCAATGTAAAAGAGAGTGATTGTGAGGGAGAGAGCTTGTGTAATCAAGGGTGACACTTGAAGCAACAAGGATTGATCCATCCTCCTTCCTCTACTTGAAGCTTGGTTCTAGTTCTATGTGCTTTCTTTAATTGCTTTCTTTATTGCTTTGTTTACTTCTTGCAATTTACTTCATGCTTTCTTGTATTTTTCTTATGGCTTGTTGTAGCTAATTCCTTCTCCATGTACTAGTTTACCACTAGTTTAGCTTACTTCACTAACTCATGGGTGATTGCCTTTGTTAATCTTACAAGTTGTATGATCTTCTCTTCTCTGACGGTTAAACCACCGTCTACCAAGTGAGAAAGTAATTAGGTCAACACGCAAGACGAATCCTAAGCCGATGGAGTGACAACATTAGGCACGCATTCGCTATCAAGGAGTCTAGTAAGTCTTGGCAAGCTAGCAAGGTAAGCTAGTCATGGATCTATTCTTTCTTTAAGTTTTTTCCTTTTCTTGTGAATACCACATCCACTTCTTGATTTCTTTTCCCACGACTTTTCCACCATGAACATATCCATCTTCTTTTAGTTTCTTTTTCACTTGATTCACTAAGTTTATAAACAAGAGAAGAATACTCGTTTGTTCACTTCACTACCACACGTAAAGCTTCCATCGCGAGCTCTCCCTGAGATTCGACTCGGTATAGTCCTATACTATAGCGGAGACAAGAAAGGGTACATCAAATACATTCTTATATACATAATAAGTACACACCTTTCTAGTCTAATCACCGGTCGACCGATAGAGAGTTTGCTCTCTGCTCCAGGAAGTCGGTCGACCGGGCCGGTCGACCGGAGGCTGCAACGGTCGGATTTTTGACCGTTGCCGGTCGACCGGGCCGGTCGACCGGTAGCTCTGACAGAACCCCAACGGCTCTATTTTCTGTCAGCCTATAAAAGGGGGTCTTGTCAACTGTTTTTGGTAGAAGATTTTGGAGATTTCTAAGCCAGTTTTTCCTAGACTTTTTCAGAAGTTTTCTCCACAAAATAGAGTGCAAATACTTCCCATCTAAAAGGGATTTTATCAAGAGAGTGTAAAAGTGATTTCTTGTGTTTTTCACCATAGCTTTCTTTCCTTGATTTCTCACACTTCACTTGAGCATCCATAGACATATCTATCCTATAGGAAAGTGTTGTAGTGAGCTTTTGTAATTGGTGATCAAGTGTTAGATCACCAAAGAGATTTCCATTGTATTTTGAGGAGACGGGCAAGTGTGCTCGTGTGGTAGAGTTCTTGTGTGAACTCGGTGGTTTGAGGTGCTCCCTCATTGAGCCGGTGGGCTTGTGGTGTACGGACAAGGGAGTCCGAGAGCTTTTAGGTGTTGCGGCACCAAGGAGAGATCCGGTTGGATCGTGCATAGTGGAAATCCTTCGTGTGTCGAAGGCGGGGATGTAGAGCAAGTGTGCTCGAACCTCGAAACAAACCCTTTGTGTTTGCGATTGCTCACTCTTGCTCTCTTACTCTTTTTGTCTCTATTATATCTTGCATTACTTACATTGTATTTACTTTACATGCTTGATATACCCTTGTGCATATTTGATATATACTTGCGTGGGATTGTTGCTAACACTTGTATTCAACCAAGAGAGCCAACGTGGCACCTCAACCCATTCAAGGGGAATCTAGAGGAGTTTGTCCAGAGCCTCGCAAGGGGAATTCGGCAACACTCTTGTGTTATACATAAGTGTTTAATTAAAAGAAGTTTAATTTGGTCATCTTAGTTTTAATTCCGCATTATTTGTTCATAAGTGACCATTAGATTAGCCATCACCTATTCACCCCCCATCTAGGTGATCTTACAATTGGTATCAGAGCTAGTGCTCTTGATATTGGGTCTAACAACCTAAGAGTTAAAGATCCTCCTTTTAGGCTAATCACAATATTTTTGTACACACACACCTCACCATGGACTTCATGTCACCACCCACCTTTGATATTCTTAACATCCAAACTTGGAAGGTTAAGATGTCATTGTACCTCAAGGCCTTAGGATTTCATGTTTATCTTGCCATATCTAATAATGCATATTGCTTAAATGGTAAGAATTTTGAGGCTAATGCAAAAGCCCTTCATGCTATCAAGTCAACCCTAAATGATGATTATTTATCAAGGGTATCTAACGTTGACTCGGCTTTTGTAGCTTGGAACATCATCACCTCCCTTGGCGAAAAGGATCTATATTATGCCGGGAGTGATTCGGACGTTGGAAGCAACACCTCCAACGCATGCTTTATGGTCCAAGGGGATGACCCCCTTGAGGTAAATTCCGAATCTGATGATGAGGACATGTCATATGATGAGCTATCTACTTTTTGTCATCTATTGCTTGAGAAATATGACATGATTAGAAAAGAAAATAAAAATTTGAAAAAGAACATTGCTTGCATGCATAAAGAACATGACTCATTTAGAGATAACATTGCATGCTTAGAAAAAGATAATGAAAGTTGGAAAAAGAAATTTGATTGCATGCATGTAGAAAATGATTCTTTTAGAAATAAACTTGCATGTTTAGAAAAAGAAAATGAAGATTTGAAAAATGAGAATATTTCCTTAATATCTAAATTGAATGTTTTATGTGAAGGAAATATGATTTTGAAAAATAAGATTGATTTGGTGGAAAAACAAAAAGAAGTTGTTTTTCAAGAAAATAAATCTTTAAAAAGAAAAATTTGTGAAAAAGAAAAGGATTTTGTTTCACAAAAGAAAAAGAAAAATGATCATATATCTCATCATGCTTCTCATGCTCACATTGATCAAAATGAGATTAACAATTTGAAAAATAAAATTGATAATTTGAGCTCTAACTTGAGCTCATGTGCATTCAATCATACTAGATTGGAATCCTTGTTTCAAAAGAAACAAGTTCCTCATACTTATGCACATCATCATCATGACCATGCTTATGATGCACATCATGCTCACACTCCCACTCATAAGTATGCTAAGGTGTACATATGTACACATTGTGGCCGCAAAGGCCATCTAAGAAAATTTTGTTATGAAAGGTTAAATGTTCTTATTTTTGATAAAAATAAAAATGCTTGGGTTCCTTACAAGACTAACCCCATAGGACCCAAGAAAATATGGGTACCAAAACCCCCACCTTTTGCTTGTGATGTAGGTGAGGGCTCTCACAAAACGTGAGAGGGATTGTACCTTGGTAGCGGATGCAATGGACATGATGGACAAACTTTTGGATGCATTGCTATCAAGGAGATTTTGGTGGGAAAGACCACCATGCTAGGAGCTTTGGAGTTGGTAACAATTTCTAAACTCCTATTACATTTATGTACATGCTTGTTCATTCATAATATTCATAGCATGTTCATATTTAAGATATTTTTGGTGTTTCATGTGGTATATACTAGTTTAAGTGTAGTTTCTATCAAAACTTGTATTATACATGTACAAATAGTGAACTACAATTGACTCATATATATTTGAACTTCATGCTCATTTGTGTCCACTTTATGCATGTGTATAGGCTAGTTTTGATGATTCGGTCATTTATACTTGTTATGCCTATCTTTGATTTTACTTCATGTATATGTGTGTTTAATTCAAATCTAATAAATATACATGTATACCCGTGAGTCTCTAGCTTTCATGCAAATATTTGATAGACTCTTTTACAATTTTGGGATATGTATGTGTATTGTTAGATTTGTATAATTCATACATATACCATGAAGATTGTAGTTTTTTTTAATAAAAATGATTTTGTGTGATTTGATAACAATGATTTCTATGTGATTTGAGCTTCTATGACAACTTTCATGAAAATACTATTTACATAACCTTTGAACACTCATCTTTTATTCAAAAATATATTTATGAGCTTTATGGACTATGAGTGCTTGGATTTTTATGTACTTAGTCTCATTCATGAAAAACATATGATTTGACATATTTGAAGGATCTTTAACTAGTTTTCAAAAACAATTTATACTAGTTATGTATTCTTCAAATAGTTTTGAGATTGTCACATGATTCAATTTTCTTAAAATTTAATGCTTCATGATTTGAATATTAGTTTATATGTTAGTTTTGTCAACACTAGGATTTATACTTGAACATATCATGGGCCTCAAAAAGATCTATTAGTAAGTGTGCTTAAATGCTTATTTGAACCCTTGAAATGTACTTGTATTGCTTAGTTTTGATAATTCATACATATTTAAACTTATGTTCACCTTTTGGATTTGATTTATGATCATGTGCCTTTTACTTCATGTATATGTATATTTTGCCAAACCTTAAAATATACATGTATAACTCTTGAGTCTTTTGCCTTCAATGCAAATCCATTCATATAGACTCACTTGAGTTTAAGAGATATGTATGTATATTTCATGTATTGTCAAAACATACAGATTTTGTTTCAATGATTTAATAAAAAATGTGAGATGATTTTGATGTTTATGATTTTCTAAGGAATATTGTACCTTATTGCCATTTTCATGATGCCATGTTTCACATAACATTAGTACACTCACTTCTTTTGAAACTATTTGGACTTTATAGATTAGAGTGTTTGAGTGTTTTGTGTTTCATTGCTATTTCATGAAAATCCTTAGATTTATTCCTTGATAGAAGGATTTCGTACTAGTTGTTAAACACTCTCATTTAACTAGTTTGAATTCTTCATGTGTTGTTAATGCTAAGCTTAATTCAAATCTTATTTTTCAAGCTTATGCATTAGATTTTAAAATGGTATCAATATTTTTATTTGATATCAAAGAGAAAATTCAAAATTTGTTTTGATAAAATAGAATTAATGATTTTGTTTTGATGAGAAAAATTCAAAATTTTTGATTTGTATTTCCTATATGCAAGGAGAGCTTAACATCTCTCTTACATATGGATTCATGTTGAGTATATTATAAATTGAGGAGCTTGACAACTCTTCTTTATATGATATACGTGTGTAGGGGGAGCTTCACATCTCCTCTTATGCATTACATAATATGTGTTATGTGAGTTAGGGCTTGTCATCCCTTCTTCATGTAATGCATATGTGTAGGGAAGTTAACTTAACGTCTTCCTCTTCATGAATGTATATCGCATATAAATCTTTATTAGTTGATTTGTATACCCCTCCTTATTTCTTTGTTTTTGACAAAAAGGGGGAGAAATTTTTTTTGATTTGATTTACTTTGAACCCTTTGTTGATGATTGACAAAAAGGGGGAGAAGTATTTGTGTTTTTGTTTTGATATATATGCATGATTTCCTTGCTTAAGGGGGAGAAGTATTTGTCCTTCTTACTTAAGGGAAATTAAGATTTGTATTTATGCATATGTGTTTTGATTTATGCAAATAGGAGTAAAAAGATTTTGATTTATGCTTGTTGCATCTCCATATTTGCATCTATATTCATGTGCTTCATGATCATATTTATTATTTATTTTGTATGCATGAGTTAAGGGGGAGCTTCTTTGAAGCCTTACTTTAATCCATGCATATATAACGTCATGAGTTTTGTCATCATCAAAAAGGGGGAGATTGTTGGCCCAAAGGCCTATCACCCTAGTTTTGATGATGATCAACTCATGAAGTTATGATTACTAATGATCTTGTGTTTAATTAGTGACAGATTCCCTATCAAGATCTTAGTAGGTGTGGAGCTTCAACAAAGGATTTAAAGTCAAGTTGGAAGCTAGCACCGGTCGATTCACGAGCCTATGCATCAAGACCACATCTAGAGATGAGCTCGGTGGATTGCATTTGGACCAAGTCAAGAAGATGAGAAGCCTTCAAGTGAAGACTTCAAGAGGATGAAGACTTGTGTCTAGGTATAAGATTTTGTTTTTGTTTTAGAGTAAAATGTAAAGGATAGATAGTTGGTGGATTGCTCAAGTATACCATGCACACACACTCTTGATAGAATTGTTTTCATAAAAGAATTTTTGTTTTAGAAAAGAATTTTAACCAAAAACCAAATTTGTATTTAAGTGGTTTTGATTTTTGGTATTTCATAGTTTACATATCTTATATCCAAAACCATGCTTAGAGCCTATTGTCAAAAACTAGATATGTCATCTTGATTGTGTAGTGGATCATATCCACACACACTATGCTTTAAAGTGTATCTTGTTTTGTATTTGATGGAAATTTGGAAAAACATGTGTTTTAGAAAAACAGTTTTTATATGAGCTAATATTTCCAAGTTACAAAAATAGACCAAAACATCTATAACATGTCTTGATTTTGTGCAAGCATGTTTGTTCTTCGTAGTATATTGGTAAAACTATTTTTGTAGAATTTCTATGTATTTTTAGGATTTTATAAAAAGATTTTAAATCCTGTTTTCAGACCTGGACATTGGCTGACAGGCCAAGTCGGTCGACCGGACCGGTCGACCGATGTGCACAGCCTTGTGCACACTGCCAGCACAGTGGCCGGTCGACCGGGTCGGTCGACCGACCAGGAAAGCTTTTGCTCTCTGGAAATATCAGTCGACCGAGCCGGTCGACCGATAGAGAGTTTGCTCTTTGCTCCAGGAAGTCGGTCGACCGGGCCGGTCGACCGGAGGCTGCAACGGTCGGATTTTGACCGTTGCCGGTCGACCGGGCCGGTCGACCGGTAGCTCTGACAGAACCCCAACGGCTCTATTTTCTGTCAGCCTATAAAAGGGGGTCTTGTCAACTGTTTTGGTAGAAGATTTTGGAGATTTCTAAGCCAGTTTTTCCTAGACTTTTTCAGAAGTTTTCTCCACAAAATAGAGTGCAAATACTTCCCATCTAAAAGGGATTTTATCAAGAGAGTGTAAAAGTGATTTCTTGTGTTTTTCACCATAGCTTTCTTTCCTTGATTTCTCACACTTCACTTGAGCATCCATAGACATATCTATCCTATAGGAAAGTGTTGTAGTGAGCTTTTGTAATTGGTGATCAAGTGTTAGATCACCAAAGAGATTTCCATTGTATTTTGAGGAGACGGGCAAGTGTGCTCGTGTGGTAGAGTTCTTGTGTGAACTCGGTGGTTTGAGGTGCGCCCTCATTGAGCCGGTGGGCTTGTGGTGTACGGACAAGGGAGTCCGAGAGCTTGTAGGTGTTGCGGCACCAAGGAGAGATCCGGTTGGATCGTGCATAGTGGAAATCCTTCGTGTGTCGAAGGCGGGGATGTAGAGCAAGTGTGCTCGAACCTCGAAACAAACCCTTTGTGTTTGCGATTGCTCACTCTTGCTCTCTTACTCTTTTTGTCTCTATTATATCTTGCATTACTTACATTGTATTTACTTTACATGCTTGATATACCCTTGTGCATATTTGATATATACTTGCGTGGGATTGTTGCTAACACTTGTATTCAACCAAGAGAGCCAACGTGGCGCCTCAACCCATTCAAGGGGAATCTAGAGGAGTTTGTCCAGAGCCTCGCAAGGGGAATTCGGCAACACTCTTGTGTTATACATAAGTGTTTAATTAAAAGAAGTTTAATTTGGTCATCTTAGTTTTAATTCCGCATTATTTGTTCATAAGTGACCATTAGATTAGCCATCACCTATTCACCCCCCTCTAGGTGATCTTACATTGTACTCGTTGCTGGAATCCCTAAATTCAGATACAGATCAGTTAATCTGAACCTGATTGTACTGTTGGTAAGAGTCCAAGGATTGACCCAGGTGGTTACCCACACCAGGTGTGAACCTAGGCTCTGATACCACTATGTAACGCCCCGATCCCAAGGATACGGAGACGTTATAGCGACGTACATACGCGAGGTGAAAACACGCTCACGCGTACGTTAAGCCTCAGTACAGTACAATACCTCCATATAGATATGAGGTCCAGCATGAAATAAGTACAAGAATACCTGCAGAAAGAGGTCAGCGATCATAATAGATATGAAAAATGGGGACAAATAAGATAACAGAAATAAATGACTAAGGTACCTATGAATAGGCCAGATGAGGAATCTCCTATGTGACTCAAGGCACTCTCGGTACGCGGATCTCCAATCTGGGCACGCAAACCCAGGGTCGTCAGAAAGCGACCTAGTGAGTGGTAAAATGAAGGAGGCAGTAATATATATATATAATAGTAATACAAGCACGATACTAATATATAATATCTAATGTGGGACTAGTGATACCATATAATAAGGATATAATAAGCAGTCGACCTATAAACATGTAAACAGTAGAAATATATAAACAGGTCATCTTTGAATACCATCACTACCTAACCGGTTGTCATCGGGTCATGTCTCTAGTCGTATCCAGTTTATACAATATATAATGCCATCTAGTGGTGACGAGTGTACATGCTAGTGGTGATGTGATAACAGTGAACATGCAGATGTGCATATGCTACCTAACCAGTATACGGTGTGGTAAATGATGTATGCAAGGTATACAGACAATAGAATATACGCACGTATGCATGAATAGTATGCTACTACAGAAAGTGTAACATGTATCGGGTAAAGTAACAAATAGACATGTAACATGATATCGAATAAATGATCAGGTGTAATAACAAGTACAACTAAACATGTATCAGGCAAAGAACAATAACAAGTAGTAAGCATGTATCAGGCAAGTCATGTTATTTATACAATAGTAGCAATCAGTACCACTTGGTATTTTAATTACTCTCTTCCAGTGTCCCATACCACTAGCAGTTCATACTGGAGCCCGCACTCCAGTCAAACCCATCCGGACATGGCCTACGGGTACCATTATCCAAACGAGAGAGTAACCAAATAACAAGTGTTCCCGACGTCACTATTGTGTATACTGATTTTATTGTGTTAATTGGAAACTCATGGTCGAGGAGTTCTTATCGGGTGGATGTATCCCGTGCATACCCGGGATCACGGCCTTAAACAATCCCCTGGCTGCTAAGACCAGGGCCCTCCGCTAAGAGGGGAGCATGAATCAAGTAACAAGAGCTCATGGAGCAATTGGTAGGTAGCACTACCGTCCCCTGCAGTGGGAAAACAATATGGATCCAGTACATCACCCGATAAGATCTAATCAACCGTCAAGTCTCCCCCATACCCCAGTTAGCTTTATGATCTGTTATATCAAGTATACAATGTAACAAGAACAACTATTGTACATGATACGGTTAACATGATAACTGGACCTGAGCTCTGTTGATAGCGTAGAACAATATAACGAGAATCAGGAACAATATAACATGAACAAGATAACATGAACAATATATCGAGAAACGAGAACAATAGATGTGGGATTCCCACATATCGCATATCAACCGCTCTCATGTCCAGTAACGGGAAATCCGTATCAGTAACAGGAAACAATCATATAACATGAATATGGTAACATAGCACATTAATACATGTAATATGAACAAGGATAACCTGGAATAATCATACATGCAATAGGTGCAAGAATCCATATGATAAGAATGGAGAAACCATGCAGTCATGTGTAACAGTGATATGTCGAGCATCTATGTCACGATGGTGAAAACATAGGAACTGCCTGTATCCAGTGAACTGATGTGTCCGTGTGTTCGTGGACCATATATGTGTCGCAATAATCTGTGTGATGTCTCTGTGTGTGTACAGGTAATAACAGTGATCAGTGCATACATGTAACGGGGATATCAATATCAAATGACGGTATCCAGTGTACTAGTGTATCAGTATATCAGTAGGTCACAACATGCAGTCCTAGTGTCGTGAATCTCAATATCTATGTAATGGTGAGACGTGTACATGAAACTACATGACCGCTATCCAGTGTCACTGTTATCTACAGGCACTACTGTATTTAGTGTACCAGTGGGTCGGTCAGGGGGACAGTGGAGTAGTGACAAGGTCATGTATCATGAAGGACGCGTGTCCTTGTGTCCATGAAGCATTAGTGTGGAATCATACTACTTATCCATGCAGTGACGGTGTATAGTGATTCTTTAATTAATCACCTAATCATCTAACTTAATGTATATGTTACAATACATATCGTTTCTCGAGTTAAGTTATTGTTTATTGTTTCACCCATGACTTTAATAAACATGAATAAATAAATAAAATTTAGAAAAGGAAAACACTCACAAACTAGCCATAGGATGGTAGCTCTCTTCCCCACAATCGTAATGGATCCAGAATCGCCCGAATCGGAGTCCGGATGCTCCAGATATCGCCCGAATACTAAATCATAACAAATAGGGTTAAATATGTAAATAAAATATTAATTGCAAATACGGAAATGTCCAGGGGGTTTTCTGTAAAATTACCTGTTATGGGTTTCGGATGCGTGTTTGGCTCTTAACGGGTCGGGTCTAGATCCAAACCCAAACCCATAACTTGAATTAATGGGTATTGGGTAACGGGTTTAATGGGTTTGGGTTACAACCCAACCCAATAAGGGTTGAATGGGTTCGGGTTAGACCCGAACCCACCAAGACTCATAGGCAGCGGCAGCAGCAGCTGCTGCTGCCGCGCCTTAAAGCAGGCCGGCCGGGCCGGCCAGTGGCAGCCCGCCGGCGGCGGTTTAGCCGCCGGCGGCGGAATAGCCCGAGGGAGAGAGTGAGAGGGAGAGGGAGAGAAAGGGTGAGAGAGTGAAGGGGGAATTTACAGAGAAGGAGGAGAAGAAGAAGAAGTAGAGGAAAAAGAAAAGGAGGGGTGTGGCGCCCTGGCCGCCGCGGCCTAGCCGGCGGCGCCTGGCCGGCGGCGCGGTGGCGCCGGCCACTCCTGGCCGTGGGCGCGGGTCTAGTCCCGCCCCTGGCCTGACACAGAGAAGGGGGAAAGCAAAGTAGAAAGAGAGAGAGGAGGAGAGAGAGAGTAGAGAGAGAGGGGGGTTTAGAGAGAGAGAGTTTGGGAGAGTGAGAGAGAAATAGAGAGAGGGAGGATTTTAATTGGGGAAGAGAGAGGCGGTAGTCAAAGGCGGGGGGGAGTTCTCTGGAAGAAAGGAGAAGAAAAGAAAGAAGAAGAAAGATAAAAGAAAATATTATTTTAATATTATTATCTTGGCCCGAAATTTGACCAGCTCCGAACGATGCCCAAAAATTACATAAAATAGAGAAAATTATTCTTAGACGGAATATGAAAACGGTTTGATGAAATTCTATCCGGTTTGCAAATTAAAAATCCTGGAGTGTCTCGCCGATTACGGGCGACACCAGTTTGGCCGGATTTTTCATAAATTCAGAAAATTCCCCAAAAATACCCAAACGTAGAGAACACGATTCTAAGGCACATGGTGAAAGCGGATTCTCAAAATTCTACTCCGTTTGTGAAATAAAAATCGGAAGGCCGGTTATCGGTATCGGTCGACACCGACTACGGAGATTTTCCAAAATATTCCAGAAAACTTCTAGAAAATCCTGAAAAATCTTAAATATTAGAAAATGATTTTTGAAACTGAAATTGGCTCAATCAGACTACCATGGAGGTCAAATCAATTTTTGTATGTCGTATCGCGTACCGATACTGTGATACGTACACCGGAGAGCAGGGGGTTACAACAGGCAAGAATCAGAGTACGGAAGCGAGTGGTGCATTATACATTCCAACATATGAGTACAATTACAAAGTTATCACCAGATGTGACAAATATTACAATAATATTACATCACCGATAGGCGCAAATGTGAGAATACAAAGGGATGTACAAGAGTGAACAGTATAAAAGGCACTCACGAGTTTACAAAAGAAAAACTCGAGAGGCGCACAGGGGGCCTGAAAGAATAGAGCTCTGGACGGTCTGCTGGAAATCCACGCTACCGCTGCGTCACTCTGATCAGCAACTGGGAGAATCCCCTAGCTCCAAGCTCCAGGACCTGGACATGAGGATCCAGATGAGTCAGAACTCCCCGGCGAGTGGTGATGCGAAAGCCAAGTGGCGAGCATAAATAAGCACATGTGTACCGATAACCCAATTCATAATTATGCATTGAAAACCGTGTCGTGAGTATCAGCATACAGGAACAAGTAGATATAAAACAAGTGATATCAAGCGGAACTACTCATGATATGATAAGATAAGAACAGGAGACTGTGGAATAGAATATAAGTGGAAAGGCAGGACATGAACAGGTATAATATAATAATCATAAATCCGGAAATCCGAAGTAAAACCTGGCGAATGCAATTGTGGCGAAACAAGTGGAGTAACCAAGTTGTAGGACAACATAATAAGTTATTATCTTGGCATTTCATTATTATTACTCGTCCGACCCATATATCTAGGTATGTGTCCCGGTGTACATCTCAACACACATACATCCATATATAAGTAAGTCGAGGTTGGTTATTGGAAGCTGATGAAGAACTGATAGCTCATACTTATAGTAGTTCCCGTCCGCCCGGGACACAGCCATTGGGGGCCTTAAATCCCCCTAACACGCATCTCCTGAAATCCCCCTAACACGAATCGTCAGTTTTGTATTCCATTACTATAAGCAAGGCATCATACCGGCATCCATCACTTCCTCCCATTCCCCATGCAAGTTATCCTCTTTATGGCTTATTAACATAATTATCGGATTACGGGAATGAGTAGGATCATAACTGGTCATAACAGGAGTACACAACAAGCATAACAGGAGTTCATAACAAGAGATCAAGTTCTACATTCCCGTAATGTGATAATCATGAGTAGAGAGGTAATCATAACAGGTATAAGGTCTCAACATGCCAATGACAAGTGATCAGGCAGGTGACAGGTAATAAGTCATGTCGTAATAAGGAACAAGTGCCAAGTTGCAGCATATCAGGTGTCATGTGTTGTATGCCTTGAAGGTGATATTAGACAGGTGACAGGTCATGTTATAGCAGGAACATGCATCAAGTAGTAACATGTTAAGTGATACATAATGCCAATATGAGTCGACCCGACGAAGCGGGGAAAATCGAATGGAGGCGAGAACACTCGCCTAAATCTTCAGAAAATATAGTGAAATCCCCGATCTCCGGAATCCAGGAAATCAACACGTCAAGGCTTTAGAGAGAAAGTGATAGAGAGAGGAGGAAATCAAGAGGGAGAGAGAATGAGAGAGAGGAGAGAGAAAGAGAGAACTAGAGAGAGAAGTCCATGGAAAGAGAGAGTGTACAGGGAGAGAGAGATTGTACAGGGGGACGCAGGTTTGAGAGTGAGACGCGGGGATCGCAAACGCGGGGTTCGCGTTGCATAAATGCTACAAACGCTGGGTTCGAGACCCGCGTTCAAGTCAGGACGCGAGGAGAACGCAGACGCGAGCATGAACTCCGCGTCGCGTTGATACAAGAACGCGTGGATCGCGTCAAAGAATTGCCTAGACGCGGGGGTGAGATCCGCGTCTAGCAATTAACAGAGAGGAAGAGAGAGACTGAAAAATTGAGAGAGACGCAGGGATAGAGAGGGACGCAGGGAATGAGGGAGAGGAGACGCAGGAAATGTAAATAATGAAAAGAAAGAAAGAAAGAAGTGAAGAAAAGAAAGAAGGAAAGGAAAGAATGAAAAGAGAAAGGGGGGATGGCCGGCGATGGCCGGCGGCGGCCGGAGATGGCCGAAATCCGGTAGCCAAGCAAATTATGGGGGTGCAAGTGTAGTTCAAAATGGAAGAGTGGAGTTTTGCAAAAGAGATTTCGGAGAGCGAAGCAATAGCTCGTCGGAAAGAGCACGACAAGGAGAGGAAGATGGCATGATCGTTGGTGGCCAAGGTGGAGCATATGGTGGAGGAGATGGTGGAGAAGGTGGTGGTGGAAATGGGTTCATGGTGGAGAAATGAGAAAGAAGAAGGTGGAAAAGATGGTGTTATGGTGGTTGTTGTTGTTGTTGAAATGAAGGAGGAGATGGAGGAGAATGAGGGGGTGGTGTTGGTGGTGAAAATGGAGGGAAAATGAAGGAGAAATGGCCGGCCAAGGCAAGCCCATGGCTGCCATATTCGTGGCCTGCAAGCTTGCTGGAAATGGAGAAGGAAAGAAATGTGAAGGAGAGAGAAGAATGTAAAGTGGGGGGTGTATATATAATGGGGGAAATATTATAATAATATAGCCAATCCCATCATATAAAGTAAAACTTGCGTTTCAACCAAAGGAAATGGGCTGCGTCCCCATCCAACAAAGCCTCGCGTCTGGCAATTGCCCAGACGCGAGGATGAAACTCGCGTTTGGGAAAAACGTGAATACTACGTTTAACAGAGGAGAGAGAAAGTCATAATGACTTGATGGGAGTTGATCTGAAGTGCATTTAATGCAGAATGGATGCGAATCTTCGCATTAAAAATCAGATCTGAGTCTGGTGAGACTCGCGTCTGAGAAAGGAGAGAGAAAATAGGAAAAAGAGAAAAGTGAAATATCTGGATAAAATTCGGTATCTGGGAAAACACCGAAAACTTAAGAAAAGCCCGAAAAATAAAGTAACTCGGAAAGCTTTCCAAAAATTCTCAAAAATAATAAATATTATATAAAGATTTTTAGTGAAATCGGTTTTCAGAAATTCAATTTTATTTTCAAAATAAAAATCATAAAGTTAACCGTCAATATCGGTCTACACGGGTTGGCCGGATTTTGATAAATTCTGAAAAATCCCAGAAAAAGTATTTAGATAGAAACTATGATTTTAAGAAATGATGTGAAAGCCATTTTTAGAAACTCTACTCCGTTTGTAAATTAAAAATCCGGGAATCGGTCAGCGGCACTGGTCGACACCGGTTTTGAAGATTTTCAATTTAATTCAGGAAAATTTCAGAAAATCATAGAAAATCTAAAATATTGGAAAAAGATGTTTAAAACTGAAATTGGTCAAATCGAAATAGCGAAAAGATCAAATCAAGTAATTCACTAGGATCGGGTTCCCGGTTCAGATTAGGGCTGACTCCGAGTCCACGAATCCCAATCCAAGACAAAACAATCGTATAAATAATTCATAAAGCAAAACAAATACAGGAAGTAAATCAAAAAAAATACGATCAAAAATATGAATACGCAACTAAGTACGTATTCCGGGAGCGGGGTGTTACATTCCATCCACCTTACAAAAAATTGCGTCCTCGCAATTTCGATAAGGGGAAGATGAACACAAGAGGGACAAGGACAGGAATTATACCAATCAAGATATGAATCACTGCAGGTAGGGCTTCCCAAGTCGACTGAACAATAATCAGAATATAGACGCCTTCTATACTTCCGGCTGTATAAGTCTTTGAACGATACCAAATGATATTGATCTGATATCTTTGCCATGTAATAGAACTCCCGCTGTACTGCATACTTGATAGTTCTCCGAGAATAAGCCAGAATACTGAAGATAAAGAAAGCCCTGATAATACTGAACATAATAAAGAAGATCGATAATTAAGAATTCCGAATACTAGGCATCGATCACTCTGAAAGATAGAGCCGAGAATATAGAATAACCGTAGAAAATCTGGATACCGCCTTCTGAAAGATAACTCGAACGTTGATCAATGTCGAGAATGCCCGAGCACTATAGAGTTGGCCGAAGAGATCATATAGTAGCTTCATTCAGAACCAGCCACTACCTTTCTAGTATAACCATATCTTAAGTTAGTATAAGGGCTACGAAAAACCAAAACAGTGGATATATGAAAGAGATTAGGGATTAAAGGAAGGATGATCAAGAAAAATAGATAACTCTGTACTTGTAGTTGGACTGTATAACCAGGACTCATGCATTCCAGTTGCAAATTTCTTTACCATTAATTTGCCATCTGGACGTACTGAGGATGTGAGAGCCTAGGCTCTGATACCACCCTGTAACGCCCCGATCCCGCGAGTACGGAGACGTCACTGCGACGTATATACGTAGGTCAGAAATACCCTCACGTATATACACTAAGCATCAGTACAGGCAAGAATCAGAGTACGGAAGCGAGTGGTGCATTATACATTCCAACATATTAGTACAATTACAAAGTTATCACCAGATGTGACAAATATTACGATAATATTACATCACCGATAGGCGCAAATGCGAGAATACAAAGGGATGTACAAGAGTGAACAGTATAAAAGGCACTCACGAGTTTACAAAAGGAAAACTTGAGAGGCGCACAGGGGGCCTGGAAGAATAGAGCTCTGGACGGTCTGCTGGAAATCCACGCTACCGCTGCGCCACTCTGATCAGCAACTGGGAGAATCCCCTAGCTCCAAGCTCCAGGACCTGGACATGAGGATCCAGAGGAGTCAGAACTCCCCGGCGAGTGGTGATGCGAAAGCCAAGTGGCGAGCATAAATAAGCACATGTGTACCGATAACCCAATTCATAATTATGCATTGAAAACCGTGTCGTGAGTATCAGCATACAGGAACAAGTAGATATAAAACAAGTGATATCAAGCGGAACTACTCATGATATGATAAGATAAGAACATGAGACTGTGGAATAGAATATAAGTGGAAAGGCAGGACATGAACAGGTATAATATCATAATCATAAATCCGGAAATCCGAAGTAAAACCTGGCAAATGCAATTGTGGCGAAACAAGTGGAATAACCAAGTTGTAGGACAACATAACAAGTTATTATCTTGGCATTTCATTATTATTACTCGTCCGACCCATATATCTAGGTATGTGTCCCGGTGTACATCTCAACACACATACATCCATATATAAGTAAGTCGAGGTTGGTTACTGGAAGCTGATGAAGAACTGATAGCTCATACTTATAGTAGTTCCCGTCCGCCCGGGACACAGCCATTGGGGGCCTTAAACCCCTTAACACGCATCTCCTGAAATCCCCCTAACACGAATCGTCAGTTTTGTATTCCATTACTATAAGCAAGGCATCATACCGACATCCATCACTTCCTCCCATTCCCCATGCAAGTTATCCTCTTTATGGCTTATTAACATAATTATCGGATTACGGGAATGAGTAGGATCATAACTGGTCATAACAGGAGTACATAACAAGTATAACAGGAGTTCATAACAAGAGATCAAGTTCTACATTCCCGTAATGTGATAATCATGAGTAGAGAGGTAATCATAACAGGTATAAGGTCTCAACATGCCAATGACAAGTGATCATGCAGGTGACAGGTAATAAGTCATGTCGTAATAAGGAACAAGTGCCAAGTTGCAGCATATCAGGTGTCATGTGTTGTATGCCTTGAAGGTGATATTAGACAGGTGACAGGTCATGTTATAGCAGGAACATGCATCAAGTAGTAACATGTTAAGTGATACATAATGCCAATATGAGTCGACCCGACGAAGCGGGGAAAACCGAATGGAGGCGAGAACACTCGCCTAAATCTTCAGAAAATATAGTGAAATCTCCGATCTCCGGAATCCAGGAAATCAACGCGTCAAGGCTTTAGAGAGAAAGTGATAGAGAGAGGAGGAAATCAAGAGGGAGAGAGAGAATGAGAGAGAGGAGAGAGAAAGAGAGAACTAGAGAGAGAAGTCCATGGAAAGAGAGAGTGTACAGGGAGAGAGAGATTGTACAGGGGGACGCGGGTTTGAGAGTGAGACGCGGGGATCGCAAACGCGGGGTTCGCGTTGCATAAATGCTACAAACGCTGGGTTCGAGACCCGCGTTCAAGTCAGGACGCGAGGAGAACGCAGACGCGAGCATGAACTCCGCGTCGCGTTGATACAAGAACGCGTGGATCGCGTCAAAGAATTGCCTAGACGCGGGGGTGAGATCCGCGTCTAGCAATTAACAGAGAGGAAGAGAGAGACTGAAAAAATTGAGAGAGACGCAGGGATAGAGAGGGACGCAAGGAATGAGGGAGAGGAGACGCAAGAAATGTAAATAATGAAAAGAAAGAAGGAAAGAAGTGAAGAAAAGAAAGAAGGAAAGGAAAGAATGAAAAGAGAAAGGGGATGGCCGGCGATGGCCGGCGGTCACCGGCGGCGGCCGGAGATGGCCGGAGACGGCCGGAATCCGGTAGCCCAAGCAAATTATAGGGGGTGCAAGTGTAGTTCAAAATGGAAGAGTGGAGTTTTGCAAAAGAGATTTCAGAGAGCGAAGCAATAGCTCGTCGGAAAGAGCACGACGAGGAGAGGAAGATGGCATGGTCGTTGGTGGCCAAGGTGGAGTATATGGTGGAGAAGATGGTGGAGAAGGTGGTGGTGGAAATAGGTTCATGGTGGAGAAATGAGGAAGAAGAAGGTGAAAAAGATGGTGTTATGGTGGTTGTTGTTGTTGTTGAAATGAAGAAGGAGATGGAGGAGAATGAGGGGGTGGTGTTGGTGGTGAAAATGGAGGGAAAATAAAGGAGAAATGGCCGGCCAAGGCAAGCCCATGGCTGCCATATTCGTGGCCTGCAAGCTTGCTGGAAATGGAGAAGGAAAGAAATGTGAAGGAGAGAGAAGAATGTAAAGTGGGGGGGTGTATATATAATGGGGGAAATATTATAATAATATAGCCAATCCCATCATATAAAGTGAAACTTGCGTTTCAACCAAAGGAAATGGGCTGCGTCCCCATCCAACAAAGCCTCGCGTCTAGCAATTGCCCAGACGCGAGGATGAAACTCGCGTTTGGGAAAAACGCGAATACTGCGTTTAACAGAGGAGAGAGAAAGTCATAATGACTTGATGGGAGTTGATCTGAAGTGCATTTAATGCAGAATGGATGCGAATCTTCGCATTAAAAATCAGATCTGAGTCTGGTGAGACTCGCGTCTGAGAGAAAGGAGAGAGAAAATGGGAAAAGAGAAAAGTGAAATATCTGGATAAAATCCGGTATCTAGGAAAACACCGAAAACTTAAGAAAAGCCCGAAAAATAAAGTAACTCGGAAAGCTTTCCAAAAATTCTCAAAAATAATAAATATTATATAAAGATTTTTAGTGAAATCGGTTTTCAGAAATTCAATTTATTTTCAAATAAAAATCATAAAGTTAACCGTCAATATCGGTCTACACCGGGTTGGCCGGATTTTGATAAATTCTGAAAATCCCAGAAAAAGTATTTAGATAGAAACTATGATTTTAAGAAATGATGTGAAAGCCATTTTTAGAAACTCTACTCCGTTTGTAAATTAAAAATCCGGGAATCGGTCAGCGGCACTGGTCGACACCGGTTTTGAAGATTTTAAATTTAATTCAGGAAAATTCCAGAAAATCATAGAAAATCTAAAATATTGGAAAACGATGTTTAAAACTGAAATCGGTCAAATCGGAATAGCGAAAAGACAAAATCAAGCAATTCACTAGGATCGGGTTCCCGGTTCAGATTAGGGCTGACTCCGAGTCCACGAATCCCAATCCAAGACAAAACAATCGTATAAATAATTCATAAAGCAAAACAAATACAGGAAGTAAATCAAAAAAAATACGATCAAAAAATATGAATACGCAACTAAGTACGTATTCCGGGAGCGGGGTGTTACAGTAAGCCTCAAGGTAGCGTACCCCCATTTCGTAGGCGAGCTGAAGACCAATAAGTAGAGCATTGTATTCTGCTACATTGTTGGAGCATGATTCCGTCAGAGAAAATGCTCTAGGAAGGACATGATTTTGTGGAGAGATAAACACAACCCCGATGCCGGCAATGATCCTGCCTTTAGGGCCTATTCGTGATGCTCCATCGAAGAATACCTGCCAAACTTCATCCTCTGAAGTTACATTAGATTCGAAGACTTCATCTGGAATATCTTCATGAAGTTTTGAGTTTTCCGAAATCGGATGAGCAGCCAAGAACTCTGCAAGGGTCTGACCTTTAACCGCCTTTTGAAGGATAAAGAGCATGTCATATTTAGATAAAAGAAGCGCCCATTTAGCTAATCTTGAATTCAATGATCCTGACTTCGTCATGAGAAGACGCAAAGGATTCACTCTGTAAATGACATGTATGGTTTTGCCAACCAAATAATGTCGTGTCTTCTGAACGGCAAAGATAAGATCTAAGCACTCCTTCTCAATAGGATTATAGCGAGATTCTGTCCCTATCAGAGTCCTACTCAAATAATAAATGGCCTGTTCGTGACCATTATCGTCTTTTTGAGCAAGCAGGGCACTAAGAGAATGGTCCATAGCTTTCACATAAAGAAAGAACGGTTTCCCTGATGGGGCCACTAGGACTGGAGGTTTGTGAGATATCTCTTGATATCCTCGTAAACTTCCTGACAAGCTTGATCCCATACAAAGGAAACACCCTTTTTCATGAGTCGGGTGAACGGTTGACAGCGGCCTGAGAGATTTGCGATGAATCTTCTAATATAAGCCAGTCTACCTTGCAAGCCTCTAAGTTCTTTGAGATTTCTCAGTGGATGCATGCTCTAAATGGCTTTGACTTTGTCTGGGTAAGATGAATTCCTTTTGATGTAACGATAAACCCAAGTAACTTGCCACTCGAAACTCTCAAGAAGGATTTTGTCGGATTCATCTTCAGCTGATGAGCCCACATTATGTCGAGCATTGTTCTCAAGTCACGAAGATGGTCACTCTTATTGCGGCTTTTGACAGCAATGTCGTCGACATAGCATTCTACCGTTTTTCAGAGATGATCGCGAAAAATGTGTTCATTGCCTGTTGATAGGTTGCTCTGGTGTTCTTTATTCCGAAGGGCATCCAGTGTAACAGTATACCCCCAATGGTGTTCGGAACGAATATGCTTCTCGTCATCGGGATACATCTTAATCTGATTGTACCCTGAAAAGTCGTCCATGAAAGACATTCTTTCGAATCCACAGGTATTGTCAATCATGACTCGGTGATGGGTAGTGGGAATTCGTCTTTAGGACAAGATTTATTGAGATCACGGTAGTCAATGCAGATCCGTGTTTTCCCATTCTTCTTGAGGACATGAACGATATTAGCAACCCAATCTGGATGTTGTTTCTCCGTATGAAGCCGCATGCAATAAGCTTATGGACTTCGACCTCAATAGCCTCCATAATATTCGGACGAAACTGGAGTTGTTACCGCTTAACTGGATTGGCGTCGGGTTTGA
>JAVJIF010006934.1:0-176912 GCA_038442645.1 Agave tequilana | reverse complement strand
TGTATACATCGGTATGTGTCCCATATCACATAGCTCAGCGTATAGATCAGCGAGTAAGTTATTGGAAATTGATAGAGATCGACGAACCATGCTTAGAATGGGTCCCGTACGTGCCCGGGACAACGGTCAAGAAGTATCCGGTACTGAGTTGGAATGTACCGCTAGGTACCGGGACTTATTGTACGCCCGAATAGGAATAGGATGTCACCGCTCCCACAGGAATAGGCTCAGGGGTTTATGGCGCAACCGGCAGGTAAGGGAGTAGGGGTGCCAGTACACCCCACGGAAACACCTTGTGGCCTCCAGATCGAATCCAAGTATATGGTCGCGCAACACTATAAGACCATCATAAACATGAAGACTATATCGGTACTCATCAATTTTCCCCATCCCGGTGTAAGTTGTCTATTTATTACAATTGTTCAGTGATAATGTCCACAGAGTGTTCACAGTAATCCTATATTCATGGTTATCTAATTACGGGATCAACAGGAGTATAGTATCAGGAGTCTCCCTTTTCAGGAGTTCAGGAGCACAGGAGTTCAGGATACAGGATGTCTAGTAACAGTATAATATTATGCCAAGTTCCCGTAAAAGTGATAATCATGAATATGCAAAGAAATACAGGTGTTAGGTATAATAGTAATCCGGTCAGGTGTCACAACATCAGGTCAAGTATGCTAGTACCATGTGAAAGCATGTCAAGTAAGTGATAGCATGTCAATTGTCCAGGGTCAAATATCAAGTGTCAAGTATAACATGTCAAGTATCGGTGTCAGATATCAAGTGTTAGGTATAAAGTGTCAAGTATAACATGTCAAATACCAGTGTCAGATATCAAGTGGCAGAGATCAGATGTCAAGTGTAACATATCAAGTGCCGGTGTCAGATATCACGTGTCAAGTATAACATGTCAAGTGTCGGTTTCAGATATCACGTGTCAAAAATCAGGTGTCAAGTATAACATGTCAAGTGCCGGTGTCAGATATCAAGTGTCATAGATCAGGTGTCAATTATAACATATCAAGTGCCGGTGTCAGATATCACGTGTCAGAGATAACATATCAGTGTCAACATCATATATTAACTCATATAGCGATGTATCATGTACTAAAAGCCACAGTAGCAATTATTAGGCATGTAACAACAAAAGAAAAGTACCCGCATATCATATATCAACTCGCATAATGAGACATCATGTATTAAAAGAAGGATAATAATTATTAGGCATGTAACTATGGTAATAAGGCATGAAGCGATACAAAAAATGTACTCGCCTAAACACAGAACGAAATACCGAGTAATATCCGGGAAGTCCGCTAACACGTGTGAGCAAGCTACCAATCAAATAATATATAAACATATAATTATATATATAAATATATATTAGAGAGAATAAGGGAGGGGGGAGAGAGAGAGAGAGGATTAGTTAGAGAGAGAGAGAGCGAAAGAAAGAGAGTATTTGTTGTAAGTGTTTTTAAAAAAAAAAAAAGGAAAGAAAGAAATAAAGAAATAAAGGAGGGGTATATTGGAAAATATGGAGAAGTAATTAGCGAATGAGGGGATGGGTAAAAGTGGAAAGGAGGAAAGAAATAAAAGAAAGAAAGAAAGAAAGAAGAAAGAAGAAGAAAAGAAGGAGAGGGAAGGGAGAAGGTGGCCGACGGCCGGCTGGGGCGACGGCGGCGCCACCAGGGAAGGGGACGGTGGTTAGGGCCCCGGGGAGGAGGGGTGGTGTTTGGTGTTGTGTTGTTGTTGTCGTTGTTTGTTGAAAGAGATGGTGGTGGTGGTGGTGGTTGTTGTTGGTGGTTGGTGGTGATTAGTGGTGTGGGGAGTTGGAGGAGGAGGAGGATATGGTAGTGTGGTGATTAGAGTGGAGGAATTGGTGGAGTTGGTGATGAATTTTGGAGAAGAAGGGGAAGAAGTGATGGGTTTTGTTGAAATTAGAGAAATGGAGAGGGAATTGGGGATGATAGAAGTGGGGAAGGGAAGAGGGAAGGGGGGGTGCGACGGCGGCTAGGGCGTCGGCGGTGGGCGACACTTAGTGGTGGAGGCGGCGGTTGTGCGGCAGTTCAAGGAGGGAGCGAGAGTGATGGAGAAAATGGGAAAAGGAAGAAAAGAAATGGGAATTTAAATAGAATGAGAGGGAGATGGAGAGGGAGAGGGAAAGGGAAAGTATGGGAGAGGAATGCGAGGGATGGGCTCCCTCGTCCTGCTGCTACTATAGTTGCAGCTGCTGCTGCTGTTGGTGCAGGAAATGGGGGGAGATGGGGAGTGGGTAAGGGGGAGAAAGAAAGAGAAAAAGAAAAGAAGAAGAAAAAAAAAAGAAAAGAAAGGAAAAGAAAAAGAAAAGAAAAAGAAAAAGAAAAAAATAGGAAAAATTAGTGAATAAATATATTGTTAACTAAATTAATAGGATAACATGAGAGTATAAAGTAGAGGAATAGAGAAGGAAAAAGAAAGGGAAAAAAAAGGACAGTAAATAATATTATTATTTTAATAAAGTAAAATTTGACTGTTTCAGAAACGTTCCGAAAAATTATTAAAAATAGAAAAATATTATTTTAAGATACCTGGTGAAATTAGATTTGATAAATTCAATCTACTTTTCAAATTAAAAATCCTAAAATCTCCAGGCGAAACCGGTCGACACCAGAATCGGTTAAATTTTGATAAATTTAAAAAAATCTCAAAAAATGTATTTAGATAGAAAATAAAATTCTAAGAAGTAACATGAAAGCCGTTTCTAAAAATTCAATTCCGTTTGAAATTAAAAATCTAGGAATCGGTCAGCGATGCCGATGGCACCGGTTTTGGAGATTTTACAAAATAATTCTGAAAAATCAAATGTAAAATATTAGAAAACAGTGTTTGAAACTAAAATTGGTCAAATCAGACCACCAGAAAGTTTAGATCGAGTGGCATGCCGATATCAGGTTTCCCGGTCCAGGTCAGGGCTGACTCTAAGACTGAGAATCCAGATCCGATACCAAAAATAACACAAGAAAATACAATCCAAAAATAAATACTGGAAGAAAATTAAAACAATACGGTTAGAAAAATCTGGACACGTATCTGGGTACGTATTCGGGAATGGGGTGCTACAGATCCTAAGATTAAGTGGTAGCGGCTAAAAGAAGGTAACCAAGGAGTTTTTATAGATCGAGTAGCACATGAAGCAGATTGAAAAACTCAAGATGATCCCAATACAAAATGGAATAAAATTGCTACCTGCATTAGAAGAGTAGCTAATATGTACTTGGTGAGTCACGGGGTGTGCTTCACCATGTAAGGACACATCATAGTGGAATGAAGAGGTAAAAACTGTCATTAAGATCAAACGAGACTCTTATAGAGATTTGAAGAAAAATTGTGATGAAGTGAGTTTTGAGAGGTATAAGCTAGCCAAGAAGGTGTTGGTACATGTTTCGATGAAGACGTTTGCGATGCATGACATTTAGAGCTCTAAACAAATGAAGAATCAAGAGTTCTACATGATCAAGATGTGCCAAGGAGAGTTGATAGAGTGTGGTTTGTAAAGATGAAATAGCATGTAAAAGCCTTGATGCACACACATATATCATAGCCTATTAGTAGACTTGACCCTTCCTATTAGTAGACTTGACCCTGCCTATTAGTAGACTAATAGGGTGATTAGTCGACTTATATAAAATGATTAGTCGACTAATAATGTTATTAGTCGACTTATATATTTCCCTAGTCGACTAATACATGGTATAGTCGACTTATAGATTTCCCTAGTCGACTATCTTTTGTCCTGAAAGATCCCAACTCTCTGTTTGTCACTGTTAGTCGACTTAACAGTTATATAGTCGACTAATAGATGTTGTAGTCGACTTATACCCAATATTAGTCGACTAACCCAGTATAAATTGCCCAACCTAGTCTACTAACTCATATCTCAAGTCGACTATAGGCAGTTTCTGACTGTTGGACAGTTTTCTTTATCTGATCTTTTTGGCAACGTTTTCCAACGTCTATATCATCTGAATTGGTCCTATAACTACCCTAACTAATCCTAGTCTACAGCTATAAATAGGGAAGTTATTCCTAAGGCCAAAGGTTAAGACAAACAAGATTTTCATTCAGTTTTCCAAAGCCAAATTCCAGAAAAACCTGAAAACTGATTTCCTAACTTCTGTTCTTCACCAAAAGACAATTCCATTAGTGAAGTTCTCTGAAGTTCATCTTTCCTATACTGTACCTTGTCCACATACACATTCAGTATCAAGGCTATAGGAAAAGTATTGTAATTCTCAAAGTGTTTATTTGTACACGGGAGGCTTCTTGGTTGAAGAGGCAGTTGTACAAAGGTAAAGGTATTCTCTTGGTAGAAGAGAAGGTGTTCTCTTGGTGGAAGAGAAGGTGTACACATTTGGAGAAGGGGATTCGACAAGTGGTGTACATGTTGTATTGATTTTGGGTGGCAAGATCAAGGATAAAGGAAAATCTCAAGCAGGTGGCTTGGGGACTGGATGTAGGTCACAAGGACCGAATCAGGATAAATCTCTTGTTTGCTTTGTCAATTTCTGAGATTTGTTTTCCTTATTGCAAGTTTACTTATTTGCTTAACAATTAATCCTTCCTATCTAGTGTTTGTGTTGATTTGATTAAAGATCCTACATTTGGTATAAGAGAGGGACCTAACATTTGGTATCAGAGCAGGTTCAAGGCAACAACCATACGAGAATGGCAACGGAGTTCCCTTCGTCCAATTCAAAGAAGGACATTCTACACAACGTCCACCGCTATTTGACGGAACCAACTACAACTATTGGAAGTGTAGAATGAAGATCTACTTGCAATCGCTCAACTACGACCTTTGGAACATCGTAGAAGCGACGTACACCAAGCCTACAACCAACTACAACGCTTGGAGTGAAGATCAAAAGAAGAACGCGAACCTTGACGCAAAAGCAATGAATGCTCTATTCTGTGCCCTTACCAAAGAAGAGTTCAACCGAGTGTCAACAGCAACTTCTGCACATCAAATTTGGCATACTCTTCAGGTAACACATGAAGGCACTAGTAAAGTTAAGGAGTCTAAAATTTCTGTTCTTGTCACAGGTTTGAGTTATTCAAAATGGAGGAGAATGAAACCATATCCGAAATGGTTACAAGATTCACCGACATCACCAATACTCTTGCATCCCTTGGAAAGGACTACACCCAAGTCGAAAGAGTTCGAAAGATCCTTCGTGCACTTACACCAGAATGGGAGAAGAAGACAACTGCCATTGAAGAGGCGAATGATCTCTCAACTATGACATTAGAAAACCTAATCGGTAATCTAATGGCATATGAAGTACAGTTAGAAGAAAGGAAGAAGGACGAACGACAACACCGTTCAAAGAAGAAAGAACTCGCCTTCCATGCATCTTCCGACACGGACAATAATGACGAAGAGGAGATGGCAATGCTCTCAAAGAAGTTCAGAAAATTTCTTAAGTAAGGTAAATTCAAATGTTTTAATTGTGATAAACCAGGACATATGAAGATGGATTGTCCTTTGCTCAAGAAGAAAGAAAAGTACAAGAGTAAGAAGTTCAAAAAGAAGAAGAACTACGAGGCATCTTCAGAACATAGTGATTCCTCATCTTCCGATGAAGAAGAATCCACTGAACATGTTAACTTATGTTACATGGCCATAGAAGATGAAGAGGTATCATTTTCTGAACTATCTGATGCATTTAATGAATCATTTCTTGATCTGAAAAATGAAAAACTGAAAAACAGATTTTTGTTAAAAGAAAATGAGAAATTTTTACAGGAAAAATTCTGTTTATGCATTACAATGTTCTTCTATAAATTCTCAACAAGATGAAACTGAAAATGTCATATCATCTTTGAAAACTGAAAATGAGAAGTTTATAAAAGAAAACATTTTTCTGAAAAAGGAAACTAAGTCTTTGAATGATAGGATTTCTATATTGGATAAAAACATGATAGTTTTCAGAAATAAATATGAAGATCTTTTGCAAAATGTGACTAAGTTTAATAAAGGAAAAGAAAAATTAAATGATCTATTATCTTTTCAGAAAATTGTCACATGATAAACATGGTATTGGTTATATTGCAAAATCTTCATGTTACAGTAATCCATATAGTCATTTGTAAAAAGTAAGACTAAGAAAAGTAAGTTTATATGGATTCCAAAGAATTTAAGCTTTTATGATAAAAATACATATATTGCTTCATACATGCATGATATATGTGATTCTTGCAATTATGTATATACTCACAGGTGGAAACCAAATTCTAAATGGATTTGGAGTCCTAAAGGTTAGATATGATCTTTTATATTTGGTACCAACTAACGATTATCTTGCAGGTACCATATAAAAAATTGATAAAGATCAATTACGTATATATGTACTAATATATTTGTTGCAGGGGGAGAACAAAATATTTTTTCTATCTGTTATAACCCATTTTTGCAGGGGGAGGAAAAGATAACATATCTTCTGTAGGGGAGGACTTGTGCACACAAAGCGTCGTCATCAAAAAGGGGGAGAATGTTGGTACATGTGTCGATGAAGACGTTTGCGATGCATGACATTTGGAGCTCTAAACAAATGAAGAATCAAGAGTTCTACATGATCAAGATGTGCCAAGGAGAGTTGATAGAGTGTGGTTTGTAAAGATGAAATAGCATGTAAAAGCCTTGATGCACACACATATATCATAGCCTATTAGTAGACTTGACCCTTCCTATTAGTAGACTTGACCCTGCCTATTAGTAGACTAATAGGGTGATTAGTCGACTTATAAAAATGATTAGTCGACTAATAATGTTATTAGTCGACTTATATATTTCCCTAGTCGACTAATACATGGTATAGTCGACTTATAGATTTCCCTAGTCGACTATCTTTTGTCCTGAAAGATCCCAACTCTCTGTTTGTCACTGTTAGTCGACTTAACAGTTTATATAGTCGACTAATAGATGTTGTAGTCGACTTATACCCAATATTAGTCGACTAACCCAGTATAAATTGCCCAACTTAGTCGACTAACTCATATCTCAAGTCGACTATAGGCAGTTTCTGACTGTTGGACAGTTTTCTTTATCTGATCCTTTTGGCAAAGTTTTCCAACGTCTATATCATCTGAATTGGTCCTATAACTACCCTAACTAATCCTAGTCTATAGCTATAAATAGGGAAGTTATTCCTAAGGCCAAAGGTTAAGACAAACAAGATTTTCATTCAGTTTTCCAAAGCCAAATTCCAGAAAAACCTGAAAACTGATTTCCTAACTTCTGTTCTTTACCAAAAGACAATTCCATTAGTGAAGTTCTCTGAAGTTCATCTTTCCTATACTGTACCTTGTCCACATACACATTCAGTATCAAGGCTATAGGAAAAGTATTGTAATTCTCAAAGTGTTTATTTGTACACGGGAGGCTTCTTGGTTGAAGAGGCAGTTGTACAAAGGTAAAGGTATTCTCTTGGTAGAAGAGAAGGTGTTCTCTTGGTGGAAGAGAAGGTGTACACATTTGGAGAAGGGGATTCGACAAGTGGTGTACATGTTGTATTGATTTTGGGTGGCAAGATCAAGGATAAAGGAAAATCTCAAGCGGGTGGCTTGGGGACTGGATGTAGGTCACAAGGACCGAACCAGGATAAATCTCTTTATTTGCTTTGTCAATTTCTGAGATTTGTTTTCCTTATTGCAAGTTTACTTATTTGCTTAACAATTAATCCTTCCTATCTAGTGTTTGTGTTGATTTGATTATAGATCCTACATTTGGTATAAGAGAGGGACCCAACAGAAGGCGGCTAAGAAAGTTGTTTAGAATGCAAGAGATAAAGTGTACAAAGAAGTGTATGAGAAGTTGGACACCAAAGAGGTTGAAAAGGATATATATAGAATTGCTTAAATAAGGGAGAGAAAGGCTAGAGACTTATGTACTGTGAGGTGTGTCAAAGATGAGAATCAGAAGGTTTTAGTTCAAGTGAAGAAATCAAAGAAAGATGGAGAGAGTATTTTGATAAATTGTTCAATGATAATTCTATTCAAGACTTGAATGACCTTACCATTCAGTGTCAGGATATGAACCATAGTTATATGCACAGAATTAGTGAATTTGAAGTTAAAGTAGCCTTGAAGAGGATGAAGTCAAGGAAATATGTTGGCCTGGATGGAATTCCTATTGAGGTATGGAGATGGTTAGGAGAGGTGGGCGTGAGATGGCTGACAAACCTCTTTAACATGATCTGGCTAACTAAAAAGATGCCAATGAGTGAAGGAAGAGTAACTTAGTACCTCTCTATAAGAACAAAGATGATATCCAGAGTTGTTCAAACTATCATAGAATAAAACTTATGTATCACACCATGAAGCTTTGAGAAAGGGTAATTAAACACAGGTTAAGGCAGAATGTTACAATATCAGAGAACCAGTTTGGGTTCATGCTGGAGCGATCGACGATAAAGGCTATTCATTTGCTTCATCAACTTAAGCGATTTAAAGAGAGGAAGAGAAATTTGCATATGGTCTTTATTAATTTAGAAAAATCTTATGATAAGGTGCCAAGAGAGGTATTATGGTGGACATTGATGAAAACGGGAGTCCCCATCAAATATATTGACATAATCAAGGATATGTACGATGGAGTAGTGCAAATGTCAGAACTTATGGAGGCATAACAAGTGATTTTTTTATCACAATTGGATTGCATCAAGGATCAGCATTGAGTCCATTCTTACTTGCCATAGTGATGGATGAGCTTACTAGAGCTATCAGGATGAGATACCATGGTGTATACTATTTGCTGATGATATTGTCCTAGTCGATGAGACGAGAGCTGGGGTGAATGCCAAATTAGAGTTATGGAGACAAACTCTAAAATCTCGAGTTTTAAATTAAGTAGGGTCAAACAGAGTATATGGAGTTTAAAATCAGTAAACAGGAAATTCGAGATTCAGTATATGAGATTAGATGGGCAAGAAATACCGATGAGCAGTCATTTTAAGTACTTGGGTTCTATTATCCAAAAGGGATGGGAAGATTGATAGTGATGTCAACCTTAGGATCCACGCTGGCTGGTTGAAATGGAGGAGCGCAACAGGAGTTTTTTATGTGATCGTAACATTCCGTTATGACTAAAGGAAAAGTTTTATCGGACTGCTATTAGGCCAGATTTGTTTTATGGCACAGAATGTTGGGCTATAAAGAGGCATCATGCTCATAAGATGAGTGTAGTAGAGATGCGCATGTTTCGTTGGATGTATGGTAACACGTGGAGAGATAAGGTAAGAAATGAGAATATTCGTACTAAGATAGGTGTAGCCTCCATAAAAGAGAAGATGAGAGAAAATCGCCTACGATGGTTTGATCATGTGCGACGTAAACTTACAGAGGCGCCAGTCCGGTGAGTAAAACGTATCAATTTAGGGTAAGTTAAAAGAGCACAAGGGAGACCGAAGAAAATATGAATGAAGGTAATACGACAAGATATAAAGGCTAAAGGTCTTAGTGAAGGCATATTGCTCGATAGGAATGAGTGGAGAAAGCTGATCCATGTGCCCTATCCGATGTAATTCTCTTTGGTTCATGTAGCCTACCCCAAATACTTGGGACAAATGGCTTAGTTGTTGTTGTTGTATTATTTATTTGATTATTGAATACTCATTTAGCACATATACATTTTGCTTCGTGAAGTTTTATGTTATTATATATATATATATATATATATATATATATATATATATATATATATATATATATATATTTAATGACTAATCTTTATCGTATTTAAAAACATGAGAAAATATAAAAGTAAGCGAGTTAAATAGTTTTCAAATCAATTATTTTAATCAAATATTCAAAATTTATATTTTATATATCCTAACTAAAAATAAATAATTCTCAAATACAATTAGAATAGTGTCAATGGAACCAAAGGAAATAAAAAAGACTCTTTAATAATCTCAAAGAATTCAAACGTTAAATCAAATCAAATGTAAGATTGTTCTAATATTCGAGAAAAAATCGAGTTTGATTCAGATTCGAAGGAGGAAATTCAAATACGAGTTTGGATGTTAAGGAGTACATTCGACTTCGTGTTCGGATTCGAAAATTTTAAACCAAATCAAATACAAACACATTAGTATTCAATTCGATTTCAGCCCATGCTTAGACTCTGTATAAGATAACAGAAATGATGTTTGTTGAGGTATTTGAGGAGAGTTGGTAAGTCATGTGATTTGTGACAAGAAGATCACAATTGCAAAACATGTCGCCAACATTATCCACATTTTAAAATTATCTAAAATATGTTGATTTTTTTGTTGTTGCTAGATATTAGGTTCAAACAACAAAAGTAAACCATTTTATTTTTTATTACTTTTGGGAGTTGTATGGCAATCTGAGAGTGGACTTTTTTAAAGTGTGAAAGTATTTTCTTATCAAGAAAGTAGCAAAAGAGTGTGTGTTTACTTACATGTGAAAAAATGAAACTGCAACAAAAAGAGTTGATGTGGCAATGATATTTTGATCATTCATAAACACAAGAAATCTTAGATGAATACAAGACATTTTCTCACATTGAAAATCAACTTTCACCAAAACAAACATAAAAAATGATCGAAAGTGCTTCACTTTCACACTTTCAGTCTTCAGCTTGAATTGCCAAACACCCCAAGGGTGAATAATCCATTCACGTCCTTTGTGCTTTCTAAGAGTCACAAGAAGTTATCATCTTCACAAGGGACAGATACTAACCTCCTGCTTCTACTCATCAGCACAAGACCAGAACTGTAGCACTATACATGACATTGATCATATAACATGAGTGAAGCCTAAAGTGAAGTATTGCCAATGACATTAATCATTTAAGATGACTGAAGAGACCACACAACCACACAAAGCTCTCCTTTCATTGAGTCTTCAAGAATCAAGACTATCTTAACACAGCCACACAATTTCAAATCAAAATGATAGTAAGTAGGCCCATTCGGCACTAGAGACAGGAATTCACTCAGTTGATGAGAGGAATTAGGTACCACAACCACATGCAATTGTCTGCAAATTCATCATGCTTTTCCATTAGGGCTTGAAGCCAACAACACACATACACATACAGGGAAAACAAACACAGTTTCAAGTTCAATCCAAGAAGAGAAACCAGTAGCATCCCTGCAAGCTAGAAACATGAATCAAAGTTTATAGAAACATGAAATCCAAGAAGAAACATACAAAAATATACATGTGTAACCTTCATTCTTGCACAACTGTTTTGCTACACGGATCTCGCTACAATTTAAGAGGTAAAAATTATAGCATATTAACACTCCATTATCCTCTTTTTGCTCTATGCAAATTTCCACACACTCTACATCGTTTTCCTTGGATCTTAATCAAAACAGCTTCTTAAAGAAAACTAAAAGGTTCTCATTTTGCGTCAACCCAAGTATACACCAAATTGAAACCAAAACGGTAGCTTAGAATAACAGTCATACCATCTATCAGCTGCTTTCAGTTTGTGGGCTCATCTTTGCTTCCTCCGATCGTTGAAACTACGACTTGGCAAGAAACCTGGGAAGCAACAGTGTTTGAGCCTCCCTGTTCTCTCTTTCCCGTTATTGGGGTCTCTGCCCGGAGTCGCTTCACTGCTCCAGACTGAGTTAGTTCCAGACAGATAGGGACTTCCTTCTGATGATCTCGGAGGTTGGTTATAAGTGAGTTTATCACCATCTGTCTTTCCATTAGTTTCAGCATTTTGGTCATCGGACACATCTTCATGGAAGGTCTCTTGGAGAAGGTCAAAGAGCTTCTTTTTACCATCGGTTGGAGAAGGTTCTGATTTGGTGTCTGGAAATGTGTGGGAAGTTGCAGGGATTTGTTCATTTGAGGAGTCCCTGGGGTACTAAAGTGATGCTTAGGTGTAGTACCTCGTGAAGGAGTAAAATCTGCATTAAAAAAAATGAAGCGAATGTGAATTACCAACAAAATATAATGTGCTCAAATTAGAAAGCAATACAAATTGCATTCCACAGGATTCATACCTCCATTGACACTGAAGAAATCATCTTCACAATCAGAATCTAACCATGCCTTGGAGTCAAAGAACATTTCTTCTTTACTACCTGTTATGTCAAAACATACTTGAACTCGTAAGACACATAGCACAATGAAGCAAACCACTCTCACAAGGGGAACCAATCCAGGCAAGAAGCAAAGTTCAAACAGTTCGGGTTGCAATCCAAGTTGATTTATACATGAGCCGTTTAGTGGGCAAACCAACATCAATAGTTTACATAAGAGTTGTGCATTCGAGGAAAATGTTATTCTTGCTACTAACATACATTGAAGATAAGAAATTCTGGAGTTTGAACCTAAACCCCAAAAGCATTAAGGAACCCAAATTTGTGCACTTTGAACCCGTGATAAATTCAACTTTCTACAACATGTCAAATTTGACTCCTATTTTTTTATAGCAAGATGGACTCCAAAACCGTCATCTCAAGCCCATAACTTCATCATCAATGATATTTATCAATCACATAAGGGAACACTTCAGCTCTAAAAGCAGTATTACATCACTACCATCAATTCTTCCTAGTTCTCATACTGCTCATTTGAACCCTATGAAAGTTGCCTTGAGATTTTCAGACCATGCCAGATATTACCTAGATGTGATCCTTTGCTTTAGAAGAGGTATTACATCACCACCATTGCTGTTTAACTCAAAGGTAAATCAATAAGTTTGATAAGATCAATGATTATAGAAGGCTTTGGAAGTATATATCCACTTTAGGTAAGTTTTCTCTCTCAGTATTGTATCTTACATCTCTCTATTGATCCCTTGCAAAGATCTGAAAATTAAAGTTCTACAACTTTCATGCATTGTGATTTATGAAAGAGACGGATGCATAATTTGATCAATCCATGTCTTTTTAGTTTTAACCTGTGTTTGTACCTTATTCATATATTTAAATCCTTTTCAATCAGGAATCAAACCCAAAGCTAGAAGATATAAATGGCCAATCCAGAAACACGAGATTGTTATTTAAGGAGGGATGATCCACCAAATCCATCCTCAAGTTTCAGCAAAGCTAAGATTCCCAGTCGGTATTATTCTCGAAATACACACAAACACACAGAGCAAATTAAACAATAGCCAAGCTGACAAAAGGGGAAATAATTGAATGCAACATACGACCAACAAACGAAAGTTAACAAAAGGACTAATCAACTTCCATTAACATCATGGAGCCACTGCAGCATAGTGGAAAAACCTCCTGCTCAAGATGTCTGATTCCCAATAACTATTGACACAAATGGATGACCTTGCAATATCCTTTATCTAACATTTAAAAGATTAAATCTCATTAACATCCTGAATTGATTCCAAGACTAGCAGTAATTGCTACCAATAATAAATAAACTTTTGAGTACAAATTGTGGCAATATTTCACAACTATGAAATTATATAGAACTCGTTGAATTGATCAATTGGAGATGACACTGCTGATGGCTTTCAAATCAAATAGAAATTTAAAGTCCAAGCAACCACTGATCATTCTCTAGGTGAACTATCCTTATTCTCTTTATCCTTTAGCCCTTTTCTTTGTGTAAAGTTTTGGGTTCTAACCTCTAAAGTAAAGCTGGATCCATACAAAAATATAAGAAAACAGAAAACTGCAGATAAAGTTGGCAGTGATATACAAGACAATGATATTCATAAAATTGCTTTAAAATCGAGGAGCAATGGCTACCGACTCAGCAAGAAGAGAACCAAGTTATATAAAACACTCTCATGAAACTTTAGACAGTAAGCCTAATAGCATTAATCCTTACATGAAAATTCATCAAAACTATATACAAAATAAAAGTCACCAGCATAAAATCAAATGACAAACAAAAAGTTGCAGAATTTTTCAGCTCTAGTATACAGTAAGTTGTGCAATTGATTGACAATCAACTTTTTCTGAAGCTAAATTGTCAACACAAACTAACAGGGCTGTAATTACACTGTACTACCCATAGTTTTCAGTGAATAAATTGGCATCATAATCATGAGCATCATAACAAAATAGAAATATATGAATTATATACCTTTTAAGATCCAAATGCTTTAGTCAGAGAGATAAGTCTAAAGGAAGATATCAAAAAATTCTATTAGCAGAGTATTAATACCACCAAATCCCATTGAAAGTAAGTATAACAATAAATAAAAAATTCATGAACTACAGAGTCGTCCATGCCAAGTTTACATTTTTAAAGTCAAGTACCAACTACTTGCTTACAAGCAGCTCTGGTAATAAACATCGAATTAAATAAAATTTCAACCTATTAGCCCACAGTTCCTCAAAAAAAAAAAAAAGGATATCAAATAAAGAAAGCATTCTAGAAAATTGTTTCCTTTATCTCAAAAACTAAAACAAATTCCCGAATAGTTCAAAGGGATGACATACCAAAATCTGAGTACCCAAATCCAGAGTCCACCACTAGCTTGCTCTTGAACCCAAATTCCCCAACTGGGTTCCCTCCATTCGCAGCCTTCTCCTTGGCGGGCGAAGAAAGGAAGAGCCCTTTGGCCTTTGAGCCCAGACCCAAGCGAAATCTCATGGTGTGGAGCCTTAAAAGCAATGATTTTTCTGCAGAAATTGCAGGAAAAGGAAGAAAGAAAAGAGAGTGTGAGAGAGGAAGAGGGAGGGGCGTGGAGTAAAAGGGAAAAATGGAAGGGGACCTCACTTGCGGGCACACAGGAGAGTAGGTGTGGATTTTCATTGGGAGAGGGGAATGGGGTCGGTTTGATTGGTTGCTGCAAGTACGTTGCCAAGTGCCAGGCAGCAGGTGGGCAATTTTTTTTTTTTTTTTTTTTTTTTTTTTTTTTTAACTACTGTCCGATTGCAATTTGAATTACAAAATTCACCTGCAGATTAAACAATTAATTTATGATCCGACCCACTTTCATTTGCAAAGCTTTATGTCACATTTGTTGACTCACTTGGACTTGCATCGTTATTAAATTAATAATTTTATTAGTGAATTAATCTTTTTGATTATTCAATAATTTTTTTATTGTTAGATTAATGATTTCTTATTAGTAAATTAGTTTTTTTTTTTAATTATTAGATTAAACTTTTTATTGTTATAGTAATATTTTTTGAGGGGTTTCGCTACAGCCCCCTACGTCAAAATGTAATTACAAAAATTCAGCGTCTTAATTTTATTTGCTTCAGTCACCTCTTTTTTTAAACCAATCAGGTGCGCCCGCGTGTCAAGCGCAGAAAGCGCTCCTCAACAGCGAAAGACGCAAATGACTCGCAACAATTGCTTCGAAAAAAGTGAACCGCTTCAAAAATGCGGACCGCTGGTATACAGAGAACTGCAACCATGATCATAATCCTCACAAAAAACCTATTTCTCATAAAAATATCCTATTTGTGAAGACTACAATCATGATCGCAGTCCTTACAAAAATGCCATATCTTTGAGGAATGCAACCATGATCATAATCCTCTTTATTAGTATATGTTTCTGAGTTTTTTTTATAGAAATGCGATCATGATCACAGTACTCAGAGGACTGCGAATCGTGATCGCAAAAATCACAAAAAGACATGATCGCCATGATCGCAGTTATCACAAAATGTCATGTTTCTGAATTTTTATTAGGACTGTGATAATTATCACAGTCCTCTTTATTAGGAGTGCGACAATGATCGCAGTCCACACAAAAATGTCTTATTTTTTAGTCATTATTAAAAGATTGCGACCATAATCACAATCCTCACAGAGGATTGTGTTCATGAGTCTCAGTCCTCATATCAGCATTACCATCATCAGCAGACCGCTGGTTCACCGACAACTGATTCGTGCCCAATGTTTTTCAGATATAAAAAACACATCAATCACAAACACAAAAAAAGCTCATCGCGAGTACGAACAAACGAGATCTGTAAAAGGTGATGTAAAAAAAATTGGTCCAGGGCTCCCCGCCCCCTTCCAACCCTCACGGTGACTTTACCGCGCAAATTGGCCTGCGAATTACTCTGCGTCGGGGTCAAGGTTGAGGGGAGAGCAACGTCGGGAGGATGGGAACGGATAAAAGAGAAAATGAAAATATATAAAGAGTATTGGTTTGAAGGAATCAATTTATGCTGACGTGGATGAGGCTGTAGCGAAGAAAATTATGAAACTGAGTTTTTTTTTCTAATTATGAAGTAAAGTAGGTGGATGGAGCCAAAATTTTCCTATTTATTATTATTATAATAATCTTTTTATTATTAAATTAATTTTTTATTAGTAGATTAATCTTTTTAACAATTAATATTATTAGATTAAAGTTTTTTATAATTAGACTAATATTTTTAATTATTAGATTAAAGTTTTCTAATTAGGAATTTCTCTACAACCCCCTATGTCAAATCGTAAGAAAAACTCAGCTTTATCATTTTATTCGCTTCAGCCATCTCTTTTTTTAAATCAACCACGTGCGCCCACGTGTCAAGTGCAGAAGCGTTGTTCAGCGGCGAAAGATGAAAATGCTCCGTAGTAATCACTTTGAAAAAAACAGACCACTTAGAAAATGCGGACTGCTAATATATAGAGGATTGCGATCATAGTCGCAATCCTCATAAAACAAACGATTTCTAAGGACTGCGACTGTGACACAGTCCTCATAAAAATGTTCTATTTTTTAGGATCATGACCATAGTCACAATCCTCACAAAAAAAAATTATATCTAAAGACTGTGACTCTTTATCTGTATATGTTTTTGAGTTTTTATAGGACTACGATCATAGTTGCAATCCTCCATATACCAGCGTTTTGCATTTTCGAAGCGAGCCACTTTTTTTCAAAGCGAATACTGCGGGACATTTTTGTCTTTCGCCGTTGAGGTGCACTTCTGCTCTTGACACGTGGGCGCATATGGTTGATTTAAAAAAAGAAGTGATTGAAGCGAATAAAATTATGAAGCTGAGTTTTTTCTTAATTAGGTTTTGATAAACAGGGTTGTAGCAAAATTCCCATTTCTAGAAAATCAGATTCTTTGGTTATTTGGAAAATTAGGGTCTTTGGTTATTGGGAAGGTAATAATTAGAAACTTTCACACAAACATATGTATGGTATGTTTGTTTTGCTGCAATTTTTGTGGGCGAACATATTTGGTTTATAAAAAGAAGTGATAAAAGTGAATAAAATTATGAAGTTGAGCTTTTTTTCCTAATTACGGTTTGTTATAGAGGGTTGTGGCGAAATCCCCTAAAAAAAAGAGAACATAAGGGAAAAATCATGGGATTGCTAGTGTATCATATATCCCTCACAATTTTTTTATTACTAACTATGTAGCATGCAATTATGTGAGTATTTATAAAAAAAACTTCGGAAAAATTAGGGGGTTAAATAAGTCAAGATTTAAAAACTAAATTCTAAGAGGGTAATATGAGCATTTTTAAAAACTCTTGTCAAACTTAATATCTCAGATCATTAGAGATAATGGACAGGGTTAATATCAAATAACTTAAAGCTTGTAAGAGAAAGATTTTTTTTTTTTTTTTTTTTTTTTGGGGTTGGGGGGGGGGGGGGGGGGGGGGGGGGGGGGGGGGGGGAAGGGGGGGGAGGGGTGGGGTAATAACCCCCCCCCCCCCCCCCCCACCCCCCCCCCCCCCCCCCCCCCCCCCCCCCCCCCACCCCCCCCCCCCCCCCCCACCCAAAACAACACACACACACACACACAAAACACCCACCCCAATCCCAAATTCTCTTTGTTTGTCTACATGCAAGTTCCCATGTGAGCCAAAAGCTTGAAGCCCCCATGAAAAATGAAGGCTCATTTGTCATTGCTCTCATCTTTTAATCTGTAACTGTCACATGTTCTCATACTTCTTCTAAACTCTTCCCATTCCTTTTACTTTCCCCCTCATGTGACAACAAATATTCATTCATTCATGAGCATTATGCAAAGTCTAATTAATAAGAACAGATGCTTCTCTTTGCTGTCATTTACTATGCTACTCTCTTTTGTCTTTTGAGGCTCATAAAACATTACAAATATGGTGATTTGTTGGGTTTCATCTAATTAATAGCATGAAAAGGATTATTTTAGTGGGCTCCACATAAGCTAGATGACATCCATGATGCAAAGCAGCCAAATTACAGTCTAGCACCTAAAGATATAAGATACCAAAATATTTTTTGCCTCTTATTATTTTTAAAGGTAACCAGACAAGAATCTACACTAAGGGGAGAAAAAAAAAAAGAGTCTGACAAGAAATTAGTAAATAATAAGAAATTTAGTTCATTTGCTTAATTAACTGCTTGAAGGAAAGAGTATACTCAAACCAGCAATCTGTGAACCACTCGAGCTGATCTGAGCCCTCAAATGGAAGAAGATAAAAAAAAAAAATAGTATATATTGTCCATTTATTTTTCTCCTCTTACTAAAAATTTGGAGCTTGCATGCCAGTAGTAAAGCAAAAAAGACGATATTCTGGGTCCATCACATACAATAAGTATAGAATGTTGCACGGATACGGTCACTTTGATGCAGACACGATAGCGGATACGTGGCATATTCGTAAAAAATACACATGACATGTTTCGACACCACACAATCCATGATAGGAGTGTTCGTGCTACATAGAATATAGAAAAGGAACATGCATATCTTAAGAGTCCAATTAATAATCTAAGAATAGTTTTGAGTTCAATAAGCTCTCTTCTTCCAGTTCTGTAGAGAAAATTTTCTCCATATTTTGAAGAACCTAATCATGGACTACTGCATTTTGTTCCGACACAATTCACTAGCGAATAACTGAGTTTATATTGAGAGCAAAGTTGTTTCATGAGAGGTCCCTGATTCAAAACTTATCTGTCAGAACAAAAAAAAAAAAAAAAAAAAAATGGTTTCATCAAATGATTTCACTGGGGACTTGTTTGAGCTGGATTTGTATCTTGTGAACATGGGAATGTTTTATTTTTTTTTCTAGGTTAGGTTTAGGTTTTTGTCAGTTCCAAACATGAAAACAAATAGAACTCAATCACAATTTGTGCACCATTAATACACTTGTGTTGACAATCTCAGGGTTAGGTGGCAGTCAAGAATTAGCCAAGGTTTCAATCTTGTTTAAAGATAATTAAAATCTTAAAACAAAAGTTTGCATCAGTGCATGATTTGATGATTGAGGAGAGGCCTAAATCACATGGATGTTGCCTTTGATGTACATGAAACATGCGTTAATGACGACTGTAATGGTGAATAATTAAGTAAAATACATTGTTAAGCATGTGATGAGAAGAAGGATGCATGTATTACTATTAGTTAGAACATTAACTATTTTAGTTGAACAGTTGAATTATCTTTTTAAGAAAATAAAAAATAAAAAAAGGCCTGGCCAGATTTCATTCACCAGTCAAACATACACGCGAGGGTAAAAACTTAGGGGCTGTTTGGTTGTTTTGAAAATAGAGCGACCAAAACGTGGTGGGCACCACATGTCAGGTTCCGGGCATTTTCAGAGCAAAACGATCTGAAATCTGACATATTCGTGCAAAAAGCTGAAGTGAAGGTTGGGTTTCCCCTCCAGCTTTCACAATAAACAAACAAACTAACTAAAGGAAGGAAAATTGTGTGGGGCTCACAACGTCGAGGCAAAAACTGAGTTTTTCACCAACTTTCACGGCAGACAAACATCCCCTCAAAGGAAACCATAACCTTAGCTCGACTCTTTTGATTTGACGTTGGCTGCTGTATCTTGACATTTGGATCCAATACACGCGTGCCACCTAAGTCTTTATACAAGTACTAGTAATCATGCATAACCTTATATTTATGTGTCATAATCCTAAAGAATCTAGGGTGTGTAGTGTCCAAAATTAAGCCACAAAGTCTCTGCAATAATTTTGATGTTTTAACTCATTGAGGTTCTCCTCTGGGTGATTTGATGTGGCATCTCTGGATTTTTCCTTCAACCAGTCATCTTCACCAACAGGGTGAGATGATGAGTTGGTTGTCGTTGGGGATGCAGTTGATCCTAATCAAAAGGAAAATCATATAGTCTCTTCGGAAATATCTGATAAAATACCGTATAGTCTCTTCGGAGATATCTGATAAAATTGGAACGATAAGAGAAGAAGAGCAAAAGAAAAGAGTCATAGAAACAAGAAAGTCATATAAGTTTAAACTTTCAAATAAATATTGGTAACTGAATTGGATCTGTTTTTCGAGTTACCAGATCAAGGACAATTTTCTTATTATATTTGTTATTATTGTTGCTACTTAATCATTACTGATTCTATTATTATTTGTTTCTGCTTCCATTATCGCTGCTGTTGTTGTCAGTTTTGGAAATTTGTGCTGGTGTTTTCAGAAAAGAACTTGGTAGTTGGATGTCATTTTGGCAACTACTGGGAGAGTTGAGGAAGCAATAAATCAAACTCTGAGCTCTCAACATTTTTCATGCCCACCTCATAAAACAGAACTCTCTATCAAGAATGCTAAAACCCAAGTCTTTTTATACTTATTTGCATGCAAATCTGATAACATGATGAATGATACTTGAGAAGCAACAGCATCTGATTCGATGGATGTCATTGAGAATGCTTTCAGGGCAAGTGTGTACTTAAAGTTTAGATTAATTTTGAACATTCAAGGAGAAGATATAAACTGCATAAATCTAATAATAATGTGTTTGCAATTCTGAAGCAGATTTTACTTGCATAAATTTGGAGTTCTCTCTACTCTGAGAGTGTGAAAAAAAAATGGTCCTTGTCTTTGATTGCAACCAAAAATAGGCCAAATGATTTCATTAGGCTCGAACTCCATCTTGCTTATGAACTCAAATGCATCGTCTCACAAACATATCAACCATACAAGCAATTTGAACTAAAGTCAGTTGCAGAATTTAACATTTAACTCATATTTAAGTTCCTGTCAGGATTCAGCTCTAGTTCGAAACAAGTTTGAAACATCTTTTACTTTAGTTCTGAATAGGGTTGTAACAGAGCAGAGCCTTGTTAAGATAATCTGTGTCATGGTTGGTGAAAATTACTTCACGCAGTTCCAATCTCATCAAAGTAAACTCATTTGACTCCACATTCTCCAACAAACATATCGGCAAAGTGTCTCAAACCCAGCTCAGCATTGCTGACACGATCGTAGTCCATGATATCACATTCGCGACACAGCCAACTCCAAACTCCCACATTTTGAATACAAGCTACACAGCGAATTCCCAATACTGGTATCCAACTCAAGCCCATACTTCACAATATACCCATGAACCTGCTCACCAATGTCGAGCGATCGAAGAGAAGAACAGGCACTAAGGACCGACCCAAGAGTGTAATTAGTCGGAATTCGGAAAACACCCACATTCTAACAAGTGCACAAACACTTTTATGCCAAATTCGGGTTTCGAGTTATGAACATATCCAGTGATGAGAGCGTTCTAAGTAACAGCATTTCGTTCAGGGCTTACATCAAACAGCTTCTGCGCATGGCCAACTGAGCCGCATTTCATATGAGCATTAACAAGTGAGATTGAGATGAACACACAAGGGCCCAGTTTTGACAATGTGGGCAAGGAGAGATTGTGATGTAGAGAGAGAGAGAGAGAGAGAGAGAGAGAGAGAGAGAGAGAGAGAGAGGAAGAGAGAGAATTTTTTATTTTTTTTCAATAATCAGGATTTCTTAATTAATCAGGATGAGTGTTAGGTTTAAAATAAGGGTCTCTTTTTTTTTTTTTGTGTTTCAATAAAGAGGAGAGAGAGGAGGGAGGAGAAATAGAGAGGAGAGAGAAGTGAATCTTAACTTGTTTCTTTGGGCCTCTTTGGTTAAGGGTGGAAGTAAGGAAGTGAGGAAGTGGTAATAGTTCCCTTTGGAACTTGGGAATTGGTTAGTAAGTTTTTCGGTGTTTGAATGTTGTTGGAAAGTATGATTCGAAAAATATTTTGTCTTTTCTGATGTTTGGATGGTAATGTAGAAGTGGAAGTGGAAAAGTTGACCACAAAGTTGACCGCAAACTAATATTAAAATAAAAATTAATAAAAAAATAAAAAATAGACTGTAACTAGAATGCAAGTGAGATTTACATGATTAAAAATTAACTGTTTTGTGTTACAACTTATTACAAATGAGATTTACATGACCACAAAATTAACTGTAGCACTTTGGAAGTGAGGAAATGGTTGTGTAAAAGAGAAAAGAGAAAAGGAAAAGGGATTTTCTTATTTTCTTTTTCCGGTGTTTGGATAGATAGGAAAGTGAGCAATTATATTTCCTCATTTTCTTACTTCCGCCCACTTCCTTGCAACCAAACAAGCCCTAAAATACCTAGATGAGATGAAACTAGATTAATAACTTGATAATTCATCTAGATCTCTTTATTTTGTGTTTCATTAAATATAAACACTAGATTATGTTAGGTTTAAAATAAGATAATTCTTAAATAATCAAGATTTTGATATATTATATATTGTTAAATAATAATATATGCTTAAGATTGAAAATCTTTATCATGTTTAGATCTAATTAATTATGATTTATATTTTTTTATAGTTGATTTAATCTAAATTGATAGGCTATTACATTATCATGTATAACTTATGCTTTAAGCAAATAAATTGACAAGTATAATGGTGAATCATAGAGATATCTACTTAGTTTTTATGTTATTAATCTAGCGGATAAAATCCATATGCTTGTTCTTTCTCAAATTGCTAGAAATCTTTAAGAACAACAAACATCCTTCTTTTTATTTCTCAATTTGCCTAAATATGATTCTTAAACTAGAAATAATCATATTCCTTGAGGGTTCGACCTTCAAAGTACTACGATTAAAATCGTATGTTTGCGGTAACATGAAGAATAGGGAAAGGCTCAATGGTTCGGACATGTAACTTTTAACATGTTTAGAAGCATTCAGGACAAATGTGAATCATAGCATAAACTTCTTCATTAAATTCTCTATACTCACGATGTGCATCAGTAGCAAGCTTATAAACATCATTACTCAAAATAATATTTCATCTAATCTCAGCATGCAAATTATGGATATACTCTGTAAAAACTTAGGTATAACCAAACATGCGATAATCAATATGCAAAGAAAAAAGTTTAATGGGTTGGCGGTGAAAAAGACCATGACAATCTCAAAAGGACTCTTACCTGTCAACCTATTAACAAAATTATTGTACGCAAACTCGGCATTTAGGAAAATAAGGTCCCAATTTTCAAGTTTTTCTCCGGCTAAACATTTGAAGCAAATCACCTAAACTATAGTGAACAACTTCAGTTTGACCATCAGTTTGAGAGTAAAAAGCAGAAGAATATTTCAATGGAGTCTTCAAAAACTTCCAGAGAGTTTTTCAAAAATAGCTAACAAACTTAACATCCCTATCACACACAATCGTGTTTGAAAAATCATGTAACCTAACAATCTCCTTAAAGAATAATTAGCCTATGTGAAGTATCAATACTTCGAGAACAAGGGATGATGTGAGCCATCTTAGAAAATCTATTCATTACCACAAAAATAAAATCATGTTTTCGCATAGTCTTAAGCAATCTGAGACTCCAAGGGGTATGTGAAACACCAAGAGATGTGTACAAACTAGTGTTTTGTTTCTTAAACTTACCTAATTGACAAGTGCGACAAGAGGAGACGGGCAACATCTCTTTTCAACGAAGGCCAATAAAACCTATCATCTATCAAAGCAATGGTTTTATCTCAATCAAAATGTCCAGCTAAACCTCCAACATGTAATTCCCAAATTAAGAAATCTCTAAGTGAAGTACGAGAAATACACAACTTAACACCAAGATATCCCTCCCTAATTAGAAAATCACCTTGTGTAGGACTAGGGTTATCTAAGACTCTTTATAAATGATATCAAAATCTGGACATTAAGGGTATTCACTCTTAAGGCGCTCAAAATCTACCATGGAATTTTGCGTGGAGTGTAAAAACTGTTGGAGGAGAGAGTACAGTAGAGGAAGTGAAGTCATGCCAGGTGCTGTTGAAGACTGCCAAGGAGTCTACGACGAAAGGCGACGGAACAGCAGGCAGGAAAAGAAGCAGCAGCAGAAAATTCAGGAGGTCGGTCGACCGGACCGGTCGACCGACGTGCACGAAGTGCACAGGTTTGCTCCCAGGTTGCATCGGTCGACCGGACCGGTCGACTGGTTGCTTCGGTCGACCGGACCGGTCGACCGAAAAGGGTCTCTGTAAGCAACCCAACTCTCTGTTTGTTTCGGTCGACCGGCTCGGTCGACCGGAAGAGGGAGTCGGTCGACCGGTCCGGTCGACCGACAGTCGGGTTTTTGGGCGAAATCTGTTGTTTCGGGAAGTTATGTATTTAAGCCCTGGTTGTAATTTTCTAGGGTTTAGTGCTTAGAAAAAATATAGCTGCGGACTCTCTTGTGTTGATAGAGATCTAGAGCTATTGTAATCCATCTTCCATAAAGAAAACTCTCTCCGTGAATTGCCCCGAGGACGTAGGCAGGTTGGCCGAACCTCGTTAGATCTGGTTTTTGTGACTGGTTGTTCTTCTAGTGTTTTTCATTGTTCTTGGTGATTGAGATCAGGTTGGATCCTCTAAGGGTTGTTGTCTCCGAGCACAACAAGTGGTATCAGAGCTCCAGGTTACGCTTGGGATATTCTGAAGATTCGAAGGGCTCCAGAACTGATCAGGTGGAGATCGTGTGTCGATCTCAGGTCAGAGGCATTGGTGTTCAAGGAGATCGTGTGTCGATCTCAGGTGGACGCAGGGAGGGCTCGTTGAATCAGGGTTGGAATAGATCTGGTGAGAAACTCAAGCTAGGGTTTCAAGGTAGAGGTAAAAATCACCTTTTTTATCTCAGAAATAGATCTATTTAGCAAGTATTTGATCTTTCGCATAGTTAGAGGGTCAAGGAAAGGATCTCAATGGCAGAGGAATCTAAGTCTGTTAAAACAATGAACAACTCCAGGATTGATGTTGTTAAGTTCAATGGAACTAACAATTTCGGGATGTGGAGGTGTGAGGTCATGGATGCATTGAATGCACAGAACCTCGAGGACACGATCCTTTTGGAGAAGAAGAAGGACACTACCACTGATGATGAGTGGGCAAAAATGAACAGGTCGGCATGTGGCCTGATTCGCTCATGTTTGTCACAAGATATTAAATATTCTGTTCAACATGAGAAGTCAGCAAAGGATATGTGGAATACCTCGAGAAGAAGTACCTGACAAAGAGCGTGGAGTCAAGGCTGCAGCTTAAGAGCAAGCTGTATTTGTTCAGGATGCAGAGGGGAAGCACAGTAAATGAGCACCTAAACAGGTTTACAAAGCTTCTTACGGATTTGCTAAATGTGGATGCCATTATAAGTGAGGAAGACAAGTCAGTCGTTCTCCTGAACTCTCTTCCACCGGAGGAGTATGAGATATTTACAATGACATTCCTAAATGGAAGGCAAACCTTAGACTATGATGAGATATCGTCAGCACTGATGAGTTATGAGAAAAGGAAGAATGAGAAACATTCTGGGAGATCTAGTTCATCAGCAGAGGCTTTGGAGGTAAGAAGCAGGAGCTCATCAAGGAAAGGCAAGGAGGTGAGAGGAAGATCGAAGTCAAGACCGGGCTTAAGGGATCTTAAGAAAGACCAGTGCATGTATTGCAAAGAGTTTGGGCACTGGAAAGTTGACTGTCCAAAGTACAAGGGGAAGAAGAAGGAATCAAAATCTGAGACAAATCTGGCAAGAGTGACAAAGGCTGCTAGCAGTAAATCACAGGCAGAGAATTCAGATTCAGATTCTTCGGTATTCTTGTTTTCAGTTACTACTCCTGTTGTAGGGTACTCGGGGGAAAACGAGTGGATCCTGGACACAGGTGCTACATATCATGTATGCCCTAATCGAGATTGGTTTACTAGTCTTGAGAAGCTGGAGGGATGTTCGGTCGTCATGGGCGATGATCATCCATGCATCATGGAGGGTGTAGGCACAATTCCTATCAGGATGTTCGACGGGATGGTAAGGGAGCTGAAGGAAGTGAGATATGTCCCTCAGCTGAAGAGGAACTTGATCTCAGTGGGTGCTTTGGAATCATTGGGGCTCGGTGTGTCTATTAAAGAGGGTGTTCTTAAAATGACGAAGGGCTCAATGGTGGTGTTGAAGGCCAACCGCAGGAACAATTTGTATTACTTGAAGGGTAGTACAGTGACAGGGCAGGTGGCAGCTTCGACCAGTCAGAAGGAAGATCAAACCCGGCTATGGCACATGAGGCTGGGACATGCAGGGAGAAATCTATGCAAGCTCTTGTGAGGAAAGGGCTACTGAAGGGTGCAGAGACCTGCAAACTGGATCTGTGTGAACATTGCATCATAGGCAAGAAGACGAAGGTGAAGTTTGGTACAGCTTCACACTGCACCGAAGGCATTCTTGATTATGTTCACACGGATGTATGGGGACCCACAAAGACTGCATCAATAGGGGGAACCCATTACTTTGTGTCGTTTATCGATGATTATTCTAGGCGGTGCTGGGTGTACACCATGCGACACAAGGATGAAGTCCTAGAATTGTTTGTGAAGTGGAAGGTTAATCAGGAAAGGAGTACGGGAAGAAAAGTCAAGGTCCTTCGTTCTGACAACGGAGGAGAGTACAAGTCAGACCCTTTCCAGAAGCTATGTCTTGATGAGGGCATAGAGAGACACTTCACAGTGAGGGAAACTCCGCAACAGAATGGGGTGGCTGAAAGAATGAACCGGACTTTGCTAGAGAAAGTTCGGTGCATATTGTCGAATGCAGGATTACCAAAGAAGTTCTGGGCTGAAGCTTTAGGGTATGCATGCCATCTCGTCAACAGGTTGCCGTCATCTGCAATTGAGGGGAAGACCCCTCTTGAAGCTTGGTCAGGTAAAGCTGCAGAAGATTATGATGCGCTCCGGATATTTGGATGTCCAGCCTACTATCACGTAAAAGAAGACAAATTGGATCCGAGAGCGAAGAAAGGGGTGTTTGTTGGCTTCAAGAAGGGAACCAAGGGGTTCAAGATCTGGGACCAACAGGACAACAAATTCATAATCAGCAGAAATGTCACTTTTGATGAGGCCTCGATGATGAAGCCTACAGTCTCTCAGCAGGTGGAGACTGGGAAGACCAAGGAGCAATTGCAGCAGGTGGAGAGTGATGCAGATCCACCATCTCTAGAAGACTCAGTATCAGTGAGAATCATTCCTGAGGTGACACAGGGAGGTAATCAAGTTGCAGAAGAAGATGCTGAGGTTGTTGAAGAAGATCAGGAACAGGTTATGGATACGGTTCCAGATCCCACTGCAGTTGGAAGACCAAGGAGGAATGCCAGGAGACCTGGCTGGCTCACTACAGATATGGTAATTGCACATGCACTTTCAGTTGTTGAAGAAGCCATTCCATCTACGTTCAGGGAAGCTGAAATCAGTTCAGAAGCGGAGTTATGGAAAGGGGCCATGAATGAAGAGATGCAGTCTCTTTATAAGAACAACACATGGGAACTGACCAAGTTGCCCAAGGGGAAGAAAGCCATAGGGTGTAAGTGGGTATTTGCTAAGAAGAAGGGATCACTCCAAGAAGACAAAGTGCGCTACAAGGCAAGGCTAGTGGCTAAAGGCTACGCACAGAAAGAAGGGATCGACTACAACGAGGTGTTCTCCCCAGTTGTAAAACACTCGTCTATTCGGATCCTATTGGCCTTGGTGGCACAGAACGAGTTGGACCTTGACCAACTTGATGTGAAGACCGCCTTTCTCCACGGCGATCTTGAGGAGGAGATCTACATGACTCAGCCCACAGGTTACAAAACTGCAGGGAAAGAGGAGTTGGTATGCAAGCTGAAGAAATCACTGTACGGTTTGAAGCAGTCTCCAAGACAATGGTACAAGCGATTTGACAGCTTCATCAGGAAGAAGAAGTACACAAGAAGCCATTATGATCCATGTGTGTACTACAACAAGTTACCATCTGGTGAGTATGTCTATCTACTACTTTATGTAGATGATATGCTAATTGCTTCTAGGTCAAGATCTGCAATTGATTCTTTGAAGAAGACTTTATCGTCTGAGTTCGAGATGAAGGACCTGGGGGAAGCAAGGAAAGTATTGGGTATGGAGATCACAAGGGACAGGGAAGCTGGCAGGATTAGCTTGACTCAGAAGGGCTATCTGGAGAAGGTACTGCAGAGATTTAATATCGGGAAAGATACAAAGACTGTAAGTACACCAATGGCGCCGCACTTCAAGTTGTCAGCGAAGATGTCTCCAAGGAGTGTTCAGGAGCGTGAGCATATGACTCATGTACCATATGCCAATGCAGTGGGAAGCTTAATGTATGCAATGGTGTGTACAAGGCCGGATCTATCACAGGCAGTTTCCATGGTTAGCAGATATATGCATGATCCAGGTCAGGGTCATTGGGAAGCAGTGAAGTGGATCCTGAGGTACATCAAGGGTACTGTTGATGTAGGCCTCGTGTTTGAGAAGGACAACACTGGGAAGTAAGAATGCATAGGGTACGTGGATTCGGACTATGCAGATGATCTTGACAAACGCCGGTCGACGACGGGGTATGTATTCACATTCTCACAGGCACCAGTGAGTTGGCGCTCCACACTTCAGTCCACAGTTGCGTTGTCGACTACAGAGGCTGAGTATATGGCCTTGACCGAGGCCATGAAGGAGGCGATTTGGCTTCAGGGATTGTTAGATGACTTGGGAGTGGAACAGGAGATCTTGAAGATACACTGTGACAGTATGAGTGCCATTTATTTGGCAAGGAACCAAGTCTACCACGCAAGGACGAAGCACATCGATGTCAGGTATCACTTTGTTCGGGAGATTCTGGAGGAAGATGACATAAATTTATTGAAGATTCATACTTCGGAGAATCCGGCCGATATGCTTACAAAGGTGGTGTCGGGAGTAAAGTTTGCACACTGCAAAGACTTGCTCCAGATCCTTCAGGTGAAGTGAGCTTGTCGAAGCTCATTTGGATGAACTACGGATGGCTTGATCCCTTGGGCAAGGGGTACGTAGGCAACCAGATTGGTGCAGCCGCTTTCGAGTCGGTGTTCGGCTCAGATTTAACAATCTTCACCGAGGTGGAGAATTGTTGGAAGAGAGAGTACAGTAGAGGAAGTGAAGTCATGCCAGGTGCTGTTGAAGACTGCCAAGGAGTCTACGACGAAAGGCGACGGAACAGCAGACAGGAAAAGAAGCAGCAGCAGAAAATTCAGGAGGTCGGTCGACCGGACGGTCGACCGACGTGCACGAAGTGCACAGGTTTGCTCCCAGGTTGCATCGGTCGACCGGACCGGTCGACCGAAAAGGGTCTCTGTAAGCAACCCGACTCTCTATTTGTTTCGGTCGACCGGCTCGGTCGACCGGAAGAGGGAGTCGGTCGTCCGGTCCGGTCGACCGACAGTCGGGTTTTGGGCGAAATCTGTTGTTTCGGGAAGTTATGTATTTAAGCCCTGGTTGTAATTTTCTAGGGTTTAGTGCTTAGAAAAAATATAGCTGCGGACTCTCTTGTGTTGATAGAGATCTAGAGCTATTGTAATCCATCTTCCATAAAGAAAACTCTCTCCGTGAATTGCCCCGAGGACGTAGGCAGGTTGGCCGAACCTCGTTAGATCTGGTTTTTGTGACTGGTTGTTCTTCTAGTGTTTTTCATTGTTCTTGGTGATTGAGATCAGGTTGGATCCTCTAAGGGTTGTTGTCTCCGAGCACAACAAAAACGGTGATAAATTAAGAGCATCAACAGTCTTATTGTCTACCCAGCACAATGTTTGAGAATAAAAGCATAATTTTGAAGAAACTAAACCCACTTAATATGTCTTTAGATCGTGCTTGCCGCCTTTAGATCCATCTCCTACAAATTTTCATCTGATATGCTGCAGATTTTGATGACTTTTTCTGCAAGGTCATGTAAAAATTCAGTTGCAGCAACGCCTACACCCACTTTTGTTATAAAATCAAAGTTTTCTTTGCCATTAAACTTCTCGACCTCGAACTTTATCGTATAACTTCCTATATTCGATATATCGCCCTTCATCAACTTTTATCAATGATACTAATTATTGTAACAAATCAGCGCTCTAACACTAATTGTTATTGTTGGGATCGATGTTTGCAGACTTGACAATTTGATGTTACTTGTAAAAAAAACTGTTATAAAGCAGACTAGCAATACCTAAACAAAATAGTAATAAGAGATAACACTAGGGTTAACGTGGTTCGACCCAGACTTGGCCTATGTCCACGGGGAGAGAATTTTATTAATAAACTTGATACAAAGAGATTTAACCTTCATCTTGATCTCACAAGAGTATTCACTTTCTCCTTAAATCTAGACATAAATTTCAAGAGTACACTTTCTCTCTATGCACCATCACCTCTGTCCTCTCTTTCTTGACTTCTTTTGATCTTCTTTGCTTGAGATTTTCTTCTTGTTCGAGACAATTACAATGCCTGGTTATAACTTTTATTTATAGGATTTTACAACACAACTCTTATTTCATCTTTGAGATGATCTTGGTCATTGGATGCTTGAAGAATTTTAATCAATCATTTTAGGAGTTGATCTCCTTAATATAGAAGAATTCTAAACTCTTTAATCTTTAAAAACAAGCATTCATTGAATAGGAATTAAATCTTATTCGTACTCCACCAGAAAAACAAACATGCGCCTGAAAAAGAAATTGATTCACGGTTCAGAAAGCGCCTTAATTAGTCGACTTATCATGTAGATTAGATTGACTAATCCCTTTCATTAGTCGACTAATAATTTTATAAGTCGAATATTGTATAACCAATCCTTTTCTATATCTGCCTTTGTTTTTATCATATCTGTCTCTATATCTGCCTTCCTTTTTGCCCAGTCGACTATATAGTCGACTGGTCTTGTGCATTAGTCGACTTATATAGTTTATTAGTCGACTAATTCGCATCCACTTGTTTTGCTTTTTCTGTTTCAAGTCATCATCTTCTCCCACTCGATTGGATCTTCTTGTACCATCATCTCTTCTTGAAAATAAGGCAAAATCTTAATAGTCAGTTGGGCTCTCAAGGATTTGGCAGCGATGCTCTTGCTTCACGTAAGGCGTGCCTGCCCCCCGCAGAATGAAGAGTAATAGGCTGTAATTTATGCTTCACATAAGGTGTGTCTGCCCCCACACGGTGAAGAATTGTGATCTCGATGGAGCACCTGATCTTCCAGGTGTGAAGAAAGATGAGCTTGCATAGAGACTCTTTGTTCGAGGTGGGGATTGTTAGATGTCGAACAAATAGTCCCACATCGGATAGACATGAGGATGATTGTGGGTATATAAAGATTTGGATAACTTTACCTAAAAGGCTAGTGTTTTGAGATAGTGCCCAAAGTCCTTACATGAAGGTATTCTTATTGTGGTGTCTCCAATTATATGTAATTAACTCTTTTGTGTATTTTAAATGCAAAATTCGCTTTTCTTCTTTTTTGGGAGAAATATTGCTGGTGCCTTGAATTTTAAATAATTTTAAAATTGATTCCTAGTTGTCTACCAATCAAACTGTAGCAGGTGTCAATCTCGGATTTTTTTTACCCATACTTTACTCATAAATATCAGGACCAGTTCTGAATCGATTCAACTTTTGATTCAAGACATGATTAGGACCAGATGATCATGTATAAATCCCAGTTGTTGCGTAATATGTCTCTTATGACTAGCAACTAATCAGAGTGGTTTTGGATTTTCTATATCCATATCATACTTATGAATACACAAGATATCAATTTTGGATCAGGTAAGAACTATACAGGGACCAAATAATCAAGTAAAATTCTCGTTTCTAAAATCAATAGTCTGAGTGTCACAACTCCTATTAAATCCATTTCCTGTATATAAAAAGAAATAAAAGAAAAGAAAGTCAATGTTCGGGAAAATACACAAACCGCATTATTTCCTCATTTGAATCTTCTTTTAAATAATCAATTAATTAATCATTTGAGAAAGGAACTTAGACTACGTTGACATTAATTTTGGGGGTTGGGCCTAATCTCTGGAAAATGGGCTTGGGCCTTAATTGTGGGCCCTTGACTCATCTCTGTTAAAGCTATTCTTATGTCTCTTCTTTTCTTTCTCTCTCTCTCTCCGCTCTCTGAAGCTCAGGGCCAGGACGAAAAAAGTGAGAAGAAGAAAAGCCTGATCGAAGCAGAAAGCAATGGCTCTCAGAACCACTGTTCAGCCGAAGATCTCTCTGTCCTTCTCAAATCCAAGAAGAACCCTAGATCTCCATTGATTTCCATGGCTTCCACCGTCGGATCCTCTAACAAGTGAGCTCCCATCTCCCTTCATTCTCCTTTTCTTTTTCCCCTTGATTGGAGCTGTTTTAAGCTGTTTGATGAATGAATCCTCATATTGGTCTCATTTTGCGATCTGGGTTATTGTGATTTCGCTTAAAGGTTTTATTTCTATCTTTCCCTCATTGGGATGTGGGCGTGCGTGAAAGTTGTCATTTTTGGATGTTGATTTTTGCAGCAGTTGATAATTTTCATTTTTTGGGGGGTTTTCTGTATTAAAATACTGTTGTGTCTGATTATTTCGATATGGGTTTCTTTAATGGTAGTTGGACTAATGATGAGATCATGAGAAGCAAAACACGGGTCAAGGGATTTAGGGTTGCTGTCATGTGACTGATTCAAGGCGTGCATCTGATTTCCCTTTTTCTTCACCTTTTTAAAAGTTTTCCTGGAAGTCTTGACGCACGCATGTGTATTTGATTGAAGAGGTGGGCATGGATTGATGAAGGGGGATCTCTCTGTTTGTCTTTGATTCTAATGTGGGTTGTTGTTGAATTGCTTTAGTTTGTTAAGATGTTGGTTAGAAACTTAGAATCTTTTGGTTAATATATTAATATGAATATGGTTAAGACTAGCAGATTTCTAAATGGTTGGTGAATTTTGGTGAGTATGAATAGTAGGAACTAAGAGTATATATTTATGTAATATGAAGCATGTCTATAAACTTTTGCATGCCCCTTACAGGAGATATTGTTATCAATTTATCCGTAGTACATGACCATTGAGAGGGGAAAATGAGTTTCTGAAAGGGGGAAGAGGAACAAGGACATTCTCCATCTGATCGAATCATGCACTCCAATTTTCTTGAGATCAGGAAATAGTTAGTGGATTTAGGTGAAAATATGGATACATGTGGCCGTGTGATTAAACATCAGTTACAGATACAATCATAAAAGGAAGCTACATAGCATCTTGTGTCTTCTCTTTGACAGAAGGTTTGTGGTGAGGCAAAAGAAAATCATCACAAATGGAACTTACCCCAGCAGGACAATAAATAATATCATCCACCACTAGCTCTATAAGATAACTTTGGTTATAGAGTGCAGCTCGAAGTTGAGAAGGCTCTAGAACAACCTGGCTGAAACTTCTACAAATGGCCATCATCTTTCTGTTGACTCTTAGCAAGTTGATCAATTGCCAAATCTTTTGCTTAAATATTTTGTCAAGACGGGGTCGTCATGTGTTTGGTGGGTTATGTAGCATGGACATTTTCATCATGAAGTCATGTCAGACACATGTACCACAGAGGACACTTCTTGCCGTGTCATTGCCTTTTTCACATGCTATTTTGAATTTACTGTGTCAATGTGTTATACCATTTCATATCTGTTGGCATGTCTGTATCCGTGCTTTTAGATGGTGTTCACATGCCTATTTTACTTCACTCATCCTGTCTCATATAACAACTGGTCAACCATTAGGTTTTTTTGGCCTATCAAATGCCAAGATGACTAGATGATGAGTAAGTGAGCAAAAAAGCTGAATTAAAACATAGTCCATATGGACATTTACTCTGGTGAGATAACTAATGACTAAGCCAACTTAATACTCATACCTTATCCACTAACTAGTTCTCGTAATATGATTGGACGAGTCCTTGCAAATCGAAGTCACTGGGCTGCAATTATTGGCATCAAGGCTGTTTGAGAGTCAATTATAGTGATTGGTTGCATGTATATGTTTGGAGCTTCAGATTAGTTGGAGTTATTTGAGTAAAATAACCCAAAAGTCAGAACTATAGTGCATAAGGGGACATTTTATTGAATGATGTCATCTCTATTTTTCCTGCAAAGGTAAATCTTTGGCACTTGTGCAAACTTTCTAGGTCAATTTGAAAAAGTAGAAAAGTTGATGCTGTATATTTCGCTGAGCAGGTTATGAAACGTATTGATGAACCGTAACTTTCAACATTTACATGTCGTCGTTTGACCTTTTAGGTGAAACTTCACAAGATTCACAACTGCAGTGGTGTCCCTGCTTGTCCTGTCAAATTTTTTAGAGAAAAAAGATTATGTTTGGATTAGTTTCTAGAGAAAAAAAATTGATGATTGGAGAGAATTAAGTTATAACACTAGTCAGAGTTCATCATACTTCTGGCCTTAACATATCGCAGCAAGATTAATCTGATTGCCATCTTACTCGTTGATCATTGATAGAAAAATCTAAAGATCTCTCTGGCCATTGTTGAATCAAATTGTACTTTAATCCATATGTTTGTTCTATTAGGAAGAAACAAAAGCAGTTTGCCTCAGGTGGTTCTAAGTAAGATAGGGAGTGGAGGTAGAGAGCAAGAGGATTATATAATAAATTAATAGTATAGGTTGGTTAATTGCCTAATCAGGAAGGTGCTTTGGTGTATCATGTGCTAATGGATTCTCTCAAAAATTGAGGAAGAACTTGGAAGAGAGAAATATGGCAGTTTGAACAACAATGTTTAGCTTCTAGAATGTTGTGGTAACAAAGATCAGGCATTTGAGATCAGCACGGTAGACAAAAATTTTGTGGAGATTAACATGCAAAATAGGAAATTGAGGTCAGGAATGAGTATATCAAGGATAAAATGTCATGAATCTTGTGACAGTAAGTGCCACAATGTTGCATGGTCTAAAATCTTCTGGCCTTCGATAGACAAGATAAATTGTGAGGATTAATATTTTGCAAAATAGAAAGTTTCAGGTCAAGAATGAGTACATAAGAGATAAGACGGTTGGAGACAAATGACAATTTAGATTCGAGGCCTGAACATGGGAGAAAACTAGGCTTTGCTGCTTGTTGGTAAATCAGGAAAGGGCCCATAGGGATTGAATCAGCTAAGTGCACCCATGCCTCTACAATGTCTACATTGTACATAATTATACACGCCTACAGTTTTTAATTATATTAAAATCAAGTAAAGAAAATTCTAATATTATTTATCAGGAGAAACAGAGTTCTTGTACTTTAAACTCTATAAGATCTAATATGTAGAGGCCAACACTTTGTATTGTACTTACGCGGACGATGAAATACACGTAAAACACAGAATATGGCTGTGCATGCAGCAACATGTTCATATGCAGCCCTTGGCCATAAATGGCGATTTGTGGCCAATTATGCCTCCAAGGAGCTATATGGCTGCATGAACCAAATATGTTTCCGGCATTTGGTTATGCAACTGCATCTGCGGTGCACAAGAATTTTGCATGCAGATTTAAGATGCAATTTTAGAGGCAAAGAGCAGCCCATTTAACTTAAATATCGAAACCTTCTTACCCTTCATACTGCAGTTTCTTCTCCTCTTTCACTTTTCTTCCTCTAAATCCATTACTTGTTAGATGTTTACTTGTGTCATTTCATTGATAATTTGACTATTGGCATTTGGTATGGTTTTTATCGTGTAGCGGATGCGTACAAGATGTACTAAGTTATATTTTTAAACTTATTAATCATCTTCACATTTTACTTGTCTGTTCTTTTACTTGTTAATCACTAATTTATTATTAGCTTACATATATTTATGTTCTTTATTTGCAATTAAATTAATTTTTAATATAGTTTTTCGTCTCTCATTAGTATCAAATCATGTTTACTTAGAAAAATTGTATTACTAATCACTGTATAGCAGTTTTTTTTCTTTTTGAATCTTTAGATCTTTCCTGGTTTTTTCACACATCAAAGAAAATGTATTCCGGAATACGTGCAATTCTGCTCTTGATATTTGTGCACTAGAGTTGAATTTAACCCTAGTTGTTAGTATTTAGAGCGCCTCGTATTCATTGGAGAAGAATTCAAGATCTGACAATTTTCTAATACGGATGTGTCCTCATATTCATTGGAGAAGAATTTAGGTTTTGACAGTTTTCTAATATGGCCTGTCTCCTGTTTTGATTTAGATACAGGTTTCCTATTTCTCTGAGGAGGTGCTGATTTGAGTTCGTGTTGGACTATGATCACTCTAGGTGCCTATATAAACCCCTTGGGGGTGATGTTTCCAAGGTGTGTCAAGAATTCAAGAGAAATCTGTTTTCACCATTGAGAGTTGTAAAAGAGATCTCCTTGTAACTCTTGTATTTTCTTCTCTATTTTCAATAAAGATTTCTTCCCTCCTCCCCATGGACGTATGCACATTACCGAACCACGTTAAATCTTGTGTTCTTTGATGTGTGGTGATTGCTTGCCAGTGGTAGATCTTCTATGCTTTCGCTTTCGTTACCGAGTCTTCAACTCGGTGTTTCTATGTTGTTTGATCGGTGATAGATCAACAATTGGTATCACGATGGCTAGTAAGACGACCACGACAACCAAGTTCGAGGTGGAGAAATTTGACGGGAAGTCCAACTTCTTGTTGTGGAAGATGCGAGTAACATCATTGCTCGTGAAGGAGGGCACACACAAGGCCCTGCTTAGTATTGAGAAGAAGCCATCGAAGATGGAGGATGATGAGTGGAACGACATCGACTTTCGTACAAAGGCGACGATCATACTGTGCCTATCAAATGAGGTCCTCTACAACGTGATGAACGGGAGACAACTGCTGGTCTTTGGTGTAGACTGGAGAGCCTTTACATGACGAAGAGTTTGTCGAATAAGCTCTTTATGAAGAAGCAGTTATACAGCATTCGGATGAAGGAAGGTACGCCTATTCTACAACATTTCAATATTTTTAATAGAATTTAAGCGACTTGTTAGCTCTAGAGGTTAAGCTAAATGAAGACAAAGCTCTTATGTTACTTTCTTCTCTTCCTTCAAGTTATGATCACTTGGCGACCACCATCATGTATGGTAAGGAGACCTTAGAGTTAGAAGATGTCAGGTAAATGCTTCAGAACAACGAGCTGATGAAAAAGATAGATTCTACGGAGGAGGCCTCAGGATTGTTAGTCAAAGGTTAAAGGGGAAGAGCAAAGATTAGGGGACCCAAAAGGGATCCAAAGGCTTCTAGCAGTTTCTCTTGCTACTTTTGCAAGAAACAAGGGCATATCAAGAAAAATTGTATAAATACAAAGAGATGCTAAAGAGAAAAGGCGACAAAGATTCTAATAGGGCTAGTACCAGTGGAAAGTTAGATCAAGCCAGGGTTGTCGAAGAAGCAGATGGGAATTCATGTGATGTCTTGACGGTTGAGTCAGGAAAAGGTAAATACTAAAATGCTTGGTTACTTGACTCGGGGTGCACATACCACATGTGCTAAAAAAGGGTGTGGTTCAGTACTTACAAGCCTTATGATAGAGGCTCTGTCCTGACGGAAAATGACATCGTGAGTAAGACTGTTGGCATCGACAATATCTGTATGAGGATGTTTGATGGAGAAGTTCGAACCCTCACGAACATTCGGCACGTTTCGAATTTAAAGAAGAATCTTCTTTCGTTGGGAGCTTTAGAAGCTCGAGGGTACAAATTTTTTGGTGCAGATGGATAAATCAAAGTCACTAGAGGCTTCATGACGATTCTCAAAGGAGAACGGATAGCAAACTTGTACAAGTTGACAGGAAACATTATTATTGGTGATGCTTCAATAGCAACAGAGAAGGAGGATACTACAAGACTTTGGTGCATGTGTCTTGGGCACATGAGCGAGTGAGGTTTTCAAGTCCTACACAAAAGGATTGCTCAACCAGGTATTAAATATTGCAAACTTGATCTTTGTAAATTTTATATTATGGGTAGGCAACGTAGAGTAGCTTTCTCTACATCACAGCACAAGATAAAGGGCTTGCTAGATCTCTATACACACGGATGTGTGAGGGCCTTAGCCAATAGCATTCATTGGGGGTGCTAGGTACTATGTTACTTTCATATATGATTTTTCAAGAAAAGTTTGGGTATACTTCTTGAAACAGAAATCAGAAGTATTTTAGAAGTTCAAGGAGTGAAAAACTATGATGGAAAATCAAACGGGACGGAAGGTGAAAATCTTGAGGTCTGACAATGGAGGCGAGTATACCTCCAAAGAATTTAAAGATTACTTAGCAAGTACATCAAATGCCAGTTAAGTATTTCAGGGCGACCAGAACAAAACGAAGTAGCAGAGCGCATGAATCGAACACTTATAGAGCATGCCCACAATATCAGATTACAGGCTGACATGTCAGAAGGATTTTGGGCAGAGGCGGTGAATCCTGCGAGTTATTTGGTAAACATGTCACCATCAATAACTATTGATCTGCAGATCTCAGAGGAGATATGACGAGGAGTATCTGTGGACTACTCAACCTTACAGATTTTGGTTGCCCGGCATATAGTTTGGTTGATAGTCAGAAAAGGAACAAAACTGGAGTCCAAGTCTAAGAAGTGTATCTTCATCGGGTTTACCAAAAGAGTCAAGAGTTTCATACTTTGAGATCCCGAGAAAAGGAGCGCCTTTACCAGCAGAGGTGTGGTGTTTGACGAAGAATCAATGTTGCGAGAAAAGTCAGAGACAGAGGATAAAGCGCAAGGTGGAGCTTCAGGCAGTTCGGCAGACACTCAAAAAAATAGAGTTGAGTTCTCAGATAGCCCTAAAAGGCCTGAAGGGTCAAAAGAGGATTATTCAGATTCAGATGGAGACGACCAGGAGGCTACTCAAGAGCAACCTAGACCGTTGCGACGGTTAGTCAGAGTTAGGGTGCCACCAACAAGGTATGACTGGGATGATGAGCATCTCTCTTTCGCATTAGTAACAGAAACAGGTGAGCCTGACAGTTACATGGAAGCGATCGAGGCAGATGATCACGACAAGTGGATTACAACCATGGAGCAAGAGATGGAGTCTTTGGATAAAAATCAAACATGAACATTAGTCGATCTTCCAAAGGACTCCAAGGCAATAGATTGCAGATGGGTTTTTTCGCGAGAAGGACAATAAGCAATACAAGGCAAGGTTAGTTGCTAAAGGATATGCTCAGAATGAGGGCATTGACTACAATGAGATGATCTCTCCTGTAGTCAAACATACATCTATTCAGATGTTATTGGCGATAGTTGTTCAGTTTGATCTAGAGTTGGAGCAGATGGTGTTAAAATAGTGTTTCTGTACGGCGAGCTGGAGGTGAAGATATACATGAAACAAACTGAAGGTTATTTTAAGGAAGGTAAAGAAAACAAGGTGTCTTCTAAAGAAGTCCCTTTATGGACTTAAGCAGTCTCCCAAACAGTGGTACAAACGGTTCGACTCTTTCATGATCAAGGCCAGATACAGCCGATTTAAGTATGATAGTTGTATCTATTTTAAGCAGAGTGATGATCCGACATATTTGTTGTTATATGTGGATGATATGCTGATTGCTGCGAAAAACAAGACACATGTTCAAAAGCTTAAAGTTCAGCTCAAGAAGGAATTTGACGTGAAGGATTTGGGAGAAGCCAAGAAGATCTTAGATATGGAGATTACTCGAGACAGAGGCTCAGGCAGACTTTAGTTATCCTAGGAGAATTATATTCTCAAGGTGTTGGAGAGATTCAACATGGCAGAAGTAAGATCAGTCACCACTTCTTTGGCAGGTCACTTCAAATTATCCTCCAAATAGTGTCCACAATCACCGAAAGAGGAGGAAGAGATGTCTCGAGTATCATATGCTAGTGTAGTGGGATCACTCATGTATGTTATGGTTTGCATAGGCCTGACTTAGCCTATGCAGTTAGTACAGTAAGTCGATTCATGTCAAATCCAGGAAAGTAACATTGGGAAGCAGTGAAGTGGGTGTTACGATATCTGCGAGGGACTGCAAGACTAGGCTTGGTGCTTCAGAGATTAGAAAGGAAGCTTAGGTTACTACAAGGCTATGTTGATGCAGATTATGTAGGAGATCTTGATCAGCGAAGATCTACGACGGGTTATGTGTTCACAATAGCTGAGTGCGTCATTTGTTGGAAGGTAGAGTTGCAAGATACAATTACTCTTTTAATGACAGAGGCTGAGTACATGGCACAGTTGAGGCGTCAAAGGAAACTTTGTGGTTGAGAGAATTGGTGAGACGTTTAATATTATACAGGATTCAGTTCGGGTTCATTGCGACAGTCAGAGTGCGATTCATCTCGCTAAGGATCACAGGCATCACAAGCGGACGAAGCACATTTATGTGAGGTATCACAAGATACGTCAGTGGGTCGTGGATGATAAGGTGATCGATTTGGTAAAGATCAACACGAAGAAGAATCCAGCAGATATGATGACGAAGACCATCTCGGTGGAGAAGTTCAGAGCATTTTTGAACTTCATCAAGGTTCTCCAAAGGTAAAGTGGCGAACGGGCTCTTGGGATGGAGCTATGTGAAGTCACAAAAGGGAGAGAAAGGAAGGCGAATGAAGCAGAATCAATTTCTACGGAGGGACTCAATGAACATGAGTTAAGGTGAAGATTGTTAGTATTTGGAGTGCCTTATATTCATTGGAGAAGAATTCAGGTTTTGGCAGATTTCTAATACGGATTTATCCTCATATTCATTAAAGAATAATTCAGGTTTTGGCAGTTTCCTAATACGGATCTGTCTCCTGTTTTTTATTTGGATACGGTTTTCTTATTTCTCTGAGGAGGTGCTGATTTGAGTTCGTGTTGGAGTATGATCATCTTAGGTGCCTATATAAACCCCTTGGGGGTGGCCTTTCAAAGGTGTGTCAAGAATTCAAGAGAAATTTTATTTTCACCACTGAGAGTTGTGAGAGAGATTTCCTTGTAACTCTTGTATTTTCTTTTGTTTTCAATAAAGATTTTTCCCCTCCCCCCGTGGACGTAGGCACATTACCGAACCATGTTAAATCTTGTGTTCCTTGGTTGTGTGGTGATTACTTGCTAGTGGTAGATCTTCTACGCTTCCGTTTCCGCTGTCGAGTCTTCAATTCGGTATTTCTCTGTTGTTTGATCGGCGATAGATCATCAACATTAGCAAACTATCATCTTTCGCCTTCTAGACCTTTACCTAGAAAAGAAAAAAGGAAAAGAAAATCTTGAAAACTTTTGAACAGTTGCCCTTGGTTACCTGAGCTTAAGCTGAAGCTGTACATGGTGGGTTTCCCTGCGTTTGTTCAATAGCTTCATTGGCCGGAATCTAGCACCAATATAAAAGATTGATTTTAGGTTGACAGTAGTCGTTAAATTTTGTCAAATCTTTCATAGAGCCTTTGCTGCATAGCCCATCATATTTTGATGGAAGAGGCTTAACTGATGATCACTGTAGTGGTTCTGTGAAGGTGATGGTGTCCAAACCAAGATTTTAGTATTTTACTCGTCCATGTTTTTTTTATTGCGGGACTATGTTCAAGATCTTAGAATTGAGGATTGTGTATTCTCCATTGAAAGTCATCTATTGCTCTCTCTATCCCCAAGTAAAGGTTCCACTCAGCCAGGTTCTCTATCGCAGAAATAAGGTTGCTAGAAATATCCAGTTAAAGTCATCATTTGGTGTGAAAACTAGCGTACATGGTTATGCGTAAGGATATGACTTTGTAAACTCTTTAAATAGTTTGGCTTGAGTTGATGGACCTGATGGATGTTTGAATCAATATCTCGAGAGCACCTGGTATTCTTAAGCTTAATTGTAAAGCATAGGAAGTAAATCTATTAGAATCCATGATATTTCTGAAGTTCCATGTAATTTTCTTCCCCGAAAACTGACTTGGCTTTTAGTCATGTTCCATTTCTGCTAGATATTATCTTGCCTGTGATTCAGAATTCTTGTCCTAAGATCTACCAATAATTGCTTTGGTTTTGTTGTATGGTGACAAATGAAGTTCTCTTATTATTATTATTATTTTTCGTAAGGTTGTTCCTCTGATTAACCTTGATGAAGATACACACATTGCACGTCTTTTTTTTTTCTTTTTTTTTCTTTTTTAAGAAACAGGATGGAGGCCACCCTCTAGCCTATACACACGCACCCATCACTAATAACCCAAGTTAAATCCCCTCTTTGATAACTGGGGGATTGAACCTGGAACCTCCCCCTTGGGAGGGAGGGGTGTTGTTACCAGCGGGCTAATCCACTGATTTACTTACATTGCATGTTATTTAGACAACATCAACAATTGATTTTTAAGCATCCGATCACAAGAGGCCCAAATCGATCCCCTTGTATACTTCTTTTGTATAAATTTGTGATGGAGAAAGTCCTTGTTTAGCAATCTGTAATGGAGTTCTACATGTGTATATTTTAACGAACGAATAGGGGTGTTAACAGTTTGAGCAAGTTAGCATTCAAGGCGTCAGCATAATGCTGACAACTTCTCCAAGATATTTCTTTGTCTCCTTTTTGTAGCTTTAGAGATCTATAGGCTATAGCACATTGGCTGGGTCATGTGTCAGCTCATAAAAGCCTTCTGTAGAAATATGTAAGGTTCTTCTGTTATGATTCTAGTTCCGTAAACCGTCTTGATGCGAAGATTGTTATGTCTGCTTGATAATATCTTTTTCTGGGATCGTTTTTATTTTCAACTTTAGTTTAAATTTAGTGGAGTCATTTGCTTTGCTTCTCTTTGTTAATGCAAGGCAATGGTGATTATACTGGCTTCAATTATCAGTGAACAAAAACTATTTTTTCTGTGTAGAGAGAAATCCTTTGCTTTTGATGGTCAAGTAACTTAAGATTCAAGGTCTTTGGAGATTATTCTGGATACAAAATTTCTTTTTCATTAGTTATTGAAAAGAGTATCTCTAAGATTTTTTTTTTTTGGCCCTGAATGGAATCAGGGTAGATACTTTGAAAAAGCCCTTCAGTCCTCCACGTGAGGTACATGTTCAAGTCACTCACTCTCTGCCCCCTCAGAAGATTGAGATCTTTAAGTCCTTGGAAGATTGGGCAGAAAAGAACATTTTGGTACTTCTGAAGCCTGTCGAGAGTAATTGGCAACCACAGGATTTTCTGCCAGACCCTTCTTCAGAGGGATTTTATGATGAAGTGAATGAACTGAGAGAGCGGGCCAAGGAGATCCCTGATGACTATTTTGTTTGCTTGGTTGGAGATATGATCACTGAGGAGGCCCTTCCCACATACCAGACAATGCTAAATACCCTTGATGGTGTCAGAGATGAAACTGGTGCAAGCCTCACCTCTTGGGCTGTTTGGACTCGGGCTTGGACTGCGGAAGAGAACAGGCATGGAGACCTTCTCAATAAGTACCTGTACCTTACTGGAAGAGTTGACATGAGACAAATTGAAAAAACTATTCAATATCTGATCGGTTCGGGAATGGTAATGTTCTCTTCTTTCTGATTCTTTTCTCTCTTGCTGATTCTTTAATGGGTTTCTATAGTTCATATTCTGTTTGTTTTATGTAGTTTCTTCTCTGTGGTTAAGTTTACTAGTAACATTGATTAAATTGAAGGACATTTTAATTAGGTTACAGCCTATTCTCCCCCCATAAGAAAAGAAGAAGAAAAAAAAACCATAAAGGTCGAACAGTTTTAACTAGGGACCCCTTAATACTCCTGAGATCCAAAGTATGGTTTAGATCTCTTGCCTCCTGTAATTGGCTTTTCAAAGTTTGAAATCCGATAGATGGAATTCCAGTCTGAACCAGTCAGTGCACAACACAACTTGAGCTGTCAAATGGTGCAACCTTTGCGCGAGACCTTATAAGTGTGAGCTACAACGTGCAATAAATCAATGGTCTATGGGTTTTTTATGTATATAGTAACTAAAAAACTCCAGGGCAAATGGAGGGATTTAAATGGCAATGGGATTATAATTATGCTTGGATCTTATGGATCAAAAATCTAACCATCAACCTTGATGACAAATCTTCTATACTCTTTTTTTCCTTTTCTTTCTGTAAGTAACACAAGGACAGAGATGCTGGTGAATTAGATAGTTTAACCATAGATTTGCTGCAACATTTAAGACCATCCGTTTTATGCCAACCCTGGTGCATAAAGAAAATTAAAAAAAATTGAGTTTTGGTTCTTAGGCTTTTGAACATGATTTGTCGTTAAGATTCATGGCGAATGAAGTAGTTTTTATGAATCTACAAATGGACTACATCTTTATTGATATTTAAAAAATTTACAAAATATAATTATATAAAACTGTGAGCAAACTTCTTGTTATATAGACTCATCCAAGACCAAATCTTACTCAAACTATGACAGATAATATTACTGGGATTCTAGAAGACTCCAAGTGCTATTGTAACTCTATAATCAGACCTACCTATTATATTTAACATCCACCTCAAGCTCACTATGGTATGACATTTAGAATTTGTGTAACAAAAAACTGAAAAACAAATACTAACATTGCTAATGTGTTGAAAGAAATACTAAATTGTTGACGATAATGTCAAAATATTGAATTGATGCAGATACTGGAGTTGCGAACCAACTAAGCCGAATCTAAACTGAATCGAAAACTAATCTTGTGAAAATTCAGAAATTTATATCCTTGAATACCTAAGATTTTAGAGATTTTCAGAGTTGGTACAAGAGGAGGTATTGGAGATCTCCAAATTCAATACAAGAGGAGGGTTTTAAGATATTTAAACTCAAAAAAAATTGCTGTGTTTTAGTGGAATTAGTCCAATGACTCTAATCCATTATTGTGTCTGGAATGCTAACAAATATAGGAAACGATTCTTAGATCAATAAAATCAAACCTTGATATACCAATACATGACCATAACAATTTCAGTTGTCCAATCACTAGATTTTTAACCTCGCAATTTTTTACTCTCTTGGTGGTGGTGGTTTTTTTTTTTTGTTGGGGGGGGGGGGGGGGGGGGGGTTGGAAAGAAAGAAAAAGGAAAAAAAAAAAAAGAAACTAAGAGGATTGAAAGAAGAAAAAGAAAGAAGTTGAGGGCATGTCGAGTGGTGTGGAAATTTCGATTAAAAAAAAGCATTTGGAGTTAGGTGTCATGTTAAACTACATAGAATTATATCTTTATTGATACTCAAAAGCGTTACAAAATACAATTAATTCAAGTCATAAGCAAACCTCTCTTTATATAGCTCCATACAAGATCAGTCCTACTCAAATTATGACTTGTAATATTGTTAGGGCTCTATAACACTCTAAGTACTATTTGGACTCTATTATCAAACTTATTATATCCAACATCACTTATTATATCTAATAGTTTTGATTGGTACAACCTCAGGTTTAATACTGTACATCTCCTGCTAGATTCAACTTAATATTAGAAACATGTTGACTAGATAAGATAAGCCAGTATGACAAGTTAATTGGACAATGAATACTTATATTTCTAATTGTTTCTTTCAGGATCCCAGGACAGAAAACAACCCTACCTTGGGTTTATTTATACATCGTTCCAAGAGAGAGCAACCTTCATATCCCATGGAAACACTGCCAATCACGCCAGGCAATACGGGGACTTGAAGCTGGCTCAGGTCTGTGGTACTATTGCGGCGGATGAGAAGCGCCATGAGGCTGCATACACCAAGATTGTTGAGAAGTTGTTTGAGATTGACCCTGATGGAACCATGCTTGCCTTTGCTGACATGATGAGGAAGAAGATCTCCATGCCGGCACACTTGATGTACGATGGCCATGACGACAACCTCTTTGAGCACTTCTCAGCTGTTGCCCAGCGGCTGGGTGTCTACACTGCCAAAGACTATGCCAACATATTGGAGCACCTTGTTGGGAGTGGAAGCTGGGGGATATTACCGGCCTCTCAGGTGAAGGCAAGAGAGCCCAAGACTTTGTGTGTACCCTGGCTCCAAGAATCAGGAGGCTTGAGGAGAGGGCTGAGGGGAGGAGGACAAAACAAGCAGAGTTGATGCCTTTCAGTTGGATTTTTGACAGGAAAGTGCAGCTTTGAGCATGGAAGTGAACAATTGTGCTTTTTTTATAAGATATATTTTCCCCTAAAGAAAATAAAGATTTATGTTTGAGCCTAATGCTTGTATTCTATATGTTGGTTTTAAGGGGTATTCTGTTATAAATTCATGCATTTTGGTGTTGTTGCATGTTATCAAGTTGGTTTGCTGGAGCATCTGCAAGGATAGTGAGCTTCATGTTACCCTCCACAACAAAATTGGTCTTCTGATGTTTTTAGTTGCAACTTCTTTTCATCTCTGCGAGAGACTTGTATATTGTGTTTGTTAAAATTTGATATTATATAAATTGGATTCTAAGATAAATGGTTGATGCTTTGAGGATTCATGAAAAATCTCAGGTGGGCTTGGCTCTGATTCAGTGGTCTGTATCATTTTTGTCATGGTTTTATTCCATTTTGTCATCATTTTCACTGTAAATTACTTTGCAATCTTAAATAGGTTCAGGTCAAGTTCTAGTATCCTGAAATTGTGAGTTTGAACTTCATGGTGATTTTTGTTTCTCAATTCGCTATTAGTTCTCACTACTCGAGCTTTATAGAAGCTCATGCTTAAATTGACAGGTTTCAATAGTCAATATCTGTTGTATAATTCAAGCTCTCATTTTGGAACCAAATCTGCACTTTGGCTTTTCAAAAGAAAAATAACAAGGCAAAACCAAAGAAAAATATCAATGCAATGAATATTCACTCACTATTATTGAGAAATAATAGATAATGTACACACATTCTTTCCATTTACATCATCTGTGCAACTTCCAAAAATATCAGGGTTTATGCATAGTAAGCTTGGCTCAGGATCTCTGTTGATATTGATCCATGTACTCCATAGCAGTAAGCAATTCCTGTACCGCGACCAACAAAAGTCATCTCCAGTTGTTCCAGCTTGCATGACGCACTCTTTTGTATCGAGTAGGGCTGATCTCAATCAATCTTGTAACGAAAAGAAGAACTAAATGAAAGGAGCAGCATTAAGTGCCATTTTTCTTTCTGGGTTCTGGATATGGATCTGTCCAGCATTTGTCTGCGGCAACTGCCTCTTGCCATCTCCGTTTGAAAATCTCCGACTCAGTAAAAGATCTCATTCTTATCTGCCAAAGTATATGCATAAGAAATTTTCTTTAATGTACACAGTGCCACAAGTTTTGCGACTCAGGAAAAGTTGAGCTAAATTTTGAGGAGAATACATAGGTTTCATTGCAAATTAGGAATGCGAAAAAATTTAGAAAGATTCATCGCTGATATGACTGGAACTTTGCATCAACTCGAGGTTTAAAAGGTAGAAATTTTCGCCTAATCCTAAGTGATGATGATGCTTGATGATGTCAGGTAACAAACATTTGGCCACTTTATTTGCACGTTTTTCTCAATCTAGAAGTTTCGTTTGATCTCATGGGGACAAGGCTCAAATGATGATCAACGATGATGATAAGAAACTGATTTTTGGCTTATGGGAATATAAGCAAATTCTTGAATGGGAGGTTTTTAGTTTGCTAATTGTTTAGGTTTAATATACTATGACTAATGTAAATAAACATGGAGCAAACATGCATGATGTGATATTTTAACTTACAGCGGATCTGTCATTGAAGATAAATGATACATTAGGCACCTGCAACTTTAAAAACATGTCGGTTACTGCACAAACTAACCGTTTAATAAATATAATAGAAGGTAAACAGAGGCATTAGAAACCTACCGCCATTCCTGAGTTTGGTGTTTTTGATGAAGCGTCATGGCTGGGGGTTCCCGTACTTGCCTGCAAAAGGATACCATACCAACTAAGCAGACAATGTAAAATTTATATGAACAAACCAAGTTCCAGACCATCTGCCCAGTACATTACTTGTATGGAGCTCATGCAATGCAGGTGTTAAAGTAAGAACATTGAGAAATCTCAAGCTATTGTTTTGCTCATGTAACATTGATAACCGGATGACCTAATTTTCACGTGCAGCTGGTTGAAACATGTTTCATAAATCTACCAAGTAACAAGGTTGGGAATGATGAATCCATGAGGTACTGCCAGTTTCAACTTAAAAACTTTCAACAAAGACGGTGAACAGGGTTTAATCATCACCAATTGGAAACTAGAAAGATGAAGACAGTGCAACAATTATGTCACTTATGAGGGAGGCAACAAAAATTGACTGTTCTTGTAGAGAAGGGAGAAGAAAAGACCTAAAAAGAAACATGTGGTACTCTTTCCACAAATACAATTGAGAAATTTAAAGATGACAATTAAAACTCTATAGTTAGGCACGTGAAAATTATGCATGTTGATAGTTTTCGAATACTTCAGTGTTACTATAGCAGTTGCAGCAAGCAGCAAAACACCATGTAGAACTCAATTTCAATACCAGGACATGCTCCAAATCATGCTGGAGTGGGAGAGTAGACTTATACATTCAAGCACTCAAAGGAGTATTCTCAAATCAGGATAATGAATTCTGAAATGACCACCAGGGTCAACAAAGAAAAAAAAGGAAAGAAGTAATCCTCCTTGATCCACTTGTACACGGATGACTTAAAATGTCTTACCTTATGGTCCGCAACACTGCCAAGAGTAGGAATACCCAGATGAACTATGTATTCTCTGTCCACCACTCCCACATGTTTGTCCGATCACCCTATTAGAAAGGATATTAGGTCTTGATGTCATTAATGCATGAACTAACAGAATTTTGATGATTGAATGTTACCTGAGCACAATATCCAAGCTTCTTGTCTAGGCCCCATGCATGAATTAGGTCATTCTGCACAATGTTCATATAAGTAATATGCCCTGAGAAAGGATGAATGTAATGGACTATACTGACTGATATATGGTGGTATTAAACATCTTGAACAAACCTGAATCATATGCCATACACAACGCCAGGCTGCCCTTGAGAACACAGGAGCCATCATTTCAACCCACCTGCAAAAGACTTACAAGTTATATAACTTAACATCCATGATAAGAAAACCCGGTTCTACGCATAGGTTTTCCACATTAGCATTGGTAAATGCTAGATAAAAAGAATTTTAAGAAAAGGGACTATTTTAAGTCTCCTTTCAAAGGAAGAAGAAATCTTCTCCTCCTAAATTCAGGCCCTGATGGAAACCGTATGGCTTCCATTTATCACTGTTACACAAACATTATTACATTGGACACTATCATTTCCTGTTCATGTACCACTGATACACGAATACACTATTCCATTGGATACTGTTATTTCATATATTTGTATCACTGCTACACAAATACTCTGTACACAGTTACTTCATGTTCTTATAACACTGAAACATAGATTCACATGTATACATGCGTTAATTGTTTCTATATTCCTGTTACATGGATATTCATGTATCCCTGTTACATGATTGTATCCTGTTACTGGACATGTAAGCTGTTAATATACAATGTGTGGAACTAAGTGCCAGGTGGATCTAAGCCAATACATATTAGCACAGAATGGGACTAACAGAATTTTTGCAAACTAGCACCACAAGAGGTGGGTCACACTTAAAATATCCAGTCATCTATATACCATTCATTCCATCCTTCATCCTCTCTTTTTTCTCTTTCATTTTCTTCTTGTACACCAACAGTTCCAGAGAGCTTCCAATTGAATTGCAGTGGATGGGTTCATAACAAGATAGTATGCATAGGTATAAAACAGAAAGAAGAGGATGGGTTGTAGAACCCGAAGCAAGATGATAATGGTCTTGGGATCCATCCCAACTTTGAGATTATAAAATGAGAGAAGTATAAGATGTGGCTATGGCAGATAAGGGCTAGAGAGAAAGGAAAGAGGAAAGCAAAGGTCTCTTTCGGGCCATTTATGAAGTAAATTGGGTTTGAAATTACATTGGCTTATAGCATGTGACAGCTATGGTTGTCACTATTTTTCCATTTTAAAACTGCAATTTTGGCAATAACTTTTTACATCCAGGGGCCCAAATATTAGGAAATTCCTTCTTCTCCAAAGCGGAGACTGCTCAAGGTAAATATATATGCACACAGAAAACACCTGAGGAAAGACGACAAAATAAATTTAAAATTTTTTTTGTTCTGGTCCTCCAGAATTAGCACAGAAATGCAGTGTGAAGTGGGACACACGTAACTCATACAGCAAAACAGAAAAAAGGTCCTCACCCGGTGCACGGAGGGGCAGTACTATTCTCATAACACCTTCCACCACCGCTATACTTGTAAATTCTTCTGTTAGTTGCAAAAAAGAAATTCATGCAATTTAGATGATGTGAATTGAACGTGGGCACAGGTATAACTATGCAAGGATCTCATGGAAACACAAACACAGTTAACCGAGAGAAACATGGAGCTGTGACAGAGGTTATTGAGCAAACCTGTGCACGTCTCCTTTCCTGCCACGTGCGGTGATTTGATGATGTACCAGCGACTTAGCAGTGTCTAATGCAGGTTGTGATATCTCCAATTTCTCTTTTTGAATGATTGATATATAACTGGAAGAATTATGCATGAATCTTTTAAATTTCCATTCAGGCACAAATAAACAAGGAAGCTTTTATATACAGAACTTGGGAAAAGAATGATCATGTAAATGTCTTTTAGTATAGTTTTAGGTCATAATCAATAATGTATTAGAAGAGTAACGGAACAATTCTGCTTTATATCCTAAACTTTTCTATGGAGACTTGTAGCCATAAGAAAAAAAAAACTAAAAAACTTCTTCCAAAAGCTTTTATTTCTAAAGATATTTCCTGAAAAACAGAAAGATAAGGAGAAAAACTTCAAAGAAAATTGACAAAAGGTGCTTTGCAGAGAAGAATATGTCAGATTTGCAAGATTTGATGTTTGTACAAGAAGAAATACAAAATGCTTGGGCTGAAGTGCAGGAATCATTCAAGTTTTCGTGGTTTCAGTTGAACAATTGAACTATGAGTTACGATTAACTTAGGATAGTGTAATTACATCCAGATTAACAATCATAGTCATGATGGCAAATAACATAACTGCACTTACCGTCCAGGATGAAAATGCTCCACTCCAAGATCCTCATCCAAAGGAATATATAGTCATACTTAGCAACTATATCTGGATGTAAAAAACGCTTGGCGAACCACCTACTCCACACAGTAGAAAATTAAATATTCTACGGACACTCAAAGAACAAAACCTGGGCTCAACTAAGTGTAGTAGCCATACCATTTTGTTTGATTGATTGCAGAGACATGTAAGGCACTACCACTCCATTTTAAGTCTGTCCATTCATCCACGACACCATCATAGTGGAATAGCATTATGGTAAAATTACTTGAAAAGAACTGAAATGTGACAAACCAAAGCATGAGACAATAAATTATTCAAAAACTAAGCTCAGAATTGAAAATTTTAGTTCATAAAAATTTTTTAGAAATACTCTGATATATACCTTCTGCACAAGTAGATCCACAACTTCCTTTTGTTTTATTCCAACAGCAATGGCCAATAAGCTTCTTGGTTCTTTTTCACTACCCTGGTATCATCATATCTCAGATGGTGCTTTTATGACTTCCATGACAACCAAAAGGCTAAAAATAAGCCATTGATGTGTAATGAAGGGAGAAAGGCCAAGGCCTCCATGAAAACACCTCATGGAAGCAGGAAATCGCATGCAAATTAGAATATACTCCAATTTAACAGATAGTTTTCTTGAAAAAAAACAACAATAACAAACATCCAGGTAAGACTTTCCTGGCCACATGAAGAGTAAAGATGGTTGACTTTCCTGGCCATGACTTGCTACCAAAACAATCTCACAATCTGCTACTAGGAAACAGGTCTAAAGCAGTGAACAATATCTATAGAAACGGGAAATGGAAAAAGAAGACGGGAAAAAAATCAACCCATGTACTTGGCTAGGGACCTGAGGCAAACAATTAGAAGGTACAAGCTGAAGGCCCTCTATGAAGTTACTTGGCCAGGAGAAGCTAAAACAATAAAAAGCAAAGATTAGGTTATTGACATGTTTTGAGATAAGAAACAAAGGAAAATTTTCCTATACCAAGCTGGACCACATATTTAACTGAAAGGAATGTGACATTGTTATTTATTGCATAACTTTAAGATGATAATAAAAAATTCAAGATAGCGAGTAGCATCTACTATGTTTCATAATAACTGTAGCATAGAACAGGTTTTCAGAAAAAAAAAATGTTTCCACTTGTGAGCACTGTTTATTTATCTAAACACACACACACAAGCATACACGTGTATACACTCGGCCACACACCATGTTTATTTATCCAAACACATGCACAAGCAATACACATGTATACACTTGGCTATACTCATGCGTGCACGTGCGCACGTACAAAACTTCACTAGTTTTCTAGAATTCCAAAAATGTACAAATATCATATTATCTCATCCTATCCGTATCTTTTGGATTATAGGTACATTCAAAAGCAATATGCATCAAACTGTAAGGTAGTTTTCCTTTTCTTTTCCCTCCTCCCAAATTGAGATGTTTCACATACCTTCCTTTTTGGTGAATGTGAGGAGCCCCACATGGCCGTAATTCCAAATTTGAGGTTTTGCAAATTATTCCTTTAGGCAAATTTTCACTTCCTAAAGGTTTGCATGCATCCTAAACAATATATAATAGTCATATTCTCGAGGCCAATTGATTATTCATGACAGAAACAACAATGAAATTCCCAATAGAACATGATCAAAAGATGATTAAAGCAAGCTGTATATGAGAAAGAACCTTGCATAAACTGAATCTTCCCTCCTGCATATGGTCAGTAGTTCCCCATGTTGATAATAATCTCTGTAGAATGAAACTGGGAATTAACTCCATAAATTGTAGTTACACTCAGGTATATAAATCCTAAAGCTACACCACAACAATGCATTTTATTTCTCTTATTGGGAAATTTTAGTTAAAACCTAAAGAAAGTATAAACAAGAAGTAGATTCAAAAAAGTGAACTAAAAAACAGTAGAAAAAACAGAGAATAATTCCAAGAGGAAGACAGACAATAAAGTAGGATTCACCACTATAATGTACAAGTAAAGAAAAGTAAGGTACTGTTCAAAAACAGAAAGAAAAAAAATTAAGCTAAATAGAAAGGTAGCAGGACTGCGTAACCTAATTGTTAAGTTTGGGGAAAGATCTCGAGGCGCAGATTATTTGTCCTGTTAACGGGAATGCTTGAAATCAGTAAATAGCAAAAAAGAGAGCCTTAGCTGACAATAAACACCACAGTATCAACAATCCACTCATTTAACAATGAAGATAATCTCTACCAGACCAAAACATACTTGAATGACCCATTCAAAGCTGTCCTACAGCAGTGAGGGCCTACATTTGAAAGCTACATCTTTTTTCATTTTTTATAAATTGTGCACCCAGTATGGAACATGTAAAGCCTTTTTTTAAATTGTGCACCCAGTAGGGAACATGTAAAGCCTTCAAGTTTTGGACCTTGGACCTCCTATCCCTTAGCTACCAGCCTACCACAATAAGTTCCCCTTTGTGACTAACAAGTGTCATGTCTTTGCATATAAAAGTTCATACACATAGATCAATGTGTCTAACTTCTTATATTGAAACATGTTTAAATTCTATCATACTTTTATACAACTTAATATTTTGATGGCATTTTTATTTCACTAAACTTTAATGTTTGACAAATAAGAGGAAGTAAATAAAGATCTCAAATATGTACTGTGAACAAAGAAGTGTAAGATAAATGTACGTGTCCAAGAAGTACCTAATAAGTGTTCTAAACTAAAAATAAGTAAATGATTAAGGATAAGTTCGAGAAGTGTCAAACGACTGCACAAGGAAGAGTTGGTGTCCCAAACGGATGTTGGCATGTCCAACATGCACGGACTCATAAAGTATCCATGATACTTAACTGGATATTGAGTTTCTAACCAAGTCACTACATTGAGCATGTAACCAAGTCACTAACTTTGTGGCTCTCACGTGACCAAGGATTAAGAAGGGATCTCATATCAAGTTCGCCTCACCCAAGAAGGCACCATTTACATATTACTCCCTTGGCACATGTTTTGTGTGCTCTCCACCTTGTCATGGTGACAGGATTCAGCATTGACCTGCAATGCCAGAATCACAACTTATAGTAGTTTTGCAATTTTTGGTTATTTTACTATTCTTTGTGTTTTTAGGTTGTCAGGTCTGAGCCTAAAAAGATTGAGTCTCTTTCTCGAATCATGTTTCTCGGTTCTCTTCTTTCTCCTTGTAGAACCTAGACAAATGATCTCAACTTAGTTAACCACTCTATGCCACTGAGGCGTGGCTCAATGGTGAGGGGGGCAAGTTTGGGTTGTGGAAAGTTCTATACAGCCATTTGTTCAAAAATAATAATAATAATAAATAAATAAATATTTCGAACCCCAAATATGTTTCTTTCAAGAAAGCATAGAGTAGCAATAATAAGATTACCTATATAACTTTAAACTAATGAAACCAATTAAAAGCTTAGGGCTTTCAGTAATGAGTCCTTGTTTTCCATTTAGTTTCAATTGGAACCTTAGTCAGGATTAATTGTGTCAATTAGACTCATCTATTTTTAATTAGGGTCTTTTTCAATATTTTAGGGGTTTATTTATAATTCTATTTAATTAATGAGCCTTGAATGTACTGATAAGTTTAAAGACATAAGTCTTAAAATATCTCGTGGTGCTATCTAGTCAGATATAATGGCATCAATAGTAACACACATTTACCGCATTGATAGTAAAAATACTACAACCATGGTTTAAAATATTGGTAACAGTATCAATTTCGGCCAATAATTTTTAGTGTCAATATCACCAATATTGATTTCAACATCCCTGTTTAAATATCGTCCGAATCGGCCGAGATACCGTCCGATATCTCCTTTTTACCTGTTGCCGATACGATATGGGAAAATCGTTCACCATATCTTTTGCAGTAAAAAACGGCCGATATTTGAAATATCGGCCGATAAGTTACCCGATATCGGCCGATAAATCACCTGATATATCGCCTGATATAAATCCCGATATGAAATAACTTATTTATTGCACGACTGCATGCAAATGTACATTGTTTTTTTTACTATCTTTGCATGCATGTTAATCATTTTATTAGGTAGATGATATCTATGACACTAAACCAACTTTTAGTTATCAATATTTCATTATATATAGTGTTCGATATGAATGCCCGATATGCGCGTGTATCCCCGATATCTCCCCCGATATCCGATATGTGATATGAAAAAAGCCCATCCGATACGATCCCTATATCCGATATTTAGACCCTTGGTCAATATCGGCATCATTGACCATATTAGCTCGAATATTGGCTGATATTATAGAGTATTCGTATCGGGTACCTCTAAACCCGATACGATATTGTCGATATATATCGGAATTGGCCAATATTCAAACCATGACTACAACAAAGAAAGAGGGACTTTGACTCACCTATAGGTTGTGAGATGTTCGAGAAAGCTAGAACTAGGTTTAGCTTAACAGGACTAACTATCCAAGAAAACAACACATATACATGTATGTGGGTGCGGGAAAGGATGCATACCGATGTGCAAGTCAGTGTGTGATATGCAAGAAGCATGGTTAAACCAGTCAAGCTCCATGGCAATGACACTACTAGACATCATAAATTCAAGCCACTAAGGTTATTAGAAATTTTTATACATGTGCAACTACACAATTAAAACAAGAAAAATACTTTTTCCACACATCACGACCTACAGACTTCTCTACACAAGAGGAATATATGTGGGCTCGCACCATTTGGGAAAAAATGAATACCATTCGCAGGGCTCCTGGGTGTTACTCTTGTGTAGAAAATATATAGATTGTTGGTGTTTAGGAAAGAATTTCTTAAAATAATTATAGGCTATATGGTTCAAGGAAGCAAAGTCCAATCAACTCTTTGAAAACAAATGCACACATAAAATGCCACCTAAGCATCAATTTTAATAGGAAGAACACAAAAATGTTATTAGTCAAATGGTTTAATATGTTAAAACTACAAAATCATGTTAATTTCGCAGTTATGGGGCTACAAACAGTAAAATGGAAGATGTCAGGCCAAGGTTTGTTAATTAAAGAAACAAGACATACATGCTTATAGTTTATAACGTAGGGGCTCCCAATGAAGAAAGCAAGAAAGACAGATAAAACAGCAACAGGGAGAAAACTACAACGACATGATCTCCTTTGTGCAGGATCTGTGAGGTTAGGCCCCTGCAAAACAAAATTTAACAAAGAATTAAAACAATAATTTACTGAAATATAAATGCCCTAGTGTGGGGAGGAATAACTCTGCAAACAGAAAAGAATGGAGATTAAGACAGAGAAATCAAATAGATCTTCTCAGAATAAGTCAGGTAGCAGTCTTTCCATGTACAGAAATTGAAATATCATAAAATGAGAAATATATGAGAGATTAAAAAACAGTGGAGGTTAAATAATATATTGTTCACTATACCAACAAAGAAAAGTGTTATGGTTAGAGGGGATAACATAAGAAGTCTTAATGTTCCAATCACTTGACCAAAGTTCTGAAGTTTGATAAGGATGATGGATATATATTTGTATCCTAACACTTTCCCGCATATTGATTATTGATCACCTCCTAATTTCAGTATATTTTACAAAAAGAAAAATGTCAAACAGCACCCATTTACATGTTATTGCCCCATATTACCAACCACTTTGTTACTTATGGCACTCCTTTTTCTCCACCTAAGATGGTTCCTAATAAAGAAAAGGCAAAACTCAGATAAGCTGATGTGATCAACACTTGAAAGATTGATTTCACCAAAAAAAAAACACCTAAAAGATTGATATTTGATAAACAATAACACTCCTTTCTATTGCAATTTTCTATCATTCAGGTTCGCAAGAAATGGTACTCGTCAAAATTCCAAAATTCAATTTTCTATAGAAATTATATGACAGTTCCAGCACCTTATACAATCCAACACAGTTAGTTAGTTCATTATTAGGGTTCACTCAAAATGGTTTTCGCAACATTCCCAAAATCCAATTTTTATTTCCTTAAACATTAAACTTTAACATTTTACATAGTTATCAGATTAAATGCCAAAAAACTATAAATAAAAAAAAAAAAAACACTTACACAAGATGATAGTGATAGCTTCATCTCACACCAAAGACTAATCAAAATCTGCAAGCCAAACAAAAACCCAAAAAGAAAAGTTAGAATTAGAGACAAGGGTCCACAAAGTCTATAACTCAAAATAGCAAAGGGGAACTCACAAAGGCCTCACCTTTGCTGGTCTCTGATGGGTTCTCTTTCAGTTGGGTTCTTTCTTAGGGTTTGAAAAGAGAGAGAAAGAAGAGAGAATCGCTTTTGGGTTCGGTTTGCTGCTTGTCATTTATTCCATTCTCAGGGAGCAGACAGAGAGAGAGAATGAGTGTGGGGGAGAGAACTGAATGTCGTGGGCCCCACTGAAGTCTGTGTGCCCACGTTTTCGTGCAGGTCACGTGCAGGAGGCCTGCCTGTTGTGTCCCTTGTGCTGCTCGCTACTGCATTTATTTATGATGATAAGAAAATAAGTAAATTTCTAAAAAATGATGCTTCGCTCTTCTTATCTTTTATAATAAAAGATTTTATTCCATGTATTTGTAATGGCATTTTAATAATCCAGAGGCATATATTTTAATTTAATAATTAATAAAAAAATGTGTGAATGAAGAAATTTAGATAGAGACAAGTACAGAAAAGGAAAACAAACAAACAAATAAAAATAATTTCTCTGGAGAAGATTATTAACTAAATCAAGCTTCCTCTTTTTTTTTATTTTTTTTATTTTAGAATGTGAAATGTAAATACATGAGATGCCAGCAATAAATAAGGACAGCAAAGGAAGAATGACAGACAAAGGATGTCACTTTGCTGGGATTTTGCAGGAATCTCCCTCAAAATCTTGTGATCTTGCATAAAATTATAAAAAAGAAAGAAAGAAAGAAAGAAAATTGTTTCTCATAGGGGATAATCTTTGGGGAGAAGCACATGAGGAACTTTGATCACTGTGAAATAAATCATAAATCACAGCAGAAGCACAGAGTTAACCACATGAGAACAACTTTTGAGAACATTTTCTTTTGCAAAAGAAAGATTAGCACTTCCACACTTAAAAGATTTTAGATAAATTATGGAATTTGTTTCATTTTTTATATTATTGATGGATTTTTCAGAGTTTATTTTTTTTGTTGTGGACCAGCAGAGCATTTAGGTTTGGGAACTGGGGAGTGGAAGTGATGATGAGTGGACTTTGTTGATGGATAGTCGTCACAAGTAGGTCTAGGTCCACTTGGCCACCTTGCACTCCTTAACCTTCATTAGTGCTTCATTAGGTGCATTTATTTGTTTGTTTGTTTTTTTTTTTTTTTTTTTAAAAGAAAAACTCGAGAACTCGCAAGATCGCGAAGAAGAAAGACTACAAAGAAGAAACAGGATGATCGTGAGATTTTTGCCATGTCATTTTGATGGAGCCGACATAAAAATTCGTAAAAACAACCTCTTCAATAGTGGACCCCACACTGTCTGGGCAGAGGCCCAATCAGGAGTTGCCCGAGCTCAAGCCCGGGCAACCTGGGCACAGGTATTATAAGTGCTCTAAAGCTAACCTCACTTGTTTTGCTGGTACGAGCCATCTAACAAAGCATCTATCATGCCAGATGTGTCAAGGATTACAAAGATTTTGCATTCTGACTGAAACTTGCAATTCCTAATGTCCTCATCATTCTGCTCCCCTCTAACATCACTCATCATCATCCAACATAATGGAATGAACTATAGATAGCATGCTTCAAATTGACAAGGCTCTTCCACCCAAAAAGGTACAATCAAAGCTCAACAATCACGCGAGGCAAGGATTTACCTCACAAGCTCGAAGTTACATATTCATAGCGAAAAACACATCTCATACGCATCGTAGAGGTCACTGCAATGTGGCATCGAATCATCCAACATACAGGTACATGAGACTACAATCAGTCAGCTCATCTGGGAGAATTACCAAAGCTACAACTACAATGATATAATTTGTTTCTTTCTAAATAATGTGACTAACATATGAGTTGTTGCTCGTCTTTAACATGAGAAGAAAGCCAAAAAAGCACAAAAGGGTGGCAGACGAAGTTTTGCTACCACTGCTATAAAATCTAAACCTCTGAAAATGGTTAAAAAAAAATGTTGTTGTTGCATATTCTTCAGTATTCCACCATGTCAGAATCGTCCTCGTCTGAGCCATACTCACCCCCTCTGGAAATTAGGTTCATGAAAGTCTTCTTTGCATGACCAACAGCATTTGACGTTTTCTTGGCAGCTCCTGCGACCACAGGCTGCAGAGAGATGTTGGGCAAGTTTGCTCTCTCCTGTATCATTGCTGTATGTAAACAATATTTGATGATCAAATTTAGCTGAACCGAAAAGTATCAAGACCTTTTGGCGACAGGAAAGCAATCGTACACATGGTTCTGCTACGAGCCAAAGCACCAATCTGCCTGATTCCAGCTTCTGCAGCTTGCACAGCCTGCGCTGATTTGCTGACACCATCAGCTATCTCTTGGCTGAGCTCCGAAACAAACACTTGAATAAGAAGTCAATAACAAGAAACAAAACGTAGGTTTTCAACACAATACATGCAAATATAGGAGGAGACCCAAGAAAAAATTATACATTGATAGATAATGTAACTAGTTTGATTTGGTATTGGTATCCTCAGTTTCTACACTTCTCCACTTCATTATATTTCATAAGAAGGCATTATAAACACCTTATATGTCCAAAACATAACTGGGAGGTTACTTACAATCATCACTATCACTATACTTTCTCAATAAAGTGAAGGCCATCTATGGAGCATGATTCTAACTCAAGATATGTAGTCAATAAAGGATTTCAATATCAGGTTGTCATAACTTCTACAATTTTTTATATGCCAGTTCTTATGTTTAAAGATATGATGACAACCCTTTTTCACATTCAATACCAATATGACATTTACTTGTGATTTGGGGAATAATATATATCAAACCAACACTAGATGTTTCTACTACACTACTACAATAACAATGCAGTGTATCGCGATATTTTGTATATTTCGCTGGACAATTTCTTGTGATTATTCAATCACACAATTGAATCTTATTGTCCTTCCACTAAACATAAGCAAGATAAGAACTCAAAAGCAATGTGATTAACTCATAACACGAAATATTAAATTCACTACTAAACGTGATTCTAATAGATGTAATGGAAAAAATAAAGTTTCATATGGAAGAAATAAAAAAAAACCCTACCACACTAGGAAGAGAATACTGTAAATATTCAATAGAAACTTGTGTGCTTCATACTTGTGAAATTTGAAATTTTGAAGAAATTTTTTGACACCTTAAGAGGAGAAGTCCAAAAGAACATTGATCGAGTAAGATCAAGATTTAATGAAAGAAAAGGAAATATAAAAACTGTCATGCTCAGCTCTGTGTGGCATGTAGAAGTCTTCTTTGTCTTGAACCTATATGCAATTTTTATTTTTATTTTTTACCTCAACTCACTCAATTCCAAAGTAAGATCACTGATTTCCATGCCTGAAAGTCTGATTGCAGCCATGGTACTGGGAAGCTCCTCCCGTGCAGTATCTGCAAGCCTCGCAAGAGACATTGCAGCCCTCTTCATTGCCTATAGAAGAAACAAGGAAGCATTGACGACAAGGGCATGAAACATCAACTGTGACTTGGATTAGTAAAAGGTGCCAGAACCACTGAAAAGAATATAACTGAGAAAAAAAAAATTAAATATGGTTACACGGTGATAATTGCATCAATACTTTAAGAATAATGAAAATCACAATTTTTTATTTTTTTTTGCAGGAAATCATAAAATGAGAGAGGTACTCAATTATAAGTCATAACACTTTCATAATGAGACATGTCACGTAGGTAGAGAGAGAGAGAGAGAGAGAGAGAGAGAGAGAGAGAGAGAGAGAGAGAGGCTTGGATCATCCCAAAGGGCTGTGTGCGGGATTCTGGGTGTTTCTTTTTTTGTGTTTTTGTGTGTGTGTGTGTGCGTGTGTGTTTTTTTTTTTTTTTTTTGGGGGTGTGTGCCAAGATCATCTCTCCCCCTCCCCCCCCCCCCCCCCCCCTGATAATAATGATACAGTGTTGCTGTTATATGGCAAACTCTTGAGGATTTTGTTATCTGAAACTCGCCTCAAGGCTTCAGTGCATCCTAAAAAGGAGCAAGATTTTTAAAACAAAAATAAATATTGTCATCATGTCACAGTACGAAAGGAGTCTCACTTCTGGCTTAATAACGTTCATTGCAGATTCACTATGGTCAAACTACAAGAACCACCTCGATCTCATCTCTGTAGTGTTGTCACCGCGAGCTCCCGCTTCTTCCAAAAACCAACAACACCGGTCGAATATGCTCAAAGAACTCGGAATGATCTTCCAGTTCTGGGGAGAATCCGTAAAACTCCGTTTCCATCAAGAATTTAATTGAGTTATCCCATATTTTAACGGGAGAATCTAACATATACATTTTTGTTAAGATTCTGATGAAACAATTAGACATTCCATGCCCTCGGAGATTCAAACCAGCCCTAGCTGAGGGGCAGATTTTAAAGCCCAGACAAAATATAGGATGCAGGGATGGGGAGGGATAAGAAGAAAAAAGGCAATCGAAAAGACTTGAAAGAGGGTGCCCCAACCTGTGCAGCTGCTCCTAATGCCACCTCCTGAGATAAATAACCTGCATGTCTTTGTGACCTTGGGCGCACGACTAGGCTGTGTTTTACAACTCTGGGCTAACAAACCGAAACCTGCTTGCGTATTAGTAAAGTCGGACTACTCATCTTCAAATAGTCAACTCACTTTGATTAGAAAGCGACCTTGACATGCATGCAGCATGCAATGGCAAAGAGTCAAATACAGAATAGATAGCAATGGTGGTGACTGCTGGCAAAGGGTGGTAAAGCGACTTATTTTCATTATTTTCTTCCTCTAATGTAAAACGATTTCTTTTCATTATTTTCTTCCTCTTATTTCTCTTGAAGCACCTGCTTAGGTCGCCTTGACTCGTTTTAGGATGCCGCTTAAATGCGTAAATACTGAATAAGACAATTCATATGTTATATTATTACCAAAAGAAGGCATAAAAACTAATGCATATTTTAAATAAGTGAAGATAGATGCATTTGTCCAAACAAGTATTAGCACTGATAAATACATGTGGCAAGACTGATGCAAAGGGACATCAGTTTTGAGTAGGGTAAGTGTTCTACATGTCACACAATCCAAAATTGTGAGGACTGAGCAGAAAGGTAGAGCAACAATTATCACTGGCCGTCAACATGTCGTCAACTTTTAGCGTTGGTGCTAATTTCGTGCCTGAATTTATCATATAAAACAGAAAGTCATGATTATCACAGAAAATAGAAAGTCATGGAAGCTCATCAAAAGCCATTTACTCATGCAACTAATTCCAAATTTCTCCAGAACTTCGATGAAAGGAAAATGTAATGATGATAATGAGCGTAGTGCTCAATTTGTACAGTTTCAAACAATAAATCATTCACCAATATTATTCCAAAAGTAGAACAAAACAGCAAAATATTAATATTTAAATTGTAACAAATATGGGTAGCATAACCAAATTATTAGTCATAACAACCCTTTCTATTTACTGGTACCGGAAATACCATGTTCTACTTAATATGGTAAAAACTATAGTTGTCCCAGCTCTCTTCTTGAATAGAAAAAATTATAGACAAAAAAACAAATTAATACTTGAATAGAAAATTATAGACATCCCAGCACTCTTCTTGAACAGGCAGAGCAAGTTACAAGTTGATTGCTAGTGAGGTAAAATTATAGTTAATATGGTTTTCTCTAAGCAGATGAAACTTTTGTTACTTTTCACCAATTTGTTCCATAACAGTACCAGTATAGGTTTCTAACTGCCTACCTTATAAGCAACTGAATGTCATGTCAGACAAAGAAATCCAAACAATTTAGATGAAATGATATAAGAAACATTGCATGCAGAGTCCTGCAAAAGACTATGTTACAACTGATAAGTGGTTAAACAACTTCAGCACTTTTAATAGATGATAGCAGATCAGAAGTTAGCGTTCTTTAGAGTTCACGTCACAAGTAAATAAAGCTAAATATAGTTAAGGGTCTTTCTCATATGTACCCACAAAAAAAAAAATCATCCGTGTTATCAAACTTATCCCCCAAATCTTCATAATATCTCAATTACTCCTCTAAATCTTTCATATTTTCAAAACTACCCTTACCTTAAAAGGAATAAAAATAGAATATTCCATTAATTTTTTATAAATTCCTTTGATGCCCTTATATCCTAATTAAATTTTATTTAAACCGAATTTAAAACTAATCTAAAATTAATTTAAACTCTAAATTCTAACAGAACAACGCCGGTGACTCCATTGGAACCGATGCCGCCTGTCACTCCGATGTCGATGTTGACGGCCTTCACCTCGCAGGGGGGGGGGGGGGGGGGGAGAGATGCATGGGAGGAGAGAGAGAAGTGGCTGGGGGTGAGAGGGAGGGAGCGAGAGGTGGCAGATAAAGAGAGGCACGGGGGGGGGGGGGGGGGGAGAGAGAGAGATGCAGGGGTGGGGGGGGAGAGAGGGATAGGCAACGGAGGGGAGAGAGAAGCGACAGGGGAGAGAGGCGGGGGAGAGGGGGAGGGAGAGGCGGCAAGAGGAAAGATGGGGAGAGAGGCATGGGGGGGAGGGGGGAGAGAAAGAGAGAGAGAGAGAGGCAGGGGACAGGGGGAGGTGGAAAAGGACTCGGAGAGAGAGAGATGCACGTAAATTTGAGTAATATTTTAAATTTTGAAAGGTAAAAAAGTAATTTCATTTTTTAACTGTTAAAAAGTTAACATGAGTAAATTTGATATTATTGAAGATTTAGAGAGATAATTGAGATATTATGAAGACTTGAGGGATAAATTTGATAATAAAGAAGATTTGGGGGGTACATATGAGAAAGACCCAATAGTTAAATATATAAATTTTCGAAGAAAAACAACAGAAAAAAAAAACTTAGAAGTTCATGCATCAGTTTATCTATCCTAATTTCCAAAATTTTCCCTATTGAAATACATCTTACACAACCTTGGCGCTTTGCTCTGCAACTCTCTCTTCACAAAATTCTAGTATTAACTAAACTTCTTCTCTTGCATCAAATTTCCCAGGAAAGGAAAAACTGAAATCCACAATATAATTGCAAATTGCAGTTTAGAAATATGAGCATGTGCATTGACATATAGACAATCCAATTATCCACATTAACAGATGACATATGGATATACAGCTGTAGCATTGATCCAAATAATTACTTAAACAATACAATTTAAGGTTTTAACTTAGAAATACTACATCTGCTTGGCTGTTAACCTCTTATTGTACCGGAACATAATAAAATATTCACCTTTTTCACTCACAAAAAACTGCACTGAATGGCTGCAAGAGGAGACTTTAGTACTGGCAAAATACTATAGTTTTCTCTAAATCAGACCAACACTTAAAATTGGTTCTCCTAAAAAAAATGGACATATGAAAATTCTATAATTATGAAATAACTTACATACAAAGTTGGAACAGCTGCAATCACCAGGCTCGTAAATGCTACAGATGTCTGCATTAATAAACATAGAGTACAATATATATGTTAATAAAGAGGAATAACACAGAACTCAGTGCATAAAGAACATAAAAAAGATGAATCACGTGGATTTTCCAAGCATTGGTTGAACAAGTAATAAGATAGGTTGGTAGCATTTTGCTTCCAGGTATGTGGGATTGACTAAATGGTTTAACCCTGCATCTTTGCATGTGCATTTCCAATAACCATTTGTATTATCTCGATAGCATTATTGTAAGTATCATGTATGTAAAGACCAAAATAACAACTAAAATAATTTCACATAATTAAAACAACTTCACTTTGTTGCTTTGAGAATGTTATTCATTTGCCTCTTTTGGTTACCTGTGACCCCAGAGATTAATGTGATTTCCTATAGAAAATCTTAACATTTATCTCTTTGTATGTATTCAGTCTAGGGAAATATGGAGGGTTTCTCTTTAGTTGCACGAGCTTAAACTACAGATTAACGTACCTGGTGGCATCTTACCTCTTTGTATGGAATATTTTCTAGTATAGGGAAATTTGAGGGCTTCTCTTTAGTTGAATGAGCCTAAACTGCAAACTATACCTGACGGCATTGGAAACTGTTTCGATACATGATGCGATGATGAGAAATGACTTTGTCCTCACTTGATGAAATGGCTACAGTATCCCAAAATAAACGTCACAGAAGCTAATGGCAAAATTTCAGTCATTTAACATGTATTATAACTGGGTTTCTAACTTGCGTCATATGGTTGGAGATCTAAGAACAAACAAATTGTTTTCTTGTTATTAAGTTGTAACCTTTTCTATCAATTATCATCCATACATATTCATCCTCCTCCTTCTTAATAAGCATGGACTCATGTCACATGACAACCACAGGCCATTTGGCCCATTTCTATGTGTGTGGGAACTAAAGCAACAAATACCATGTAGAAGCAAGCAGTATACCTTGTTAATTCACCGTAATAGTAGAATATCAGCCCTGAGTATGCAACTAAAACCATGAGCCCTTAACAGCAACTGAAAAGATCAGTCTCATTACACAAATTTTTATTGTGCCTGCATGCAGATTGAGAGAGATGCCTACCGGGTTCGATATCACTAGATTGTGATCACCGACTAGCACAGATAACTGGGTCACAATTTTTTCCATTGACATGATGGAAAAACTGACAACATGTGTACACAGTCACATGCATGCATGCTCTCTCACTCTCACACGGAGGGTTGTTGACTAATTATTCTTGCCACGTTACATGCATCAGAAGCTCTAGAAAGTTATTGCTATGCATATTTGAATTCCAAAATCGAATAATTTATCTAACACTTTGTTTTACATCACATAGGCATTAATCTTGGGATTTTGATCATGGGTTGAAATGGTTGATGATCGCCGATTCTGATACCAAAAAACTGCCCAATAACAGTACTGATACCAAGATTTCAAAGATTATTTAGAAGGTTCCTTATCTAAATGTGTTTCAGCTTATCCCTTAGCCCTACATGTATATTTTGTGTCTTTATATGATTTTGTTCCCTGAAGCAAACTTGGTCATTTTCCTCTTTCCTGCTTTGCCTAGAGTCTCTCCTAGTCTATCAGCACTTTGGAGGGATGCACCTCAATGGTATGAGCTTAAATAATAGAACGAAAATGTAGGTAGCGCTGCTTCAAGACTTGCCTTAGAAGGCCTTTATTGCAAGCCTGTATTTTGCTACAGTTGACCTGTGAAGAACTCAATGTTGGTCTATCAAGTATCAAGAGATAATGACATTTTCTCCGGAGATTTAGTCGTGCTTCAAAGCCAGCAACATCATAACAGTTAAAGGCAAGACCGTGATGATAATATTGTTGATGTTTCACATGAGTTTGCTATGTAAAGTCGATTGAAAGTGTTTGAATCAACAAATACATATTATTCAGGCCATGCTTCAGTATATCAAATTATGATCCGAATGAAAGATATATAGCTAATTATTTACAGTAAACATGAGCACATATAGTGTCAGGAATGTAGCCCACAAGCCATTCACCAATACCATAAAGTAACGTTACTAGTATACAGCCGTTGTCAGTGAGAAACTGACCAATCGGTTAAAAGGCAGAGGGGGGAGAGAAAGAAAGAAGAAGAAAAAAGGAGGGGAGAGTTGTTAGAGGAAAAAGGAGAAAGAGATCGATACTCTCTCTCTCTCTCTCTCTCTCTCTCTCTCTCTCTCTCTCTCTCGGACAGTCAGGGAAAATTTCTAAATGAGTCATTAAAGAAAACTCCCTTCGGTCTCGGATTTGATTATGATCCAATTTTGAGAAGAATCCAACAAATTAATGCCATCCAAACATCTAAAAAAAAACCCAAAGGCAAAATTTTGCAACGAAATCTCACCGTGCAAGCAATGAAGGCCAAGAGGAAGAAGGCCTGATCGCCCAAGCTCATCCTGTACATCCCCATCCTCACGGGAAAGCTAGGGTTTCCAATCCCCACGCTCACCCGATCCCCTTCGAGATTAGGGCTCCCCTCGGTCGCCTCTGCTTCCTCCGAGAGCTTGGCATCCTCGGACCGCTGGGAGTGGTGGCACAAGAGGCGGTGGGAGCTGAAAAGGCGCGAGCTTTTCAGTAGTTTGGGGGCGAAATCAGGGTTTCGTTGGGGATTTGGTATTCGGTGGCGCGTCCGCGAGGGGATGAGATGGGGACGAGGAGCCGCCGTAGAGAGGAGCATAGTTCGCGAGAGGAGACAATGGCAACATGACACGATAGTTTTTGTTACTGCGCAATTATTTTCTAGAGAGAGAGAGGGAGAGGGAGAGAGAGAGAGAGAAGACAAAATGAAGCTTCAAAATAGTGGAAAATTACCATTTATAGAAAGGAGTTTTTTTATATTTGAAATTATAATAAGTGAAAATATATAATGTATTTTCTTATATTTGATTAGTAATATATAGCTGAAATAAAAAATTTAATTATAAAATAATATTAAATTAAATATTATTTTTAAAGCTTTTGAACAATAATAATAAAAGTAATAAGAGTTGAGTTGGGCTGTTATTGATGATATTTAAAATGCAAATACTATTATCTAAAACTTAAAAATGGTCAACACTAATGAAAAATTCATGCCAGGCGATGTAATCTAATAACCATTAGCTATGTAGAAACTTATACTCATTAATTAAATGTTGACAAAATTAACATTTTAAATTCAACGTAAAATTGATTATTTTTTCCCACTACTTATATGAGTGTAACATGTCGAAATTTCTCAAATTTTGGTTTGTAGATAGTTAATGAGAATTAGATTGATGTAGAATTTTCATTAAAATTGCTCACTTTTAAATTTTAAATAATAGTATTTGTATTTCAAATATTATTAATAGTAACCTAGCTCAAAATTATAAATAGTAGCCTAGTCTAACTTTTATTCTATAAGTAATATCTAAAGTATTATTACAAAGAACTACATTAATTATTATCAACAACTACAAATAATAATTGGCGTATTACCTGGAGAGGGAAGGAGACTCGAGTGTAATATATGTGTGTGTGTGTGTGAGATTCAATGACTCATCATTCAATTATAAAACCGGAGTTTAGGAAACTCCACTTTAAGTGAATTTTTTCAAATCAAGGCTAAATGAGAAAGAGAGACCAAGTTTGCCAAACACGCACTAAAGCTACTGAAACTAAAGGTTTTCAGAAACTGAGATTGCATAAGTAGGCTGTCTAAAAATTACCAAGGACAAGACATCAAACGCGAATCTCACTTCAACACGAATGTCACGTTTCATACTAAAACGCAGACCTCACGTCCAAAGAAAACAGAGACTTCAGACGGGGACCTGAGTAAATCCGCGTTCAACGCGAGTCTGAGTAACTCTGCGTCAAACGCGAGTCTGAAGAACCCTGCATCTCGAGTCAAACATGAGTCTGAGTAACTCTGCATCCCATCCAACGCGAGTATGAGGAACTCTGCGTCTCATGTGGGTCTGAGCAACTCCGCGTCCCATTTCAAGCGCAGGTCTGAGCAACTTGACGCTCCACTTCCAACGCGTGTATGAGCAACTCCGCGTTCTAACTAAGACGCTCGCGTCTACAACAAGCAATACGAGGCCCGCGTCCAGTGTGAGACTCGCGTTTCTATTGTAACTGACCCCATTACTGGGTCAATTAACTCCCCACGTAATGTGGGAGTTAATCCCTTTTATGGAGGAATTTTAGGGGACAATAATACCCCCATGACTTCCTATAAATAACCTGAAGAGTTATGAACAGAGGGGAGAGGTTTTTTGGCTGCGATTGAGAGCTGAAAATTCTTAAGTAGAAGTTTCTTGTTTTTCAACCACAGAGGTTCAGAGAGAGAGAAAGGAGCAAGCGGTGCACTCTAAACACTTAGTGTGTTAAAGACAAAGCTCCCTCCGGATTGACTTTTGATAGCGTCCTGAAGAGAAGCTTGATAGTCGGCCGATCAATAGAAAACAAGAATCACTCTCCATCGCCACACGAAGAACCCAGTCTTAAACAAAGGGGGAGAATCGTACATTTTCTCCTTTTTTGTAATCGGAATTGTTCCGTTGTAACTTTTCAGACACTCCAAAAAAAAACCTTTTCATCGACCAAACTTTTCTGATCAAACAAAAGATGGCGACACCGATGGGAGTTCCTTCTCTACTGACGAGAATGCCATGGCGCAAGCTGATGTTCGGTTCCTCGAGAAGATAGTAAAATCCCTTGTCGTTGAATTCGACCAAGGAAAATTTTAGGAATTTCTTTCCTCAGGCTCCGCTAATCCCAAGGCAATGCGGCAATATCGCAAAGTCTCTTCTAAGACTCGCTCTCGAATCTCTTCAAAGATTACTCCTGAAATGGCTCGCATCACTGCTCATAACGCAAATGGTCCCACTTCTAAAGAGGTTTTGAAAATCTCTCATGCAGCCCATGTAGCCCACTTCAACGTCTCTCAAGAGACCCGCAAGGCGAAAGCGTCGGCAGACGATCAAAGTAACGGTGAAGATCAATTCCGCTGTCCTTCTCCTCTCCAAACTCCGCAATTTCAAATTGTCGGGAGTTCCCAACAACCCATACGGATTAATCGGAATGTTGAACGTCGACGAAGGCGTCATGCTCGTCGACAACAGATTGAAAATGTTGCAGAGGCAATCTGTTCTACAGATTCAGAAAGCGAGGTTCATACCCGCATTTCTTTCAAGCAACGCGAGGACGACGCTTTTATTCCAGAACGCGAGTCCCACTTTTTTCAACAACGCGAGGTCTGCGTCAAACGCGAGACCTACGTTCTACAGGATTCAAAACGTAAGGCCCGCGTTCTGTTTGTCTCAGAACACAATACCTGTGTTTCTAATTCTATACGCGATAGCCGCGTTTCAGCACCACGCGAGATCCGCGTTTCAACCAAGCAACGTGAGGCCCGCGTTCAGCATTGCATGTCTTTAAGACATAAAATGCCAAAAAGTCCTCACCCCTAAGGGTTCGAGGCTAGTTCCTCAGACGCTCCCTCAACGGACCTGAGGAACTACCTGACAAGGAAGAGGAGCGTCCATCAAATCGCTCATCGATGTCACTGCGAGCAACTCATCTCGGCAGTACTCTCTAATTTCCATTGTGGCTTTCAGACAAATAAAGCTTCGATTTTTAGCCGGTTGTCAGTGGCTTCAGACTCAGCCAAGAGACGACGATTTCAGAAGAATAAATCATTCTCTGACGTCGAGTACTCAGAAGTGACTACAAAAATGGTGGGGCCAAGTTTCACACCAAGTAAGTCCAAGAGGAAGCAACTTGTTGTTAGTTCAGAGGAGTCGGATGCTGATCGGTCTTCAGGTTTGAAGGATGTGTTGGCCCAAGGTTACAATCACCCATTTTAGTGTGTTTTGATGATCACAAAACATATATAGTTATTTGCACTAATCATGTTTGTTGTTTTAGTGTGTTTCAGGGTTATAATGAAACTAGAAGTTTTCTCCCTTAAAAGAAGGAGTTTTGACTCAAGTCACCTCAATTCGGGCTCAAGTATCAAGCTTGCAAGATCATATGGAGAAGCCCACTTGAAGAACTTGTAGTCCTTTAGAACCAATGTAAGAAATAGTTTGTTAAAGTTTAAGTTTTGAAAAATTGGCTCTAGGATATACACACACATATTTTTATACAAGTTTTCATGTTTAGCTTTTATCCTTAAGTTTCATGCCTTGGTATATATACATGACTCCAACTTTTTACAAAATGAATATCATGTTTAAATCATGTATATATACTCTTTCTAGCATGATTTACAATACTTCAAAATGTTTTACAAAAATTTCAAAGTACTGTTTCTTGCTGATTTTCTGTTTCAGGCAAGACCGTCCGACCAGACCGGTCGACCGGAGCTTGTATCCAGGACGTGCACGCTTGTGCACGTCTGTCGGTCGGCCAACCGGTCGCCCGACCTGTAAACCCCAACTCTTTGTTAATTTCGGTCGGCGGCCGGCCGACCGACAGTTAATATCTTTGTTTCCTTCTTGAGGCCGGTCGACCGGACGGTCGACCCGAGCCCAACGGGTATATGCCAGCAAGGCGGACGGCCGACCGGACCGGTCGGCCGCCAAGCCTGCTGCTGCCCAACGGCTCTTTCCTCTTTGGTGATTTTCTGAAAATCTGTTTTTGGTCTGTTTTGTGGCAGATTTTCTCTGAACTTTAGGGATTATTTTCTGATCAAATAAGCTTAATTTAAATGAGTTTTTAATCCCTTCCTCTCCATATAAATAGAGGAGATAGGTCTCTTGCAAAGACACCAAGAAAAATCCTTAAGTTTTCAAAGTTTTAAAAAGAGAAGAAAAGTTTTAAGCTCTCCATTTTTCCCATTCATTCTTGAGCTTATTTTCAGTTGTATTTTCTAGCAAAGATCATTCTACAACTGAGTTTTTCTCACTACACTTCTTAGAGCCAAAAATTTCAATCCTCATTCTATAAGGAGTTGTAAAAGAGAAGTGTTGTAAAGAGTTTGTGATCATTATTGTGATCACTTGGTTACTTGTTCTTCTTGTTCCTCTTGTGGAGATACCTCTTTGGTAGAGGCTTGTAAGTGGTGGAGTTCGGTACTCCGGTCTTTGGTAGACCTTGTAAGCGTCCTCGGTGGATAGTGGAAACCCTTCACGGAGGTGAAGGCGGGGAGTAGAGCGGTGGCTCGAACCTCGAAACAAATACTTGTGTTTGCGATTGCCTTCTTGCTCTTACTCTCTATTTCGCTTTACTCTCTATTGCTCCTTATTACTTGTTTGTGATATTTGTGATATATCTTGTGTGCACTTCACCATTGCATTCATTCCTTACTATTGTCGATCAATTCTCATACAACAAGATTGCATTGCGCACCTCTAACTCATATCCAGAGGAATCAGGAGGAAGGAGTTCAGAACCCTTCACCAGATATTCGGCTCTTAGTCTTGTTTTGAGAGATTGTTGCATCATTCATCCATCTTAATTTTAAAAAGTTTATTAGATTAGCAATTACACCTATTTACCCCCCTCTAGGTGTTTTTCAGGATGTTCTTGCCGAACCTGAAGGGGTCTACCGACACACTCGGACCCACACGGGAACGATCGCCCCAGTCGACTACAGTCTGTTGGCCAGGGGATTGAGGTGAATGATAAGCACTTTGCCACCATCGAATCTCGGTTTTTGAATTCTAGTTCGCAGACAACTACCTTTGCAAACTGATCGAGCCAAACCTGCATAGAAAAATATAGAAGTTTAGAACAGTATTAGATCCTCAATGCTACCATGTAGATTATAGCTAATGGGTTGTGATTCACAGGAGAGGCGGGGAGAAAGAGAGAGAGGGAAGACGAACGGTTGGACATTATTCGCGAAGGAGTCGCAGGAGAAAATCTTTCTTTGACCGGTTTTGAAAAAGATTTAAATGGGAACAATTCGAGCGATTTCAAATCCATTTTTACCGATTTTTTTTTTATTTTATTTTGGGTTCTGTTTTTTGGGCCTTTTCTTTTCTTTCTTTTTTTCTACGAAGAAGAGTTAGTAAGATTTTTTTCCTTATTTGGAGAGTTTTTTTTAAAGAAATTTTCAAGGAAAAAGAACTAATTATTTAAAATGCTATTTTGGTGAGTTCTTAAAAAATTTGAGAATGAAAAAATTCCTCATCAAAAGCGTTTTCTAAAAATTATCAAGGAAGAAAAAAAACAAAGTAAAGAAAAAATAACTAACTATTTATAGTCCAATTATGTGAATTCTAAGAAGAAAAGAATTCACAACCATCTACGATGAAAAGAAGTGACTTACTACCTAGACTACACTAACTCGTCTCTTTTTCCTTTTCTCCTCTTTATTTTCATTTTTTTTTAAATATCTAATAACTTGATGCAAGCGGGATTCAAACTCAATATCTCTTGTCTCTTACAGAGAGATTTTATTATTGTGCTGTAAGTCTGCAACAACACTTCTATCTATTATTTTTCATGAGATTTGGATTGGCGTAGGTTGAAACTCGATTCGCTCGTCCATGTCCGTAATCTATATTCGATAAATTATACTATAATCCTTGTCATTTTCCAAGTTAGTTTTAAAAAAATTTATAAATTCTACAATAAAAGAGAATAATGGGATTCTTAATTGTCAAAAAATTAAGGATTTTCTGTTGTGCATACTCTTGACCATGGCAATTATTTTGTAAGGCATATCACAACAGCATCACAGCAAGATAAAATCACTTGAATTCCCCAGTCAATAGTGATAGATTTACAGAAATAAATCTCCATTAACTTTGAAGAACTATATCTTTATTGATATTCAAGAGAACTGCAAGGATACAAATTTTATATAAATTCATGAAACCCCATCTCTCTGTATAAGCATTTTATTCAAACTATAACTTTAAATATTAGTAGAATTCTAAATACTCCAAATATTATTTTTATAATATAATATGCCAATTATATCTAACAAATAGAACAAAGAAAGTGTGAGTCATTAGCCTTGGATTCAATCTATATACAAACACTCACAATAGTTCTGATTTCAACCACAAAACTTCATTTGAGCATGGACTGTGGAAGAACACACCAGGCCTATGTATGCATCACAACCTGGCTTCCACAATCAAACAGCATAAATCCTCACAACTTGATCTATTTTGGCGCGGCACACCGGACAGCCCCAGTTCTTCCTCTTGATCTTATTCAAGCAAGTCATGCATCCGGCCATGTGACCGCAGGGAACGCAAGCTCCCTCCACTTGAGCTTCCAAGCATATCGCACAAGAGCACGAAGTACTTTTGCTACTGCTTCCTTTAGAATCTTCAGGCTGGAGCTGCGCGAGTCGCTTGACTCCTTCCGCTATAGCTGACTGAATGGAGGCATCAATCGCCATGGCCATCTGCACATCTTCAGAGACAGGAGAATGCGTGGGTGCTAATGTTGACGGAGTATTGGAGTTGAGATGAAATGGGTCAAAGGTGGGTGCTGCTGCTGCGCCTACAAGTGTTGGCGGAATGCAACTATTCTGCAGCAAAAAATAGAAAGAGATGTTGGAAAAAAATTTGATATCAGCGTTAAAGAGTCGCAAAATCATGCAGAGCCTCCTTTTGATCAGGATTCTCCCACAAGATACCATGTTAGGAACAACTGATACACAGGAACTGACATTCATGTCATGTAAATGCACATATGAGAACAACTGAATTGACAAATAACAGGATCATACCCTCTTTTGATTAAATTTTGGTGCCTCTGAACCCAACATCAAGTGGTAAATAGAAGATTTTCTTACATAAAAAGGAAGAGCCAAAAAGAAGCTGGGACATAGATTTAGTTGTAACAAACCGGGAATAATTCAAGCCACATAGCTGAAAGATCTAACTTATAATGAGTTGGGGGTTTCTAAGTCAAAACCATTTTAGACTTACAAAACCAATCCATAACCAAACAGAGTTTATAACTCAAATCTAACTTACTAGCTATACCTGAAATCATAAAAATAAATACATCCATCCACCCCCACATAACTTCTTCCCATGTTGCAACCTGACCTTTCTTCTCAATGATGCAACAAAGCAAAGAGAGAGGGTGAGAGAAACCAGCAATGCACTGGAGGAGTGTTGGAGAGAGGCAGTTGTTTGGTGAAAACAGAGAAGGATCAATGCAAAGTACAATTTTCTATGTCCTACCTCCCTCTCCATTGCAGAGTTCGAAAACTCGGCCGAGTCGGATACGACTCGGCCCCCTCTGATACAACTCGGAGGCCCGAGTCGACCGAAGATCGCCGAGTCGACCCGGATCGGGTCCGAGTCGGACCCGATCCGGGTCGACTCGGCGCCCGTGACGAAGCGCCTTTAAAGGCGCTGAGGGGGAGAGAGAGAGAGATCAAATCTGATCTCTCTCTCTCTCGCGCGCTCGCCGTCCCCCCGCGTCGCCGTCGCCGTCCCCCCGCGTCGCCGTCGCCGTCGCCGTCGCCAGGTAATTCTCCCTCTTCCCTCTCTCCCTCTCAGCCTCTCTCTCTCTCCCCCTCTCCCTCTCTCTGTGCCTCTCCCTCTCTTTCTCCGTCTCTCCCCCCGCAGCGACTCTCTCTCTCTCTCCCCCCCGCAGCGACTCTCTCTGTCTCTCTCTCTCCTGCAGCGACTCTCTCTCTCTCTCTCCTCTCTCTCTCTCTCTCTCTCTGTCGGACTCTCTCTCTCCCCCTCTGTATCTCTCTCTTTCTCTGTCGGACTCTCTCTCTCTCTGTCTCTCTCTCTCTCTCTCTCTCTCTGTGTGTGTGTGTGTGTCGGACTCTCTCTCTCTCCCTCTCAGTCTCTCCCCCTCTCCCTCTCTCTCTCCGTCTCTCTCTCTCCTCCACTGTGTTTCTCTCTCTCCTCTGTCTCCGTCTCTCCCTCTCTCTGTTCCTCTCTCTCTCTAATTAATTTGTGTTTAATGTATAGTGGATCCTACCGCAGGCAGATGGATTCAGGATCAGGGGTGAGGAAATTTGTCCTGTGCGGGAGCACTGAAGCAATCCGGGAAGTTGAGAGATTGGTGTTTTCTGATTAGTGTTCTTCTTTGGTGGATTTGGAATCACCTGATTTAATGGGATCACCTGGTTTCTGTTTAGGGAAGTTTATCATCAAGAATGGGTAATTGAAAAGGGTAATATCAAAATTCTGCTTGTCTGACAAATATAGGCTGTTGTGAGCAAAAATATACTTTTGTTTTTCGAGTAACATGAGGAAGAAGATATGTACAAAAGTTTGACAAGCTGTTCTTACCGTAAATCAACGAATTACACAACATAATCTTACATTTTGGAGAAAGCTATGAGCATTTATGTATACGACTTGGTGACTATTGCTGTTCTTGTGAATGATCCTTCTTTCAGGGAAAATATGTAAATAAATAGTCTGCTACTAAGTTCGAAGTACATACTTACTAAAGATATCTTAAGAAACTATCTTGATATTATTAGCAGGTACTTATGAATTATTTTGTGCAATTTACTATATTATGCATATATTTTGATATTTTTCTACCGACGACGCTTGTATTTATGCTTTCACGTTATGTTTTGAGTGTTAGGTGATATGTTTTGAATATGTGATGCATGAATTTGGATGTTTACATTTTTTTATGATTTGTCATGATTTTTTCATAATTTTTTTGGCGTTCTATGTAGCGTTTTGCGCGTATCGTCCGAGTGCGATCCGAGTCTCCGAGACCGATCCGTCTCGGTGCCGGCCGAGTCGGCGGCCGAGACCGAGACTTTGAACCATGCTCCATTGTTTGTGTGCAATGAGGAAGAAGAGAAGCTACCCACTAGCTTCGGGTTGGATTTGCGCCAGATACAGACAGTACACATCCAACATGAATCTGTGACATGTACTAATACTGAAGCAGGTTAATATTCTGCAGCACTGCATCATAGTAGGCATGTGTGCATACATTTATTATATCCTTCCTCTCTTTATGTGTTTTTACTGCACCTCTCTCTAGAAAGCATCAAGGAGCTTCCTATCAACTGTATGTACGCTGCCCCCACCCCCCAACCAAACAGTAAGTACAGCAAGGAACTTACTAACTCGCTGATAAAGTTTGAGACTCTTAACTAATTCAGGCCAAAAAATCAAGGACTCAAAGCTAACAAAATTCGCCCACCCTAGGCAAACTTAATCATCGCCGTCGTCGTTGTTGTCATTGTCATCTATAATATTAAGCCTTTTTCCATCAAGATGTGTTCAATTATGCAGTAAGGCTCCATGAAAGATTTGAAAAAGTTTTATAACCGGCTATCGTCCTTGCATCACCCAACTCGTAATTAATACCTACTTCCTAGCCAAGAAAGCTATGATTCTAAAAGGCTGGTTGGTATCCTCTAATTCAGGGAACACGTGTATAGAAGGGGAAAAGGATGAAAATTTTGTACAAGGCAGTGTACTCAACTCCGAGGGACACATAAAGCAAAGAGTCACTAGAACGCATTTCCCTCACAAACTTAATTATTAGCTGCTAAAGAAAGAAATTAAGCATTTGTGCTCGCCCTGCCTTATCCTTAAAGTCTATGTAATCTCTCTCAAGCAATGTACTATTATAAGTAAACAGTCTATTATAAGTTGAAGGTTAATTAACTAATATAATCAAACAATGCCGGAGTCATATTGAAACAAAATTATCATTAACAAACAACATTAAATGTAGCTAACCATTAAAAACTATTAGGTTAAATAAATATACTTTTAAACAATATCTCATTCCGATGACTGGCGAGATGGTTCAATTGCCAAACTGACGATCCTCAGCTGATGAGCATCCTCATCCATATATCTAATGATGTCATTCAAAACGAAGTAGCCCTTCTCCTGCAGTGCAAGGAAAAAACAGTGGGTGAAAACTTTCCCTGTGTGATACCCAGTCACCAAAATGAACGGCCCCCCATTAAGTGAATCTTGCGTGTCAACAGTCTTAATTTCTGCACTGAATTCACTGTAGTCCACTGCCAGCATCTTCTCTTCAATTGCCAAAATCACTATGAAGGTCAAAACTTTGACTAAAACCAAACTGTCATCAAAGTTCTCATATAAAAATTTGAATACTTGTCCAAGTGGTGATTAAATTTCCACGAAGACTAGATTTCACTAAACACAGCATTTCGATACCATAAATTCATCTAAATTTAAATAAACAGTGGTGAGCATTCACCATCAAGATAAAAACTTTAGCTAAACGTATCTTTTTGTCTTAGAATTTCATCTAAAACCTCTTGATTGTGTGGTTACAACTATAATTCATAATCCAGAAACTTTGATGTAAACCCTTCATTTTTTTTAAAGAACTATAATCTAATTTCTTATTGACAGAATAGTGACTAGATTCACCATCAAGACCCAAATTTTAGCGATATTACTTGTATAGTGGTGATTATTTGACAATAAAGATAAACCTTAAAAGTAAATCCATCATTTTCATCAAAAAGTTTCAATCTAAAAAATCCTTACTTGTATGGTGCTGACTGAATCCATAATCCCATGGCGATCAGGGCGCCCAATGTTGCTGCCTTCTTTGTGGAAACAGTACGTACGTTCAGGGGACTGCTTGCGTATGTGATTGAATTGCTGAACAAAAGTATTTCCAACCTTCAATTGAGCACAAATTCGTTAAAAACATTGACAATATGACACAGACATCGAAGAGCAATCAGATTGAAGATGTATCACCGCTTGAGCCGAAAGCAGAGATTCAGCAGCAATTGGTTGGATCAATTGATCGGAGGCCATTGGGGAGCCCTGATCAGAAACCCTTAAGATGTCATTCAGAACAAAGTAGCCCTTATCCTGTGGTGCAAGCAAGAAGGTCTGGGTGAAGCCCTTCTTAACCATATCCTTGCCACTGAGAAACCCTGTCACTAAGACAGTTATTCCACCATTAAGTGATTCTTGTGCATCCACAGTGTTAATCTCTGCTTCAAATTCACTGTAGTCCATTGCAAGAATCTTCTCATTAATTGCCTAAATCACAATCACGTTCAAAATTTAGCTAAACTATTTATTTTTTATCAAAGTTTTCATCTAAAAAAAATTGAGTACTTGCGTGATGGTCAATTAATTTGCAATAAAGATCAGACTTTGCAAAAACTATCTAAAAACTATCTCTTTGTAATTGAAGATTTTATCTAAAACTTGATTATTTACTAGAAAGCAAATTCATCATCAAGATCAAAATTTTAGCTCAAAATTCTCATAACAAATTCATCAAGAAATTTGCTTACTTGCAAGATGATGGCTAGAATTCAGCATCATCTTTAGCTAAACCCCATAATTAGATTATTCAGACAACGGTTATTAGTGCTGCTGTCTCACGAGCAGTGATAGGCCCTGCTATCAGGCTGGATTGGGTCCAAAAGCTGCTAGACAAAGACCTGTCCACATATACCCCTCTCAAGTAATAGATTTAGTCCCAGACCAGACAATTCATGTAAGGTAGAGTCTTGGTCAAGTTGGCAAGAGTTCTGTAATATCCCCTATTTAATAATACCATATTATTATTTTTAAAAATTTACTTGATTCTACCTATTATCTTATTATTATTAATTAATTTGATTTAGTATCATTATTAGTATTATTATTGTTTATGACTTGTAGACTCTTATTGCTTATATTTAGTTATTTTAAATTATTATTAATGGGTAGTATTATTATTTTCATTCCAAGCCCATTAAGCTCAACCCGTTCTCCTTTTCCTTTTGTTTTCTTTTCCTTTTTATACTAAGCCCACATGAGCCAAGCCCACTCACTTATTTTCATCTTTTTTCTATTTTTCTTTAAGCCCATTGGCCCGTGAGCCCACTCATTATTTTCTTATTCTTCATGTTACTTATTTCTTTTAACTAAAGCCCAATAATCTATAACTCAAACTCAATCCCAATCCTAATCCAAATCCTATTTTCTAATCTAAATATATAATCATAATTCAAATTCCAATCCAAATTCACATCCTAATCCTAACTACTAAATTAAGCAATCTAAACCTAACTAGAATTCAGGTTTCTAAAATATCTAATAACCTATATAAATACCCAAACTTCTTCTTTCTCTTCTACCTCAAGAGAAAACTCTAATTCAAACCCTCCTCACTTCCATCTTTACCTTCTCCTCAAGCTGATCGTGAACAAAAAGGGATCTTGAAGTGCGGAGAGGGGAGAGCAAATCCAAGTAAGTAATTTATTTTTTAAAAATTTATTTGTTATAAATTGTTTATCAAAAATCATGTCTATACCACCGATCTCCAAGTATATTTTTTTATACATCAAAACCCAATCTAAAATCCAATTAAAATATATGTGAAGATGTACCAATTTATATTTACATTTTTTTTCAAGTTTTTATAAAGGATTTCAAAAAAAAATAAAAAAAATTGGCCGCTGTGCACAACACTTTAAAAAAAACCAAAAAAAAATATGGCCTAGGCCGACCTCGTTGGCCTGCCTGGCCCGGGCCAGGTCGGCTGGGTGCACAGCAATAGGGCCTTTGGGCCCTGTTAAAAAAAAGAAAAAAGAAAACAAAAGAAAAAGGAAAATCTGGACCATGCCTGGGTCCGACCTAGTCCAGCCTGGGCCGCCATATATAAAAAAAAAGAAGGAAAGAAAAAAAAAAGGAAGAAAGAAAGGTGAATTTGTATATTAAAATAATTTATTAAAAATATTAAAAAATTGAGAAAAATATAAACAATAATCTATAATACTTCTACTTTCTATGATAAAAATTTTAGACTAATTCCAACATAAATTAATTCAAATCACCCAATTTAAAATAATTTCTCCTTAATGGTAAATCTAGACCTGTTAAGTATTTTAATAATTTAAAGCATATTAAAAATCCAACAAAAGAAAACTTAAAATTAGTCAAATTAAACCTATTAATTTCATGTAATCCAGAGGATCATATTCCCAACCTTATGCTAATTAATCAAGATTAAAAAAATAAAATAAAGTAAATTAAAATAAAAGATCCTAACAATTTCTATTAAAATAATTTATGTAGATTTATCGGGGCCTTATGATTTCAGTGTTTTGGACTCAGGATTGAGTTTAGGTGAGTGTTTCTCTTCTTTATTTAATTTTTATTTAATTGTGTTGTGAGTGTTTGTTCTTATGTCATTTTCTTATTTACCGTTGTTATTGGATATTGGTGTTTTTATTCGTATTATTTCATGTGACTATTTGATATACTTTATCAGTGTGATTACCTGTATCACTTCATGAGACATTAGTGATTGTTCACCTTATTTTTATAATTGATATAAGCTTGTATCAGTATCATTTCATGTGTTGGTAGATCGCTGTTGTTGGCTTAAGCCTAATATTGATATACCGTAGACGAGAATTAATCTTGTAACTGACCTAGTTGTGATAAATCTTAGAATATAAGTATATTGATCTTGAGGCTGATTTATTGATGATTGAGGATTAGAGATTCATATTTCATGTATGGTATTTATCGGGCAACTTGTTGGTGACTATTCCGACCAGAACTCTTTTGGACATTGAGGACGTGTTAGACATGATGTTGCTTTACCGATAGACTGTTTTACCGATACATGCATATGTATGAATATAATACCCTTGACGCTAGTGTATACAATGAGACTGACTTTTAGACTATTTGGATATATTGTTTCTAGATTCTTATATTGATGAGTTTGACTGATGTATTGACAACCTTATCGATATTGACCACTAAATGTAGAGGTGATCTAGATTCTATGTTGATCGAGGATGTTACACTTTTAATTATGATCTTGATTAATTTGGATATCGATGATTGATTAAATAGGCGGTTCTTATTTAAGAGACGGGATCTTGGACTTGTCAAATAGACTTATAGATTGGAGTTAACTTGGAGGTTGAGAAATAGACGTTGATTGGGTTGACCTGACCTGGTGGATTTTAGAGAGATATATACTGATATGTTACTTGACTTTTAAGATCTTGTGCTTGACCTGGGTAGAGTGAGTGTATGTGATGATCTTGATCGAATTAAAATATGAGGATTTGATTAGATGTATCAGAACTTGTATTTATTTCAGCTATTAAGGTTCAGATATATCAATGACTTAGAGGATAAATATGTCGATGACTTTGAGGATATGAGTTGATTATATACATTGCCTGAATTATTCTATTCATTATAGCAGGTCATTACTCACCCTGAATATCATGATTTGCCTCGGAAACTTGATTGATTATACATGACATTTACCTGATAACTATATTGTCCATGTTACCATTAATTGCTGGAAAAATATTGTTGCACGGTAACAACACCTTCATGTTATACTTGTTACATATTCTTATTATACCGGTATCTCGCTGATATTATATATTCCTGTTATACCGGTATCCTGTTCACTGATATTATATATTCCTGTTATATCGGTATCCTGATTACACATGTTGACGTTATTACAGGGACTATCACCGAGTTATCCCAGTGATCTAAGTAACATTCACATTAAGTAATCTTGATAAACTAATAAAATGATATTAAATAACTTACACTGGGATTAGGGAAATTGATGGAGGAGACAGCGTCTGTATTTTAGGTGGACCTAGGATTTAGGTTGTGTAACCGAAAGAGGGTTCCACTGCAGGGTTCTCGTGGACTGACTGGCACCCCGTCCTATTCCTGTTCCTATTATACTGTTATACATGTACCTAACCTATTATACATGTTCCTGACTACCTTGTGGTAGGTCCTGATTCAACGCCAGGGGTCTGGGCCGTAGTCCCGGGTATGCACGGGACCCACCTAAAACACAGATAATGTCTCCAACCGATCAGTTTCAATATCTAAGAACCTCGATTGGCGCGTGTAGTAGGCGTAGTATGGGATGTGTCTATTACATGTGGCAATTGGTGTTCGCTAACATAATTAATAATGATAAACTGTTAATGTATTGTGACTGACCGTGATCACTCGACTGTAAGTACATATAACTATGATCGACATATGATTATACTCATGGCCAAATTGTATACCAGACTAGTAACATATGCTAGGTTACACATCTTGACATTAGTGGTCAGGATACCAGTTGTATATCTTTCGTAGCTTTGTTCTTGATATTGATTATTCTGTTATCTATTATTTCAACTTATCATGTTATTGCTTGCATTGTTATGTTTCATTTCAGTTACCATGTTGTTATTGTTTGCGTTATTATGCACGAACACCTTTTCCTTTACACACACTCATTAGGTCGCTTCTGACGACCCTGGATTCGCTTCTGACGACCCTGGATTCGCACGTCCAGGATTTTTTTTCGACACCTTCTTATATTGTTCAGGTGTTCGTGTGATCGTACGCGTTACGAGGAGCTGAAGTCTTTCTTTTCTTGATTATAGGTATTCTTTCTCTTTTATTCATGTTATTTCCTGATTCTATCTATATCGCATCCAGCTGCCATTTTCTTTTCTTTATTCATCTGTCATCATTGTGTTAGATATTTATATGTCATATTGCAGTGATATTGATTTATCGTAATAGATTTTGTACCTTGTTCAGGTTACTTTAGGCTTAGCGTATGTGGGTGGGTATTTTTCTCGCGTACATACGTCGCCGACCTTCGTCGCGACTCCGTTTCCGCGTATTTTGAAAAGCGGGGCGTGACAGCGTTTTCTTAGTATCAGAGCCAGGTTCGACATAAAAAAAAAAGAACCTAGATCTTACCTGTAACTTGAAACAAATTATAGTTACACTGCAATATACATATGCTATCCATACAATGATATTGACTCAATTTGGAATTGATCGTTTTCTCTTTTGGAATCATCTCTTGAATCTTTTGATATCCCTGATTTCAACTCTTTTTCTAGTGCAATCTAGGTTCCATCTTGCTTCCTATCATCTTTTCGATTTTATTTCCCTGATTTTGCCTCCTTAGCTTGGCCACTCCATGTTGAAGCCCGTAGCAGAGATCAGAGCGGCAATGGAAGCGAGTGGACCCATGATGCAGCGAGAAGCGACATGGAAGGCGAGAAGACAATATCAACGATCAACATCAGTTATTCTTTTTATTTTCTCAATTTGCTTAATATCTATTTCTTAACTTTAATCTTCTATTCCTTTCCTCGCTTTATTGAAATTTCGAGGACGAAATTTTTGTTAAGGTGGATAGAATATAATATCCCCCATTTAATAATACCATATTATTATTTTTAAAATTTTACTTGATTCTACCTATTATCTTATTATTATTAATTAACTTGATTTAGTATCATTATTAGTATTATTATTGTTTATGACTTGTAGACTCTTATTGCTTATATTTAGTTATTTTAAATTATTATTAATGCGCAGTATTATTATCTTTATTCCAAGCCCATTAAGCTCAACTCATTCTCCTTTTCCTTTTGTTTTCTTTTCCTTTTTATGCTAAGCTCACATGAGTCAATCCCACTTCCTTATTTTCATCTTTTTTCTATTTTTCTTTAAGCCTATTGGCCCGCGAGCCCACTCATTATTTTCTTATTCTTCATGTTACTTATTTCTTTTAACTAAAACCCAATAATCTATAACTCAAACTCAATCCCAATCCTAATCCAAATCCTATTTTCTAATCTAAATATATAATCATAATTCAAATTCCAATCCAAACTCACATCCTAATCCTAACTATTAAATTAAGCAATCTAAACCTAACTAGAATTCACCTTTCTAAAATATCTAATAACCTTAAAATATCTAATAACCTATATAAAGACTCAAACTTTCTCTTTCTCTTCTACCTCAAGAGAAAACTCTAATCCAAGCCCTCCCCACTTCCATCTTTCCCTTCTCCTCAAGCTGATCGTGAACAAAAAGGGATTTTGAAGTGCAGAGAGGGGAGAGCAAATCCATGTAAGTAATTTATTTTCTAAAAATTTATTTGATATAAATTGTTTATCAAAAATCATGTCTATACCACGATCTCCAAGTATATTTTTTTAATACATCAAAATCCAATCTAAAATCCAATTAAAATATATGTGAAGATCTACCAATTTATATTTACATATTTTTTTTCAAGTTTTTATAAAGGATTTCAAAAAAAATTAAAAAATTCCTTGGCCGAGCGCACAGACCCAGATGGGTCTGTGCAGGCCACGCGGGTGCAGACCGCACCCAGGAATGTTACATAGTGCACGGTGGGCTGGGCCGGCCCACTGTGCACTACACTTTAAAAAAAACCAAAAATATGGCCTAGGCCAGCCTGGCCCGGCCAGGTCGGCTGGGCTGCATAGCAACAGGGCCCTTGGGCCCTGTTAAAAAAAAGAAAAAAAAAGAAAAAAAGGAAATCTGGACCAGGCCTGGGTCTGGCCTGGGCTGGGCCTGGGCCGCCATATATAAAAAAAAGGAAAGGAAAAAAGGAAGAAAGAAAGGTGAATTTGTATATTAAAATAATTTATTAAAAATATCAAAAAAATTGAGAAAAATATAAACAATAATCTATAATACTTCTACTTTCTATGATAAAAATTTTAGACTAATACCAACATAAATTAATTCATATCACCCACTTTAAAACAATTTCTCCTTAATGATAAATCTAGACCCGTTAAGTATTTTAATGATTTAAAGCATATTAAAAAATCCAACAAAAGAAAACTTAAAATTAGTCAAATTAAACCTATTAATTTCATGTAATCCAGAGCATCATATTCCCAACCTTATGCTAATTAATCAAGATTAAAAAATAAAATAAAGTAAATTAAAATAAAAGATCCTAACAATTTCTATTAAAATAATTTATGTAGATTTATCGGGGCCTTATGATTTCAGTGTTTTGGACTCAGGATCGAGTTCAGGTGAGTGTTTCTCTTCTTTGTTTAATTTTTATTTAATTGTGTTGTGAGTGTTTGTTCTTATGTCATTTTCTTATTTACCGTTGTTATTGGATATTGGTGTTTTTATTTGTATTATTTCATGTGACTATTTGATATACTTTATCAGTGTGATTACCTGTATCACTTCATGAGACATTAGTGATTGTTCACCTTATTTTCATAATTGATATAAGCTTGTATCAGTATCATTTCATGTGTTGGTAAATCGTCGTTGTTGGCTTAGGCCTAGTATTGATATACCGTAGACGAGACTTAATCTTGAAACTGACCTAGTTGTGATAAATCTTAGAATATAAGTATATAGGCTAATTGATTGATGATTGAGGATTAGAGATTCATATTTCATGTATGGTATTTATCGGACAACTTGTTGGTGACTATTCCGATCAGAACTCTTTTGGACATTGAGGACGTGTTAGACATGATGTTGCTTTACCGATAGACTGTTTTACCGATACATGCATATGTATGAATATAATACCCTTGACGCTAGTGTATACAATGAGACTGACTTTTGGACTATTTGGATATATTGTTTCTGGATTCTTGTATTGATGAGTTTGACTGATGTATTGACAACCTTATCGATATTGACCACTAGATGTAGAGGTGATCTAGATTCTATGTTGATCGAGGATGTTACACTTTTAATTAGGATCTTGATTAATTTGAAAATCGATGATTGATTAAATAGGCGGTTCTTATTTAAGAGACGGGATCTTGGACTTGTCAAATAGACTCAATTAGATTGGAGTTGACTTAGGGGTTGAGAAATAGACGTTGATTGGGTTGACCTGACCTAATGGATTTTAGTGAGATATATATTGATATGTTACTTGAGTTTTAAGATCTTGTGATTGACCTGAGTAGAGTCAGAGTATGTGATGATCTTGATCGAATTGAAATATGAGAATTTGATTAGATGTATCAGAACTTATATTTATTTTAGTTATTGAGCTTCAGATATAACAGTGACTTAGAGGATAAATATGTCGATGACTTTGAGGATATGAGTTGATTATATATATTGCCCAGATTATTCTATTCATAACAGCAGGTCATTACTCACCCTGAATATCATGATTTGCTTAAAAAACTTGATTGATTATACATGACATTTACCTGATAACTATATTGTCCATGTTACCATTAATTGCTGGGAAAACATTGTTACACGGTAACAACACCTTCATATTATACTTGTTACATGTTCTTGTTATACAGGTATCATGTTCACTGATATTATATATTCATGTTATACTGGTATCCTGTTCACTAATATTATATATTCCTGTTATACCGGTATCCTGATTACACATGTTGACGTTATTACCGGGACTATCACCGAGTTATCCCAATGATCTAAGTAACATGCACATTAAGTAATCTTAATAAACTAATAATATGATATTAGACAACTTACACTGGGATTAGAGAAATTGATGGAGGAGACAACCTCTATATTTTAGGTAGACCTAGGATTTAGATTGCGCAGCCGAAAGAGGGCTCCACTCCAGAGTTCCCGTGGGGTGACTGGCACCCCGTTCTATTCCTGTTCCTGTTATAGATGTTATACATGTACCTGACATATTATACATGTTACTGACTACTTTGCGATAGGTCCTGGTTCAGCGCCAGGGGTCGGGCCGTGGTCCCGGGTATGCACGGGACCCACCTAAAACACAGACAATGTCTCCAACAAATCAGTTTCAATATCTGAGGACCTCGATTGACGCGTGTAATAGGCGTAGTATGGGATGCGTCTATTACATGTGGCAATTGTTGTTCGCTAACATAATTAATAATGATAAACTGTTAATGTATTGTGACTGACCGTGATCACTCGACTGTACGTATATATAACTATGATCGACATATGATTATACTCATGACCGGATTGTATACCAGACTAGTAACATATGCTAGGTTACACATCTTGACATTAGTGGTCAGGATACCAGTTGTATATCGTTCATAACTTTGTTCTTGATATTGATTATTCTGTTATCTATTATTTCAACTTATCATGTTGCTATTGCTTGTATTGTTATGTTTCATTTCAGTTATCATGTTGTTATTGTTTGCGTTGTTATGCACGAACACATTTTCCTTTACACACACTCATTAGGTTGCTTCTGACGACCCTGAATTCGCACGTCCAGAATTTTTTTTTGGATACCTTCTTATATTGTTCAGGTGCTCGTGTGATCGTATGCGTTACGAGGAGCTGGAGTCTTTCTTTTCTTAATTATAAGTATTTTTGCTCTTTTCTTCATGTTATTTCCTGATTCTATCTATATCGCATCCAGCTGCCATTTTCTTTCCTTTATTCATCTGTCATCATTGTGTTAGATATTTATATGTCATATTGCAGTGATATTGATTTATCGTAGTAGATTTTGTAGCTTGTTCAGGTTACTTTAGGCTTAGCGTATGTGCGTGGGGATTTTTATCGCGTACATACGTCGCCGACCTTTGTCGCGACTCCGTTTCCACGTATGTTGGGAAGCGGGGCGTGACAAGTTTCAGTTTCAATTCCCTCAAAAAAGCTGACAATTTCGGCTCGTTTAGTTACTTTATGTTAAGTTTTAGTTTCAGTCTTATAGTTAGGACATTTTCTTTTATGTTCCTTGACTTTTGCTTTCAGCTTCATTAGCTTCTATTCAAGTTAGGATGACAGTTAATTTAACCGAAACAATGGCACTTAAAAGAGCTATAGGGAAGAAAAGGATTCGTGCAATGACCCTAAAAGTTTTGGGAATAAAGATTTTGTTGTTGTCGTTGACTCTTATTTCATATGTATAAGAGAAAAAGGTTAGTTGTACAGGTCTATACATCAAATTGTCAAATGTTATTGCTTATGTGTTGAATATTTAGTAAAAATAACCCAAGCTTCTATGATGTTTTCTTCAAAAACCAAGATGTTAATAAACAAAATGCCAGTTTATTAAAATACATATTCATGATAATGACAACAAGAGATTGTCAGTTAATTTGTTCTATTGAGTCGTTATGTGTAAAAAATTCTAATAATGAAGATCATATATGTGAAAAGCACTTTAATAAGTCAATTGACGACAGATCTTTTACTACTTGAACCAAACCCAACTTCAAAGCCTGTAACTAAAAAGATTTATACAATTATTCTTATCAGGCTCAGATGTATAGACCCAAAAGAATGGCATGTAGACCTGGCCCCCTCACATTCTATTTAGGTGCATAGCATAAGACTGAAATGCAAGCAATACATTGATGTTTTGCCCCTTCTTTTTTCCTCAAAGAACCTTGCAGACTTACATCACTGGAGGAGGAAGTCACCCAAAGAGCGGAGAGGAAAGCCCTTACACTCTGGTAAGATGACTCATGCAGAGGGAAAGAACTCCCCCAAATAGGAGGGAATCGCAAGTTTAATCAATCCATAGACTGCTGCACCCATGGATCACAGTGAGCTTCAACGTATTGGACTTCATGCATCGTTGTTACAATCTGTTGCATAATGATCATACAACAGTGAACTCCTATATTTCTAGGTCAAAAAATTCCTTGTGCCAGAAAAATTTGTAAATTCAAAAGTTGTTGCATGATGAATTTACAATAGTGTGCCCTGATATTTTAAAACCATATAAACATTTTGCCTCTCAAAATAGGGAGATTCTAACCTAAAAGCAGAACCTCTTATAACGGGAGAAAGTATCATCTCTCTTGAGCTAGCTCATTTGGTGATATTTAATTTTGAGTTAGAAATTTTGGTTCTGTTTGACATCATAAAAGTTCTCCAAGGATAATTTTGCTATCTGATTTAACAAAAGGTATTTCTAAAACAAAGTTAGCCCACCTGTCTAAGAGAAAAAGTTTATCCATACACCTCAAAAGCAGATGGACAAATAAGACATACTTCATCGGGGTATGAATTAAGTTATTCTTTGGCATCAAATTGTGTTTGACAAGAATAAGTATGATTATTACAATTATTCGTCCATTTATCCATTTGTGAAACAACACGGTCAAAAGTAGCATGGTTTCAGCACTCAGTTTTAACGTAGAAGATATATGTCTAGGTTTCTGCTCTTTCTTTCTCTCATTTTTGCAATGCTATATATGGACATACATATGCATGCATACGCGCATAGATACATACACACATGCATACACTACATCCAAGCACGCACGCACGCATATAGATACACATTTTTCACCTCCTCTTTTGTTTCTAGCTTCTTATACAATTTTCCATAAGCTTAAGCATTAGCCTCACTAACCTAGTTTCTATATCTCTCAAAATTCACAAGCTTTGAGAATTTAAAGCATACCTACTTTCTACCCTTTGTCAATTGTTATAAGATGAGTGTCATTGCATCACAATGACAAAGCCTCCTGTTGTGGTACTAAAGGTCTAAGGTCTGCTCAATCCAGGTCTAGAGTATGATTTTCTCAAAAAAATAAATAAATAAATAATGTAATAATAATGAAATTTGCCTTTTGCTTTAATTTTTTTTTTAGACATCTAGTTCCGCAACCCTCTCTCTTTGGTAGGCAATTTATAATCTTTAAGATTCCAAGGATTTTATAGCTATTTCTATGTCACAATTAAACTAATATTTCACAAAATGTTAATTTCATCATTTATCTAGCAAATTCTATCCTTAAAATGCAACATATTCTCTGTGTATTTAGGCCACAATCTAGTTCTTGGTCTGGTTAGCAAAAAGAAAATATAGTTCTTTGTCTCCCCTATCATTCTAGCTCTTCGCTTCAATTAAACACAATTGTGTAATACCGTCAATCTATATTGTGTGGTTACCAGTTAAGATCTCTTTCGGTAAAAATTTAGAATCTTTGCATGCTAACATATATATCCTCCTAATATGAAAAAAAATGACTTGACTATTTTTTATTTTTAAAAGATATGAAATGTTTGTCTCTCTTTGCTACACATTCTTCGATAGTAAGACCATAGAACATTGCAAAATAAACAAACCATATCCGTCATTTCTAATTCTATATCCATGACAATATATCCTGTAATATCCACCACTGGTTTTTTTTTTATCAACATGACCATTTAGATCTCTTATAAGAATCTTCATTCCTAGAGCTCTCTTAGTTTATCCATATGCTTCCAAAATGCCCTTAATAATGTTAATCATTCTAAAGCATGGAATGTATGGCAACTTGTTTGCATGTGGCCTTTGGCCGCCTAAAAATAGCTGAATATAGCTAGTTATGTGGCCAAGGGTCATATATACACGCATAAACAACAAGCAGACAGTGATGGGTCTTCTGATAGATGCAGAGTTGATATGCTTTTAATTGTTAATTTGTTTAGTAACTTTGATAAATGTTAGCTCTTAACTTATATAACTGATTTGTTTTTTCTTCTTAGTTTCTAATGTAGGTTTGCATCTGCCGTTAGTCATAAATCATATGCTCACCAAAAATATTTTACCTGTGAATTGCATGAGCATCTGAGAATTTCTACATTTCTTTCATTATTTTCTAACGTACTGTATTTTTATTTTATTTTTTTGAATTTTTAAAAAAATTCATCCAAAAGGTATGTGTTTATCATTGTAAAATGATGTCACTGCACATGTGAAATGCACCATTAAACCACATATCACTATATCAATCTATATCACCTTTTGCAACATCGAAATTAATTGTTTTCCAATGCGAAATATATCATTTTGTGCAGTTACTGCAGCGACCAGCATATATCAATTTCGCAAAGCCGTATAGTTGATTTCCATCTGACACTACATGCTATAAAGACGACATGATTAGAGATAACAAGAAGGTTAGTAACTACATAATGTAACCCAATTTAACTTATGGACATCTAACAATAGATAGTTGCAAAGATATAATGCACTGATATTGTCTCACAGCTAAAATACTTCAAACGAACAAAAGCCAAACAATATACATAAACCCGTATCTCTACTAGTTAAGCACAGATAAGAGCCCCATACAAGCTATATACAACGAGAGAGAATTCAACATCAAGATCAAAACTTTTGAGAAAATCCACCACTATCACCAAATTCTTAGCATAAAAAATCCTTCTTACTTGCATGGTGGTAACGAAATCCATGACTCCGTCAGGATTCGGGCGGCCAAGCTTGCTGCTCTCTTTGTAGAATCGATAAGCTAATTGAGGGGAGTGGTGAAGGATGTGATAAAATTGCTGAACGAATGCATTTCCAACCTTTAAGAAAAATTAAAAATTAAAAAGAAAGACGAATTGTTAAGATCAAAGGCCGTAACTTTGTCAAAATCAGATGGGAGTTTGGGTTTGAAGATGGGGTTACCACTTGAGCGGGCGGAGATCCTCGAACGCCGACTGATTGATCGGAGGTTGAAGAACCTCGAGCGGCTGCGCGAATTGATTTCGACCGCCGCGGCATCGGAGGCGAAGGTGCTGAGATTTTTCTAGGGTTTTTGGACGCTGCCTTCGAGGCTCTGGACTTCCTCGCTCAGCTTTAAGGAAAGGGAGGGGGTGCTTTCTGCGCGAAAGTGGGAGAATATGAACATGCCAGGGGCATTTTCGTCTTTTGACGAGGGGTTCCATGCTGGTGAGAACGTGCTTGTTTCGAGTGCGGATAAACGTACCCAGAGAACTGAGTAAAGGCACCCAAACGATTAAGGTACCCATTCAGTTTGATTAACTCATCAATATTTTCAAAATACTCAGGTAGGTTCTCTCTCCTCTCCTTCCTCCTTCCAGCATCTCCCTCCCCTCTTTCTCTCTACCGCCGTCCATCGCCCCTCCTCCGCCGCCACCGGCCTCCTCACCCTCCTCCTTGCCCACCTCCCCATCCCCCTCCCCCCCCACCCCCAACCCCCCGTCGTCCTCGCCCCCGCCCCCGCCCCCTTCCCTCCCCCTTCCTCCCCCTGACTGTGGTCGTATTTCTCATAAAATCTCATTTTTCTAATTGTTTTCTGAAGACTGCAACTTATATGTTGAAAATGTGTCTTTTGCGAGGACTGCCAGTCGCAGTCCTCATTAAACCTTTATTTAAAATTATTTTGTGAGGAGTGGGACCATGGTCGCAGTCCTCATGTATACGGATAAATGGTGCATTTTGAGATGATTGCGATTGTGGTTGCAGTCGTCATATTTTTAATTGTTTTTGTGAGGATTGCGAATATGATCGCAATTCTCATATACACTGATAAATTGTGCATTTTGAGAGGTGCAATTATGATCGCAGTCCTCATAAAACTCTATTTTTAAATTATTTTGTGAGGACTGCGACTACAGTCATAATAAAAGCTCAAAAATAAGTCATCGCAGTTCACATAAAGACTTAAAATAAAGCATTTTTGCAATCATGATCGTAGTCCCTTAAAAAGGATCTGTTCGGTCGGACCGTCCAGCCGAACAGATCTGTATCTGTTCGACCACGTTAGGCTGAACAAATCCGTATATGTTCGGTCGACATGGCCGAACAGTGGATTAGGGGAGGGGGAAGGGAGGGGGATCAGGTGGGGGGTCTACGGGGAGGCGAGCGGGGAGGTCGACGGGTCGGTGGGTCGATGGGGAAGGGAGGAGGGGGAGGGAGGAGGGAGCGCGGGAAAAGAGGGGGGAGCGCCGGCGGAAGCTCATCGCCGGTCGCCGGGAAAAGAAGAAGGAGAAGGAAGAAGAGGGAAGTGCATTTTAGACTTTTCACGAGCGAAGCTGTGTCCAACAAAATAATGGCACACTTGTAAATCTTTTGGGTGGGTGCCTTAATGAGTTTTGTGGTTGCCTTTATCCATGCTCGCTTGTTTCAATCAAAACTTTAAAAAAAAACAAAAGGGTACTAAGAGAATCCCTCTCTATTTAATATCCAGACACTCCGCTAATAATTAAAAATAATGTGTATATATATTAATTAACAGTGCTACTTTTGAGAAGGGAGATTTCGCTACACCCCTTATGTCAAATCGTAATTAGGAAAAAACTCAGCTTCATAAATTTATTCGCTTTAACCACCTTCTTTTTTAAACCAATCAGATGTGTCTACGTATCAAGCGCAGAAGCGCTCCTCAGTGGCAAAAGACGCAAATGCCCCTCTTCGAAAAAACAGACTGCTTCGAAAATGTGGAGTGATGGTGCATAGAGGACTGGGATCAAGCGACCATTATCGCAGTCCTCATAAAAAAAACTTATTTTTTAGGACTGTGATCATGATCGCAGCCCCAAAAAAAGTACCATATTTGTGAGAGCTGCGATCATTTCTGAGTCTTTATAGGAATGGTATCATGATCGCAATTCTCATAAAAATGCCTTATTTTTTAGTCTTTATTAGGACTGTGATCATGATCGCAGTCCTCACAAAAACACAAATTTTCAGCCTATATTAGGACTGCGGCAATGATTGCAGTGCTTAGAAAATGTCATAATTTTCAATTAATAAAAAAATGTTGCAGTGCTCACAAAAGACTGCGATCACTAGTCGTATTCTTCATATCACTATCGCCATCATCAGCAGATCTTCTTTCACTGGCATCGATTGATCACCATTTTTTTCAAGATTTAAATATGACATCGATCACGACCATAAAAAAGCTCATCGCGAGCACGAGCAAATGAGATCTGTAAAAAGTGGATCCCAAAAAAAATTTGGTCCGCGGGCTCCACACCCTGAGACCCCTAGGAGGGGGTCCAACCCCGACGGCGACCTAACTGCACAGATCGACCCGCGAATTACTCTGCATCGAGGTCAAGATTGAGGGGAGAGCAACGTTGGAGGTGATGGAGAAGAGTAAAAGAGAAAATGTAAATATATAAAGAAATGATAATTAAGAGGAATCGTTTTATGCTGACGTGGACGAGGATGTAGTGAATAAAATTATGAAGCTGAGATTTTTTTTTCTAATTGTGAAGAAACTAGGTGGCTGTAACGAAATTCCTTTTGAGAATTGTATTAAATGAGAATTACATTGAGGGTCTGTTTGGTTGTCGTAACTGGCCGTAATTCGTAGTTGTAATTGGTAAAGTCTTTTACAATTGTAAATGAGTTACATGTATGTAAATTTTACGGTGTTTGGTTGGTAATATAAAATTGTAAAGTGGGAAAGTGTATTGTACTTTACGGTGTTTGGTTGTCGTAATGTATAAGTCGTAAGTGAAAAAGTTGACCACAAAATTAACTATTTGGTGATTTTAAAAGTTTTAATACTGCAAATAAATATTAAAAAAGTTAAATATTAAAAATTTTTAATATTAATATAAAAAAATAATACAAATTTGTATGACCACAAAATTAACTATAACTGGGCTGTAAGTGAGTGGTAACTGGGTTGCAAGTGAGTGTTAGTTGAGTTACGTAAGTCTTTTACGAATTACGGTCCAAACAAACGCCGTAGTTGTAACTGGGTAGTAAGTCATTTACGAATTACGGAGTTTTACGCGAAACAAACGGCCCCTGAGTGTACTCCCCCTATGACGCCAGTGAGCTGACCTCATTAGTATAAAAAATGGGAATGGATCATGAAAAGTCCTAGATTCAAGTTGGATTACAGCTTGTGTATCAAAAAGGAAAAAAAAAATTATATGTACTTTCTCTTCTTTTTATATTTAATTATTTCTTGAAATATTTTCTGTATTCACGGAAACGTGATGGTCCACATTTGTCATATTTTTTACAACTACGGACCATATTTCGTGTCTCCTCATTGTAGTTATATCAATAAATACTCGGACGACATAGAAGAAAAAGGAAGGGAAAGGTAGCCACACATCCACATACAAATAGACCCCTCCCCCAAAATTCACATACATATATCTACTGAGTTTACCGTTTTTGCTGTTCGGCAATTCTAAATTGTAGATCATCAATAAGATTAAGCACGAAATTATACCAGTTTCTTGTGATCAACAGGTACATATCAACCATAAGAAGCTAATAGTGCACTCTCAGGCTTAATCTGTAACAATTGGTAAGCTGAATTCCTACATTTAAGAACAAATCACTGCTCGTCAACAGTCTGATAAAACCTGTAACCATCTTCTATGTGCATTGCAGCTACAGCATCTCTCTCTCCATGTTGAATTGTGCTCCTGTCACAAAAACAGGTGAGAAAACAATACTGGATTCATCTGCGATAAATATAAGAGAATAGATTGCTAATGATCTCTGCTGTGCACTTTGAGCGAGAGCAGGTATGACTTCAACTGCATGTTGAATGAAACGGCAAATGACTACATGTATCCATAACACAAAAGACCGACACTGACTACAGAATATTTTGAAAAAAAACCCAAAAACAAGCGCCCGACCCAAATACAGAATCAACTCAGTTGTCAGTGGCAGTGGGGAGGAACACTTTGTGGAAGTTGTTTTTCATCGTCAGTTTGGTTCTGCAGGCGGGGCAAATCTTCTTCACTTGGATGGCAGCCTTGATGCACCCTTCACAGAAAATATGTCCGCAAACTGTGGAGCACGGGGAGACCAATGCACCCATGCAGATAGGACAGCTGAAAGTCGGCTCCTTTGGTGCAACCTTTTCAGGCACTGGCTTGCTCACTTTCTTCCTCTGCCGTTCATCAGATACAATGTGTCGAGAAAAAATCAGTCACAAGAACTGTTTGCAATGCATGTATAACCATTAAAAAAAAGTGTGATGTGCACTACTCAGAAGTTTTCAAATGTCGGACCCATGGGTAGGATCTTGTAGTGAGTTTGTCAGTTAAAATACCATGCACTTGAATACAATGAATCATCTATGGCGTGCACATAGAGCAGTAGATATGATGAGTACTTGGAAAACATGGTCACCAGTTAGAAGAAACATGCTGTAGTAACTAATCAGTGTTACACCAACGACATAGGTATGGGCTTGTTCTTTTGAAGTTCCAGGGAGTTCTATATGCAAGTACCCCCAACATGTCTCTTCTGCCCACCCCCGTTCTCTATCTGAACAATGATCAAAATCAGGAAGTTTGTCCATGGTTTTTACCAAAAAAAGGCACTTTAAGTTCTATACTTAATGAACCACGGCATCAATTTCAGGTAAAAAAGAAAGTAAGCTGTCTTCTTCAATATGTTTGACTTTTGGCTTCTAAACGTAATGGTGGATAATGCTTAGATATAATTCTATCACGACTCATGGTAATCATTAAATACGAGGCATGTATGCATGTTGGTATTTTATATACCTTGCATCCATTGGAGAAGATTACGCGACACGATTGAGGATATTCCAGAAGATTCAATAACCAGAAATGTGCACAGACATGCACAGGCTCAGTCTATCGACAACAGCAGATGACTGTCAACAGATGAGCCAGAGTCGACAAGCCAGAGCGGTCGATAGGCGATCGACCACAAGCCAACAGAAACTAAGGATGACTCAATCTGAGCACTGCTTATTGAAGGCTTTCACATGAGATTGATCGCAGATTCAACAGTAACTCAACGTGTCTCAGTCTATCGGCAATTGACACGTAGCCTCAGTTGTCAAAAGTTGCGGGAATTTTCAGATTCCGAGTTGATTTCTGTTGGGATTTTGAAAGAGTTTCTGAATTCTTTCTTTCAGAGACGGTTGATTGGATGGCTAAGATAGTTTTGCTAAAAATTTGAAAGGTCTAGATTTATTCTAAGTGTTAATAAAATTTCTAAAGTTGTGGGTTTTAGAAAGTGCCTTGTATAGAGAGTTTGAGAGGTCCCAGAGAGAGATCCTTATAAACTTTTGTACTGCTTCTCAGGTTAATAAGATTTTCTCTCCCTCACTCAAATCTTATGTTTCTTGATTTGTTTTCTTCCTTTTGTGGTGATCAAGATATATTACTTGTTACGGTAGATCTCTCAGTGATTAAGCAGTCACTATTATTATTTGGTGGTGTCTATCACAACAATTGGTATCAGAGTAATGGCTAGAGAGTTGACCACAACAAAGCTCGAGGTGGAGAAATTCGACATGAAGAAACTTTCTGTTGTGGAAAATGGGTGTAACAGCGTTGCTTGTGAGAAGGACACTCACAAGGCTCTGCTTGGTGTTGAGAAGAAGTCGTCCAAGATGGAGGACGACGAGTGGATGGATCTCGATGTTTGAACCAAGGCCACTATTATACTATGCTTATCGGATGAAGTTCTTTAGAATGTAATGAACAAGAAAACAACTGCAAGTTTATCGTGTAAGTTGGAGTCTCTACATGACGAAAAGTTTATCCAACATACTCTTCTTGAAGAAGCAGTTGTACAGTCTTCAGATGAAGGAACACCGGTTCTACAACATCTCAATGCGTTCAATTGGATTTTGAACAACTTGTTGGCATTGGAGGTGAAACTAGAAGAGAAGACAAAACTCTTTTGTTGTTTCTTCTCTTCCTCCATGAAAACCACCATCATGTATGGAAAGGAGACCTTAGGGTTGAAAAATGTCAGGCAAATGCTCCACAACAACGAGCTGATGAAGAAGACAAATTCCACAGAGGAGACCTCAAGATTGATGGTCAAGGAGCAAAGGGGAGATCACAGAGTAGATGACCCAAAAAGAGCACCAAAACTTCTAGTAGAAACACTGATTTCTATTATTGCAAACAACCAGGGCACATGAAGAATTGCTTCAAGTACTAGGATATGCTAAAGAAGAAGGGTGGTTCAAGAGCTGATGGAGCTAGTACATGTGGGAAAAAATTCGAATCAAGCCGGCGTAGACGAGGAAGCAGTTGAAGAACCATGTGATATTATCATTATTTTAAACATTGGGTGCATGTTATTATGTTACTTTTATAGATGATTTCTCTCAGAAGGTATGGGGGTACTTCTTGAAGCAGAAATAAGAAGTATTTCAGAAGTTCAATGAGTGAAAAGCCAAGGTGGAGAATCAGAAAGGACGAAAGGTGAAGTTCTTAAGGTCAGATAATGAGTGTGAGTATACATCCTCAAAAATCAAGTACTTAGCTAATGAAGGTATTGAACATCAACTAACTATTTTATGATGGCCAGAACAAAATATAGTAGCAGAGCGCATGAATTGGACACCTACAAAATGTGCCCGCAATATAAGGTATAGGCTGACGTGTCAGAATATTTTTGGGCAGAGGCAGTATATCATGCGAGCTATTTAGTAAACAAGACACCATCTACAACCGTTAATCTTCATATCCCAGAAAAGATATGACAAGGAGTGCCGGTAGACTATTCAATCTTACGAATATTCGGCTGCCCGGCATATAGTTTGGTTGATAGTCAAAAGAGGAACAAGCTGGAGTCCAAGTCAAAGAGGTGTTACTTCATCGGTTTCACTAAAGGAACCAATGCAAACAGGCTTTCGGATCCAGAGAAGAAGAGTGCCTTTGTTAGCAGAGATGTGGTCTTTGATAAAAAATCAATGCTGCAAGAAAAGTCAAAAAGGAGTATAAGACGCAAGGTGGAACTTCAGACAGTTCAGCAGATTCTTAGAGCAATGAGTTTGAGTTTTCAGATGATCCCAACAAGCATGTGGGTTATATAAGACTCCTCAGATTCAAATGGAGATAAGCATGAACCTACTCAAGGGCAACAATTGCAACCTAGACTGTTGAGGCAGTCAGACAGACTTTCGGTTCAGATATGACTGGGATGAGGACCAAGTCACTTTTGCATTAGTAACGAAAGCTGGAGATCCTAGCAGTTATAAGAAGGCAATCAAATGTGAATGACAGTGACAAGTGGGCCATAGCCATGGAACAAGAGATGAAGTCTTTAGAGAAGAATCAAACATGAGATTTGATGAATCTACCGAAGCGTTCTAAAGCGATAGGTTGCAGGTGGGTGTGGATCTTTCGAAAGAAGAACAATGAGTAATACAAGATAAGACTAGTTACCAAAGGGTATTCTCAGAAGGATGGTATTGAGTACAATGAGATTTTCTCTCCTGTAGTCAAGGATACATCTATTCTGATTGAGATTTTGAAAGGGTTTCCGACTTTCTTCCAGAGGCGGTTGAATAGGTGGCTAGGTTGGTTTTGCTGAAGATTTGAAAAGTCTAGATTTATTCTATAAGTTTATAGAACCCTAGAGTTGTGGGTTTTAGAAAGTGAGCTTAAAAAAGATATTCACCTTATATTGAGAGTTTGAGAGATCCTAAGGAGAGATCCTTGTAAACTCTTGTATTGCTTCTTAGGTTAATCAGATATTCTCCCCCTCCTCCCTCAAATCTTGTATTTCTTCATTTGTGTTTTTTCTCTTGTAGTGATCAAGATATAATGCTTACTACGGTAGATCTCTCGGTGCTTTTGCAGTTACTCTTATTGTTTGGTGGTGTCTATCACAACAATACATATACTCATACACACAGATATACTAGTTAAGAGACAAGTGGACCACTTGAGCAGGGTGGAAAATGGAACTGAGTTTTCTTTCAAAATAAATTTAAAGGAATAGAAAAAATACTTAAAAAAGATGAGCATAAGATGTTTAAACCTCAAGGGTATAAACAGAAGATTTTTGTCACTCACTTGTAGCCCCGTAATTTTCAAATAATCAAATTTTCTTCAGCTTCCAATATCATTTTATTTTCAAGACGAACGAACTCATTTTTATAATAACAACAGACCTCAAAATTTACCTTTACGAAGTTGCAAACACAAATCTCTAGGAAGATGAACCTCTCCATAGCCCAAAGTGGAATGTTACTAGAAGTTGCTATTTACAATGGTTATAGTAAATGGGCAACAAATAGGTGGCAAACTGAATATGTTCATATTGAAGCTGATACGAATGATGGGATTAGAATTCGACTGTTGCGCATTGACAGAGGGCTTGCTAGATTGAGCTTTTGGTTGCTAAACTTCTCATTAAACACAGAACCAAACATAAACATTACTACCCGATCGAATTGAAACCTCCAAGTTCCAGATCCAATAGACGATGTACACCTATGTGTTCCATCCATTTTCTCCTTTTATTGTAGGAAGGTTGTGAGTTTAAATTTAAGATCAACATCAAACAAACTAGGTTTAGGTCATTGAGGAACAACCATTATTTGAATTTCTTCACAGCTGAGAATCCTCTCTTTCTTATGATTAATTACTTACTATATGATGGGCAAATATTGATATGATGACTCAGAATAAACTTACAATATTTGAAGTTGGAAAAAATAGCTATTAATATTGGAATTAAAAGGAATAGGAAAAGTAAACTAAGTTGGATCGGTTTTTCAATTTTATTGGAAGGTTGTCTTAATTATTTTAAAACCCAAATGATGGAGTAGTGAGAAGAGAAAATTGTCTCGTTTTTCTCCTTTACTGAATCCTAGATGAAGATACAGTCCGAATCTTGAAAAAAAAGATATATTTTTATAGCTTGAATTAGATTTATGAGAGAAAGGGAGCAAGGTGATAAGCCCATTCAGATAAACCCCGTGAATTAGGTGTTTGACCAATGGGCATATAATGTATGGCTAGTATATTACTTACAATTGTTAGGATATAATTAGCAGCATCTAAGGAAAATGATTTGATAATGGGTTTCATCACCGATGGTGATTGTGGGTTTCATTACTGTTAACTGACAGTAATTTTGATCCAAATTCTTGTCAATTTAGGGAAATACTAGTACTTATATTTAACTGGATTTTGATTCAATTTGATTTAGATAGGTACAAATGAATTATAGAAGATTAGCAGTTCAAAATCATAGTTACACTTTTATAGCTAGAATAGATATAGGTAAAGTAAAATAAAATAGAGTCATGTTTTTCAATGAATCAATACAATCTACATAATATGTTGCTATATTAGGGAAACACATCTATCTGCCACGTGGGCGGGTGCGCATGCAGAAGCACATACAGACAATGTACGCGTATACTGTGCACATAGATAGAGAGGGGGGGAGGAACAAAAACAAACTACAAATGAATTAATGTATTACAGATTTTCTTTTCCTTTTTTGTTACTGCATTATGCCATAAATAATATTAGATGACAGCAGGTCAACACTTGTATCAAAACATTTCACCACAAGATTCACTCCCAAAACAAATACATGGAGACTATGTTAAGACAAACCTTCTAAATTCCAATGTCTCTACTACTACAACAAGGATATGGAGATTATATCCACATGAAATTTTCAATTATCTGAAACCACCTCTTCCAAATTACAACATAACAACCCATGAGACTCTCTACACACTTCCCAAGATGTTTACCAGCTTTGTAATGTACATGAAATAATGAATGCTTGATCTCCACCTTCCCAAGATGTTTACCAGCTTTATGAGCTTGACAACCACCTAAACATCCAGGTAATATTTAAAATTATGAGTTTAACAGCTAACCTTCCATATGCTGATAGTGATGTAAAACCACCTGGATCGCAATCACCTTCAAATCACAACCAAAATTTAAATTGCGAACAAGATAAGATTTGGGTTTCCACCCCTTGCACGGGCTTCTCACCCTAAACTCGAGAGCAGCAGGACTCAAGAATTTAATAAATAATTTGAGGAAAAGTTTTAATCATTCATTCATTCCAATAAGACAGTCTAGGGGGCCTTATATAGGCTTTACAAAAAGAGAACTACTGGGAAATAACCGATGTGGTACTAAACGTCCACAAAAGAACAAAAATAAAAGGAACACAAATAAAGCTAAAACATCTGCTATCAATAAGGCCTGAAACAAGTCCCATCTAAAGCCATAGAAGACCAGCGCGTCACCTCCTGAAGTATACTCGATCGAACCTGCCCCTGGGCGGTGGCATGATGTCCTCATCAATTCCCCCCGGGTGGAAAGAACTCGACCCTGTCGAGTGTGGGGGACAGAACTGCTGTCTGCTGTGGTAGTGCTCCAGTCGATCAGGATCAAGATGCTGGAGGTCTTCCTCGGTAATCCAAGAATTTTCTGAATCAGGTTTTCCTGTCCACTTAATGAGATAGCGTCTCGTCCCTCCATCTCCAGTAGAGATAATCTGATCATCCAAGATAGAATCTATATGTTCTGTTGCATAGGACATTTTAGGGGGAAGTGGAGGTAGTGGGGGCTCTCAGAAAGGTCTTGGCTTGGCTCATCCACAAATGGATCAGAAGGGGTATCAAAAGTACCTCGATATGGAACCAAATCCTCAACATTAAAGGTGCAACTGATGCCAAAGTCAGGTGGGAGATCCACCATATAAGCATTTGAATTGATTTTCTTGATAATCTTGAATGGCCATGCACTTCGCGCGTGTAATTTCTTTACGGTTCCTGGTGGAAACCGTTCGGGTCGCATGCGGACCATCACATAATCTCCGACATTAAAAGATCTTAATCGGCGATGTAGATCTGCAGAAGCTTTATAATCAGTATTATTTTTCATTATCTTGTCTCTGACTTCCTCATGTAATGCATGGATATGGGATGCAAATGCTGATGCGGAGTCTGATACCCTCGAATGATGATGAGCCATGGGAATTAAATCAATGGGTTGCCTGGGCTTAAAACCGTTTACTATTTCAAAAGGACTGAGACCCGTAGTCCTATTGACAGATCCGTTATATGCAAATTCAGCCATAGGCAAAATGAGATCCCAAGTTTTTAAATTTTCTCCAACTAGACACCTGAGGAGATTTCCTAGCGATCTGTTTACCACCTCGGTTTGACCATCTGTCTGTGGGTGAAAGGCGGTTGAGAATTTCAGTTTGGTGCCCATCTTATGCCACAGTGTTTTCCAGAAATAGCTAACAAACTTAACATCCCTGTCAGACACCATGGTTTTAGGTATCCCGTGCAACTTTACGATATGATCGAAGAATAAGACAGCAACTCGAGACGCATCTGAGGTCTTGGAACACGGGATGAAGTGAGCCATTTTTGAGAATCGGTCAACTACCACTAGGATAGAATCATGCTTCTTTTGAGTTTTGGGCAGCCCTAATATGAAGTCTAGGCTCACGTCTTGCCAGGGGCACTTAGGTACAGGAAGAGGAGTGTAAGGTCCGGCAATCTGCTTCTGTTGCTTAGCCAGTTGACACGTGCGACATTGGCTAACTACTTTAGAGACATCTCTTTTCAGACTCGGCCAGTAGAACCGGTGTTCAACGGCCTCAATTGTCTTGTTCTGACCGAAATGTCCCGCCAGACCTCCAGCATGTAATTCCCAAGAGAGAAAATCCCTGAGGGACGTACGGGGAATACACAACTTACGGAATCTGAAGAGATAACCGTCTTGAAGGAGAAAACCGTACATCTCACGAACAGGGCCGTCGCGTAACGTGACATAAATGTTCCCAAAATCGGGACATGATTCATACTCCTCCTTTAATTTCTCAAATCCAACCACTTCTGTGCTCATTGCCACCAAGATCGTGACACGTCGACTCAGCGCATCAGCGACCTTATTCTCGATGCCTGCTTTATGTTTGAGAACAAAAGTGTAATCCTGCAAGAACTCCACCCATTTGCTATGCCTCGCGTTTAATCTCTTCTGAGAGTTGAGATACCTTAACGCTTCGTGATCTGAGTACAACACGAATTCCTGTGGCAACAGATAATGTCTCCAGTAGCGCAACGCCTGTATAACCGCATAAAATTCTTTATCATAAGTGGAGTAGCGTTGCCGGGCATCATTTAGTTTTTCGCTGAAATAAGCAACCGGGTGGTTTTCCTGACTCAGTACACCACCTATTGCTAGTCCCGATGCGTCACAAGTTACTTCAAAAGCTTTTGAAAAATCAGGGAGACGCATTACGGGAGCTTCCGTCATCATCTTCTTTATTTCAGCGAAAGCCTTGGAGGCAGCAGGAGTCCACTGGAACACCTCGCTCTTTAAACAGTCGGTTATAGGTGCCATAATAGCACTAAAATTCTTGATGAACCGACGGTAGAAAGTGGCTAACCCGTGAAAACTTCTGACTTCCCTGATCGTCCGGGGTTGTGGCCACTCGGTTATTGCCTTCACTTTCTCAGGGTCTGCGGAAACTCCCTCGGAGGAAACCACAAATCCTAGGAAGATAACCCTGTCTATGCAAAAAGCACACTTCTTTGGATTTGCATAAAATTTCTCAGCATGGAGTGTGCAGAGGACTTGCCTCAGATGACCCACATGTTACTCCTGGGTTTGGCTATAGATTAGTATGTCATCAAAATAGACCACCACGAACTTACCGATAAACGGTCGAAACAATTGGGTCATTACTCTCATGAAGGTGCTTGGAGCATTGGACAGTCCAAAGGGCATAACCAACCAATCATATAACCCGTCTTTAGTCTTAAATGCGGTTTTCCATTCATCCCCGGGTCGGATCCTAATTTGATGGTACCCGCTCTTAAGATCAATTTTGGAAAAGATTGTGGCACCTGACATCAGATCCAGCATATCATCCAGACAGGGAATGGGAAAACGGTACTTGACGGTAATTTTATTGATTGCACGACTATCCACACACATACGCCATGTACCATCCTTCTTTGGCGCTAAAAGTGCGGGAACCGCACATGGGCTCAAGCTCTCTTTGATGAACCCCTTGTCAAGTAGCTCTTCCACTTGCCGTTGCAATTCCGCATGTTCAGTTGGGTTCATTCTATAGTGAGGCAAATTTGGTAAAGTTGCTCCTGGGACTAAGTCAATAGCATGTTGAATGTCTCGCATAGGGGGCAACTCACCTGGAAGATCTTTTGGGAGGGTTTCGGAAAACTCCTCTAGAATTGGTTTAATATGCTCGGGAATCTGCTCCTCGATATCCCGGCTAGCCTCTCGAGCCACGAGAGCATAACAAGTAGAACCATCCTGCAAGCTCTTTTCAATTTGATCGTGGCTAATCAAATTCATTTCCATCTTACCTTTGCCCTTATCAACCCTTTTTTTAGGATTTATAACGTCCACTTTATCTTTCCTTTTACCAGCCTCTTTCTCTCGGGTTGGCGGCTTCGGTTGATTTGGCATAATCTTCACCTTTTTTCTATTATGGACGAACGAACACTGGTTGGTACGTCCATGTATGGTCACATCTACGTCAAATAACCATGGTCGACCCAAAATGATATGACCTACATTCATGGGGAGTATGTCACACCACATTTTCTGTGTATATGGCAAACTGGATGGGAATTTGACATCTCTCATGAACATCGATAGATGTAGCATCGATCCATGTAACTTTGTAGGGGTTTGGATGCTTCACTGGTGTCATCCCCAAGGTAGTAATTAACTTTGATGCCACAGCGTTGATGCAGCTACCACTATCCACTATTACCTTGCAGTTCTTATTGCCAATTTTTGTGCAAGTTTGGAATATGGCAGTCCTTCTCCAGTCGTTGAGTGGTTCAGGCTAGGTTAAAGTACATCTAACCACTCCTAATTGGGTGCGAGCTACATTAGGAGGTAAGCTCGTCATTTCCACAGTTCGGATGCACCCATTAAATTCATACTCTTCGACAGAGGCATCCGAGTCATCATCTTGTTGGTGCACAACTTCTTCTTCATCATCCTCTCCTTCTATATCTTCAATGGGAACTTCGACAAAGAGGGTTTTGGTTTGACTCGGGCACTGGCTGGCAAGGTGACCATACCCTTGACACCTGTAGCATTGGGTTCTAGGGTTGACTTTTCCTGGTTCACTTACCGCTCTCTTCTCGGATGCAAAGGGCTTTGCACCAGAAGGACCTGCTGGTTTGACGCTAGAGGAACTGGAGGCAGGTTTACTTGGGGTAGGGAGTGTTCGGTTGAAGCTTGGCTGGCCAGTAGTGGTGGTTCTAGAGTTATCCTTAAAGTTACTTCGGTTAAAATAGGATCCTCTAGACTCATCTAAGTCGGTGACTAGCTGATATGCCTGTTCTAGAGTCGTGATGCCTCGAGCAATGAGCTCTCGGCGATAATCATCCCTAAGACCGGACCTAAACCTAGATAGGGTCTGTTCGGGAGATTCTAACTCAATAGCTCCACACCGATTCAGATATTCATCAAACTTAGCAATGTAATCAGCGGCTGACTTGTTTCCCTGGGTCCATCGATTCCATTTGTCCAACAATTGTTGACTGAATGATGGTGGAACATACTTCATCATAAGCTTCTCTTTCATGCTTTCCCAAGTGTCCACGGGGTCTTCCCTTCTGTACCTCATCATTCTCTCTAGGTTCTCCCAGTATTGCCCAGCTTGTCCTGTTAATTTCATTACGGCCAGTCGAACCTTTCTTGATTCAGACATGTCATGCCAACGAAAATATCGGTCCATAGCCAACTGCCAATCTATATAGACCTGAGGGTCTAAACGCCCGTCAAAGGAAGGAGCATCAACTTTAACGCTCCTGATATATTGGGCATCGGCATCAGTTGTTCGGTAAGGTGGGCCTCGCTCACGCCTAGGAGACCTACTGTCATGGCTTCGCTCACGCCTAAGAGACCTACTGTCATTTCGAGAACTCTCATCATCCCTGATTCTTCTCCTATTGGTTTCTAGCCTACCAATTCTAGTTGCTAGATCCCTACAATTGACATCAACCTGATCCTTAACTTCTTGTAGTTGCCTGTCCATGCTCTCTATCTTTTGTAGGATTGTGTTCAGGGTATCATGAATGCTAGGGTCCATTGGTGCTGAAGTTTCGCCTATAGAGAAAGTTCTACCACTTCTAGTAGGCATGCAAGATTCTCGCTGACCCTAAATGCAAGCTGTCCTTAGGATATATATGTTATGCAGGAGGAGTCAGAGATTAGAATGGTGAAAGATAATACCAATTTTAAGCTAATGAGACTAACACGTGATTAAGAAATTGTAATGTGGAGACAGTGATAAAGACACGTGCTGATACAGTTAACTTCACGATATATCAAGTAATCACAGATTCAAATTAATTTAGTTGCACAATTAATATTAGGTCAGTTACCACTCAAGATCAGAATCACACAACTCACTTATATAGTGGGCAACAGTCAATAAATTCTATCATGCGACAGATTGGGAGAACTAGCTATTTTAATCAAGTGACAGGAATAACTGACAGAATATTCAAAGTTACCTGGGAAGGCGACCGTAACTCAAACCTGAGCGATCCTGCTGTAGGCGCGTAGTACTGGTCGTCACGAATCCACTGCCTCGAAAATGGCTCAATTTGGACTTGAAATGAGCCCTGAACAACCGTCTGAAGTGCTGCTGCGATTCTGGACTGTGCTGACTCGGTTTCTAGTTGACTCAGGCCGAGTCAGACTGAGTTGGACTCAGCCAGACCAATATCTTTGGTCGGGTCCGGTCGGGTCCGGTGATTGGATCAACACTGGGCTGGGGTTGGTTGGTTTGGATCTGGTCCACCTAACTTTGGGTTCAAGTCCAAACCCTCTTATAATAGTTTGGGCTGGGTTTAAGGTCAAACCCAACACCCAATCTCTCCTTCGTTCTCGGGCGCGGCTAGGGCAGAGAATTGGCGTCGGCGGTGCTGTGGCGAGGCGAAGAGGCCGTCGACGAGACCTAAGGGGAAAAACGATGACGGCGGTGAGGGCACCTGACGTTGGCGACGAGATCGGACGGAAGAGGGATTGATGTCGGCGGTCTGGTGGCGGCGGCGTAGTCGACGGCGATGATGATGAGGATGAAGAGGACCGGGGAGGTCTGGCGAAGACCTCTGCTGCTAATGGTGAGGTGGCGGAGATCTCACGGAGGCGGAGATCTAGATGATGCTGGCTGGTGCTGCTGATGTCGGAGGCTTCCTGGTGATGATGCCTTCGTCGGGCGGCGGCGGCGGCGGAGATGAAGTCGGAGAGGTGAGATCTGGCCTCAGGAAGCGGCGAGCTCTCCGATCGTTCTGAGATTCTTTCGAAACAGCCCACTGTGGCACTCCTTGCTCCCCGATCAGAAATCAGGGCTCGATGGAGTCTTCCGACGGCGACAGACCTCGGCTAGGACGCGGCGGTGACCTCTGAGAAGAGGTTGATCGGTTGGAGAGGCGTGCGATTGGATCTCGGCAGCGAGATCAGGCGGTGGAGACTGCTGCAGAGGAGGATGGTGATCTGGCCGAAGACGATGATTTTGTGGAAGGGGACGGCGACGCTTACGGCGGCTGCTTCGTCGGATCTGTCGTCGATCTGTGCGTCGATGAAGACGGCGGAGGCCGTGGCTGTTGGCGACGGCGGAGGGCGTGGTTGGTGATGTTGATGGTATTTGGCGCTGGAGGTGCGATGGTCGACGGCCGGTGGTAAAGAAGCGTCGGCAGTTGGAGGAGATGGTGAACAGTGAGGATTTCGATTTTCAGGGAGATTTCGATGATATTTTTTTTTGTTCACTGTAATTTTTTTCTCTTTTTTGTGAAACAATGTAATTTTTTTTTCTTTTTTTTTCTTTTTTTTTTTGGAATAGATCTAAATCTGGAGCTGGGATAGATCTAGGGTTGGGAGCTTGAAAAAAATTTGAAAAAGCCAATAATTGAAGGGGATTGAAAACCGGTGCTCTGATACCAAAATGATGTAAAACCACCTGGATCACAATCACCTTCAAATCACAACCAAAATTTAAATTGCGAACAAGATAAGATTTAGGTTTCCACCCCTTGCACGGGCTTCTCACCCTAAACTCGAGAGCAGCAGGACTCAAGAATTTAACAAATAATTTGAGGAAAAGTTTTAATCATTCATTCATTCATTCCAATAAGACAGTCTAGGGGGCCTTATATAGGCTTTACAAAAAGAGAACTACTGGGAAATAACCGATGTGGTACTAAACGTCCACAAAAGAACAAAAATAAAAGGAACACAAATAAAGCTAAAACATCTGCTATCAATAAGGCCTGAAACAAATCCCATCTAAAGCCATAGAAGACCAGCGCGTCGCCTCCTGAAGTATACTCGATCGAACCTGCCCCTGGGCGGTGGCATGATGTCCTCATCAGATAGAATCATCAAGAAACGACCATTGTCTGCTAACTAGAATTTGGCTCAATCTTGCAACTTCCAGCAAGCGTTAAGTATTCTTATTTTTCCTCTATAATGCAAAGTATAATATCTCTGTTATTACATGGTATAAAACTTAAATCCTCAGCGTAGAAGAAACCATGCAAAGGAGCCAACTCCTTAGGTTCATATAGGCTCATACTGCCTTCATAATGTCTAAATAAGAAAAGACACTGCCTCACTACATTCCCTGTATGATAAAATGTAAATGTATCTATTGCCCATATAACTTCTCCTAAATGCATAATTTAACCTGTCTGATGGAGAATGTCTAGAGGAATTCTGTGTGCAGATTTAAATAGCAATAAAACTAAACCAAAGAAATTTTGTCATCAAAGAAATTTTGTCATGCCAACCTTAACTGATCCAGGTTCATCCTCTTCGATCATGAGTTGCACGAACAGAAAAAAGTATAAAGGGCTATTGTCTTCCTGCCATCAACTTGTCTTGGTAGCTGCTCTCTCAATCATGAGTCACACCGAAGGAAGCAAGATAATTTGCCATGTAAATCTAAGTGGCAATGAGATCAAATAAAAGACGTAAAGGATTATTGTCATGCCAGCAGCAATTAACCCTATCACTGGCTCACTGCCTTTCAATCATAATCAAACATAAAAGCGATGTGTGAGTGTGTGTGATTTTTTTTTTTTTTTTGGGGTGGGCTGTGGGTGGGGGGGATGGAATCTTATACAGAGACTTCGATGGCGGTGAAGTTAGAGATACCCTAAGGATTAAGGATTTCTCATAAATGAGAGATACATAATAAACTAACTTAAGGCCTCAATGAAATAAGATAGATATCAGCTAAAGAGATCATGTGTATACAACATCGTCCTGAATTAAACCTATTCACTCTGCAGAACATATGCAGGCCTAGAATTCTCAAACAGGTGCTCATAAAGAAAAAGGGATCTATATGAACATGAGACTTTCATTCTTATGTGCAATATGCGTGTATAAGCACATGAAATCATGAACACAAACGAATTGGTAAGCAGAGGATTGTAAGCTTCTTTCAGCTAATCATAGTCCTTAACTGGCACCAAGGAATAAATAAAAGAATTTGTCAAAGAACAAAAAAAGCAAACAATAGTTGAGAAGCTGAAGGATGTATATGTGAAAGACAAAAAAAGAGTCTGATGGCAAAATGGAGCGCGAGGAGACAGAAGTTTCCACTGGGAATTGATAAACAACAGGGCAACACCTCATGATTCATTGTCTTTAGAGATGTACTAAGTATAGAGATAAGATTTTTTTGGACTTGATTTGAAATTTCTGTGATAATGCACATAAGGACCCAAACCTAGTGCTTACCCCTGTGATATGGTAAAGGTTATAACAACCTTCTAAGGTGTTTTTGAGTAGTTCAAGAATTAATGTCATTCAACGTAAGATCTTTCACCTTTGAAACCATGGATATTTTAACTTTAAAAAATTTAGTGTTATATAATGCTCATTTAGGTGCCTCATATACATCCAACAAGGCATGATGTGCTCTGGTAATAGTTGCTTCTCTTGCCTTTAACATTTTCTTTTTTGTTCATCATTTCTAACCAAAAAAAATTTCCTCCTAAATGCAAATTGAAATTAACAAGGTTTAAGAATTTTGGTTTAACTCCAAAATTGGAAGTGAAAGATCACTAAGTCCAGTCTCCAATATGCAAGGTATAAACTTAAAATAATGTATTTAAAAGCATCTGGATACCTCAGGGGCATGCCAAAGGCATGCGAAGTGCCTGACAAGTTTTCAAACACAATTCTTTCTTTAGACATGTTCAGTTCAAGATTGTGATATGGATTGGACCATCAATTATGATGACCCACCCCACAGAATATTCAAGAAGAATCAAATAGGTCATGCCCTAATAACAATAAACCGTTATCCTGCTATCAATTGAAGGACAATCATGCACTTCACCCCCCCCCCCCCCCGCCCCCCGCCCACAAAAAAAAAAAAAAACCCCCCTCCACCAAAAAAAAAGAAAGAATGTCACTGCAGTAGACTCTCTCCTGTTATTCATTTGTTTGTTCCACACCATAATTGATCAATACAAGGAGCGGGGAATCCTATGTACTCGACTAATCTTTAGTGAACAGCAGTGAAGCGCATTTTATGGTACTTAAAGCACACAATTACTCATTTCCTCCTCATTTATTGGTTATCCCTTGCGACCCTTAATGCATGGTCTAACGCCGAATGGGCAAGGACCCAAATGATTGACACTCTATAGCGCCTTGAATATCTGTCTTGGCTTTAACCTATTTCATGGAGCTCTAAGAAACAACATATGGTGGCCAGTCAAGCACAGAATCTGAGTACAAAGTAATGGCTAATGTGATATGTGACCATATTCGGGTTCAAAACCTTCATGACATTGGTATCTTTCTCTCGTCCTCCTATTTTATGGTGTGATAATATTTCCATTATTTACCTCGCTGGTAACTGGGTCCTTTATGCTCAAAAAAAAAAACACGTCGAGATTGACTATCATTTAATTTGTGAGAGAGTAGCTTATCAATAGCTCCATGCTCATTCATTTCCTCCATTGGCCAAATCACAGATATCTTCGTTACTTTGAAATCCAAGCTTATAGTTTGAGATCTACTCATTAGTTTGCAGGGAGCGCGCGCGGGGTGGGGGATGGGGATGGGGGTGGTGCTGGTCATATCCAAACTGGAGTATCTTGATTCTAATTCAAAATGGCCCTCCAAAGGAAACCCTTGTAAATAATCACTAGTTATGGGAATCCTTAACATGAGGAGTAAAATGAGCCGGTTAAAGGAAATCCTTTTAAATTGTTATGGAAATCCTTGACATATTAGGACAATTATAATCCCTTGATTTAGGGAATTCTTGATTACCATCCATTGTGTGCGCGTGCATGTGTATGTGTGCACGCACGTGTGCACAATGCGAAGGTGACTAAAATATCAACCAATCAAAAAATTTTGGGACTTTCAGAATGCAAGAAGCAAACATTCTCCCATCACATATTCCAAAATTCCTTGTGAGCCTAACAAAGTTTGGACCATCTAACAACAAAATTTAAATCTTATGACACAACCAGTTGATCCAAGTTTGCCATCTAACAATGTCAAAATTTTAACCAATTCTATCATTGTGATGCTTTCAAGTAGAAAAAAATAACTTGTGAACTAATAATACAAAATCTATATATATAGCCATCATGAAACGAACTAAGCTAAATAAATAACTAAAGCAATTAAAATTAATCTATTGTTCTCAGTTGATCCAGCACATGCCCATGAAGACCCAATGCAACAGTATATGGAATAAGAATGTCAAAGGAGAGCTACTGATATAATTGGAGTTTTAAATTTGTGTCGACTGATATAAGTGGAAATTATAAAAACTTTCAGAAATGATATAAGTTGCAGAAACTCCCAGGAGCAATTACCAACAACCTGTCAAATAAGATAAGGTGAAAAGAGACGAGTGTAATATAACTACCTTCGCATGGGAATCATCTTCCGAGATCGAATAGCTTTCGCAATTAATAACTGTTCTGTTAGAAGGAATCCTTTGCCGCTTGTTAGTGCGATAGACACTTGACACATTTATCGGGTCATTTGCGCGAACCCCTTCAGAAACAAATTGAATTTAGATGGTCCATAAACTGAACAGAACATTATACCCTCGCAGCTAGAAGTACAATATCATATGTAACAAAGGAGATCATGTACCACTCGTGAAAAATAAAGCAATGGAAAGGTAACATGAAATGAGGTATTGACAAATTTGTAGAAGCCGTTTCAACAAACTACAATCAAAATTATGGCTTAAAATTCAATAAAAACTAAAACTGAGAAAATGAGTAGAGCAACTATGAAATTGTTAAAGTCCAGGATGAGTGCCGCCAGGGGTGGGGGTCCATCCTTGGACCTTGATTTTGTTATGCAAGCTTTATGTGCCATTCAAGTTGCAAAACATATGTGTGATAAACATCTAAAAGTGATAACCTTTCCCGTAAACAAGACCACCAGGATTTCCACAATCGTATGAGAGGCGACACACAGAATTCGTCACAAGAAATTATGTATAGTATCAAGAGAATAGAATGAATTTTATGCTAAAAGCCCTTAATATTTTCAAATTTTCATCCAACAGTATCCATAAGCGGTATTAGTCTAATTTAACTAATTAAAAATTTTTGTGCACAATAAATGAGGGGGGGGGGGGGGGGGGGGGGAAGACGAGCAGTATAGAATAGGTTCCAAATGGGAGGGCCAACATCTAATTTTCCTAATGGGCCTCTATCACATGCAGAGACATGGTGCAATATTATAAAATAAATGTACAAAAGAAAGGGGGACTTTTCAAAATTCAACAATATACTGAAGAATATTCTAACAATTCTATGTGTAACAAACTTCAACAGGCCCTCTTTAAAATAAACAAAATGAACCCACTCTAAACTGATGTGATTTCTCACCTAGATAAAAATAGAAGTATTCACTGTGATGATTCTCCTCTATATGAATAAGCAGAAAAAAGCAAGTATTACCACTCAAGATTTGGAAGGTACTTACATGGCTCAATGGCAGGCTTGGAAGGTGAAAATTAACCCAACTTCTTAGCCACATGATCCCAAAAAAGGCAAATATTTTCCTTCATATATGACACTACTTTAGTCAAAATAACTTAACACCTGTATTGTTAGTGATGAGGACATCACACCAATTACTAGTAATTTTTTTCTACCTTAGTTTATTTTGAGTTTAGTTGTTTTCTTTTATTGTGTTTGGTACCACATCGGTTATTTCTTAGAAGTGCACTTTTGTAAAGCCTATAAATAGGCCCCAAGACTTCTTTTATGATTAGACAATGATAAATTAAAAAATCAGTTTAAATTCCTTGAGTCTTGAGTTCTTGAAATTGGGGTGTGAAGCTCGTGGTGCAAGGGGTGCGAAGCCCAAATTTATCATCCTATCCTGCTTTCCTATCTCCTTTTGTTGAAACCCTAATTCCCTTTCTTATTTCTTTCTTTTAACCCGAATTCCCAATTTTCAAATTGAAGGTGACTGTGATCCTCCTGTATTACATCAGTTTGATATCAGAGCACGTGTTTCCAATCCCCTTCAAAATTTTCTTCCCCCCTCCTAACACCCTAGCCTCTCTCTCAAACCCTAAATCTATTAAAAAAAACTGTAGCAAAATCTCTAAATTTTCCTCAAAATTTAACAAAAATCTCAACCCCTATTGTTCTTCTTCTTTCCTCCATCAAAATCCAACCACCCTAACCAAACTCAATCTTCTTCTTCCCCTTTCTCACCTACAACCCAAGACCCTAATGCGACGCCGCCACCCACCCGCATCGCTGCCTTCGTGCCGTCGACTACCCCAGATCACCGCCACCTCTCAGCCTCCTCTTCTCCATCACACCTCCTCCCCGTGCACATGCATGACGCCACGAGCTCAGATCCCCATCGACGAGCTCAGATCCCCGTCGCTACCAGCAATATTGCTTCGTCAATAGCAACTCCACCGACAACAACGACAGCACTCCTCCCTCTCTGTCAGTGGTCCCTCATCAACTTCGACTGAAATCCCAGACAACACCTCTCGCTGACGACAATAACTCCATCACTGACCTCCTTGTCGTGACGTCTTCACCGGAGTACTGTAGTCGTCCTCAACCTGCCAGCATCATCTTCTTCGTCTTCATCGTTGCCCTCAGATCCTCTCGCCCATTGCCAACTTCCCCAGACCGTTGTCGTCTGCCCTAGAAGCCGTTGAGTGCCCCAAACCGCCTCCGACCAGATCCTGACGACCACAGCAACTCCTGACATCATCGTCGTCGCCACCCCGGCTTCATCGTCATCACCGTCGCCATCTTCAGATCTGTCGTCTATTTCGTCGTCGAGCTGCAGAGGAGGTCAAGAACCCTAGTTGATTTGGACTTGAATTGGACCTGATTTGGGTATGAAATTGGGTTTAAAAAAAGGCAATCGTGTCCAACACAATAATAAACCTGACATGCTTATAAAGATCCCACCCGAGCCCGCTCCAAACTGAGTCAACTCAGCCCAAACAACTCCAAACTGAGTTAACTCAACCAACACAGGAGCCTGCTTCTCACCTGTTCGAAGTTCATTTCGAGCTCTATCGGAAACGTTGGGTTCGTAACTGAGCCCCTGAGCCACCGAGAAGGTTGCACATCATTTACACAGCAGATCATACCTCCACGAGCTTTTGTTTGGTGCCGATACAGTTCCGGCAGCAGTTCGACAGTATTACAAGGCCTGCTTCCGGCCCGATTCGAGCCATATTCGAGTCGTTAAGACCTTTGGGGTTACTTTTAGCCTTGTGAATTGAATTTTCTTAATGGACTTTTATTTTGTGGTCGATACATATATACTAATGGCGATGACAAGGAAATTGAACGGGATATGTATGCGGCTATCCCGTACTTTTGGGGTTCTAATGAACATGATGGGTAGGAAAAGTGGAAAGACCATCTTGAAAATTTCTTCAGTTATTTATTCTTGAGCAGAAGTGACCCAAATGAAGCTAGTTGGAGAAACTTATTGGTGGTGAAAAGACAGACATATTAACTGTCGATATTGATTTGTCTTACAAGATCTTCGTACTCGGTATGCTCCACATCTCGAGAGGCCATAATTTAGCGATCTAGTCGCTGAATGCAAAGAGATCCTAGCTGACTGGGAAAGATTTTAAAAAGCAAAGCAGTAGAGGTTGTTGAAGATCCACAATCAGAGCCAGAAGTTGATGATGAGCTAGCGTCAGGGCCAGAAGTTATTGCTGAGTTGGTGTCACTGTAAGAAAAGATTTTCTCACGGCCCATTGAAGTTGAAGAGCTCCCTATTAAGACCCTTGTAGATCTTCCAGTAAAGCCTACCCTGAAGCTAGTACCATCTTTGGTAGCTATGAGGGCCTTAATATCTCTCAGATCGCCTAATGTGTATGACCCATTACAGATCTTTCTACAGAAGACAGTTTCTTGGGAGATCGGTCCGTGATATGTGAGTTAGATTTCAATGGAGCTGAGTTGACTTGTTATGTTGTATGTATCTTACTAGAGCTACCATCTCACGAAAGCCAGCTTCACCTCCACCGCCTTGGTCTCAACGTGACGCACTAGTGAAGATTCCTCAACCACCACCATGGCCCGATTAAGATGCTTCGTGAGAGGAGCCCTCACTCGATAGGGTCGAGTTTCTCCCACCCGGAGAGAAATGATGAAAAGATCACACCAATTACTAGTATTTTTTTATGCTTTAGTTTATTTTGAGTTTAGTTATTTTCTTTTATTATAATTAGTACCACATTAGTTATTTCTTAGAAATGCTCTTTTGTAAAGCCTATAAATAAACCCCAAGATTCTTTTATGATTAAACAATGATGAATTAAAATTTTTCAGTTTAAATTTCTTGAGCCTTGAGCTCTTTAGATTGGGGTGTGAAACTCGTGGTGTAAAGAGTGTGAAGCCCGTAATGCAAGACGTGTGAAATTCAAATTTATCCTCATATCATGTTTCCGTATCTCCTTTTACTGAAACCCTAATTCCCTTTCTTATTTCTTTCTTTTAAACCTTAATTCTCAATTTTTAATTTGAAAGTGATTGCAATCCTTCGGTATTACATCAGTTAGCCAGAATCAAAAAACAATATTTTCATTCACTATTTACAACCCGCCCTCCACACATCGACTTTCTTTCTTCATTCATTATTTTCAATTTACAAGTAATGGAATAGGCCATTGTTCCAGAATGATCAGCGATAAGATATCAAGCAACAAGTATACAAATGTAGACAAGGTACATAGTACATCCAAAAAAAATTAATAGCCACTACATTTACTTTAAACCACCTAGTAGGAAGGATCACATAACTTCATCTTGTCATCATTGCCACATGAAGCTTTTCATGTCAAAATGGAGTCATGGAGCAGAAAACTACATAAAAGACTTGATGTGATACGGAGGGGAATTAGGGTTTGTGGTGGGAAATTTGGTGGAATAGGGAAAGAACAAAGATTTGAGAGAAAGATATGATTAAGGATCGCAACCCGAATCTTGGCTTTACCGCTTAATTCAATTTAATCCATGAGATCAAAGCAAAACAACATAAGTTTCACATGGAAACAAAATTTTAATTAAATCATCATTACTTTCAAAATTCAATATCTAACTATATATATAGCCTACAATACGTACGCCATACGTGTAATTATTGATAACATCAAATCTAATTAAATATAATTCAAATTAATCCTAAATCTCAACCAAATCTACTCAAATTTAAATTTTAAATAAAATCTACAAAATTTGAACTGTTTGATTCCTCATCATTCTCCTCGACTTGAAAACATTCATCCCCGATGAATGTAGTGGTAGGTGCAAGGTAAGCACGACCGGGTGGAACTGAACAGCATCATGAATTCTCAATCATGCTAAGGTGGTGATCGGGGAATGAGCGCCGATATATCATGGCTGAACTAAGGTGAAGGTAGAACTGCTTTCGTAAAAAATCAGCTGTAGTCAATGGTAGCTCGAACAATATACGTACATGTCGAGGCAAATCATCTTTGATGAAAACTGGACCGATACCAGGATCCAATGGGATATCCAACTCATAAGTAACAGAAGCACTCCTCTTCAGAACCCTATCGGAACATGTACGCCAAGTGTGCAACTTCTTCACGGTCTTAGAGTGATCCGTAACAATTACCTTATTTTTAAGTGCAAATTCCTGCAAAATACTATATGGATATGCATTAAATTTGTAGTTTTTATCGCAATTTGCTAAATGTCTAGTGATATCATCATCATGTGCATCAGGCAAATGCAATGCAGTAGACACTCTAGGTATAACTCCTAATACTGAGAAAAGAAGATATATAGAATGTTTGGGATGACACACATCGAATCTCGTTAATGGTAAACTAGACTCAGGGATAAACTTTAAACAACCAGTAAAAAAAGCACCAGAAACCACTTGTTGGATCATAGCAAGAAACTCTGATGACTCAATAAAAAATGACTCGGTAGGAATGACCATAAAACCATAATCAACACAAAGAGACTCAGATGGCCCACTAGATGTAATGACGTTAGAATCAACTGTCTCATCCTCTATCAAAGGTGTGGCTGAATACCTAAAAATCTGACTAGAGACACTAAACTCCACTAATTCAAGCGCAGAATCACTAGTATCGTGAACATAGGCATCAACAGTTGGTGTACCAGACTCGACTGTCGCATTCACTACTTCACTAGTACCCTTATAGGAAACATGACCCTCATCAATAATCGGTGCGTCAAAACCAACTATTACATCTTCAATTATACTAGTAGTCTTAGAAAGACCGCGAACATCCTCAACAACATTTGAGTCCTCAACATCATCACTAGGTACAATACTAACACGTTGACTGAGGAGCACTGATAATCATAGTGCTCATATCCCTCACACTTGGAACACCAGGCCTTGACATTGGCTAACTTTGTGAGAGTCAAATCTATCTTTAAGGTAACATCAAAAGCCTCTTCAACGGTGTCTAAATCATAGGAGTCAGTGGTCATAACACGCCTTATTTTGGACCTTAAACCCAAACTTAGTTACAGTATGAGAATGATGCTCTTTCAAATCACAACGAAGGGTTAAATCCTTAAATTTGGCTATGTAATCTTAGACAAACATATCACCCTGACACAGGTTGTGTAATTAATCTAAGAAATGGTTCCTATAATATCTGAGAAGATACTTTTCCTTAAACTTTTCTTTCATTTCCTCCCAAGACTATGACAACCCTACGTCCTAAAGAATCTCTCTCTATCGAGTCCAGTAACTATTAGCTGACCCCATGAGCTTTCTCCTAGCAAATAGGAATCTAGCCGCGTTAGAAAGTTTATACAATCAAAGTAGCACTCCATATTGGCTAGTCAATCACTGAGAACATTATGATCACAATAACCATCAAATTTAAGTTCTAGTTTAAATTTACATATTATTTCATCTTTCCTAGCACGCCAATCATGAGCACCACTACTCTCATAGTCACCTCCTACACTGATAGCTCATGTAGGCTATAAATGCAAGTCAAACAATCAAGCAGATGCAATAAATAATCCTAAACTCAAACAAAACTATATGCATGTACTAAAAAAAATCTAAAGGTTTAAACCCTAAATGTGAGAAAATGCAATCCTAAAATGATAAAAGTGAAAAACAATGCAAGTCATACAATCAAGCAGATGCAATAGATAATCCTAAACTCAAACGAAACTATATGCATGTACTAAAAAATCTAAAGGTTTAAGCCTTAAATGCGAGAAAATGCAATCCTAAAATGATAAAAGTGAAAAACAATGAAACAATCACTCGAGGGAAGCAAATACAAATCAACTACAAATTGTGGCAGTCTGATAGCACTTGTAAAAATTAAGCAATCAATAAATCAACTCAAATTAGGATATCACCTTATATGTGAGTCGTTCACGCCCGAATGCAAAAAAAATCTCTTAGAATCCTAAGAGAAATAACCATACTAGAGAACTGAGATCACCAACAAAAAATCCTGGACAACGGTAATAGGATCTGGAAGATGCTACCTCGATAACGGCGCAAATCAGGCCTGAAATAAGCTCGAACCATGCTACAGGTCCGCAGCTAGAACAGTACTGGCACCGAACAGGAGTTTGTTGAGGTCGGACCTGCTGTCCAAATGCTTGTTGTCCAAATGTTGTGAAATTTTCTCAGTATCTTCGGGACTCAGCTGCAGATCCAACACTTCAGACAGAACTCGAATCGGACTCTAAATGAGCTTGAAACAGACTCTCAAATGTCGTTGTACTACAGCAGAACTGAGTTGGCTCAGTTGGCTTAGTTGAATAGTGTGGCTGAGTCGACTGAACAGTGTAACTCAGTTAAGTTGTGGCTAGAGCAGAGAAAGTTAGTTTGGCTGAGTCGCTCGGTTCGGCTCCGGTCTGGCTCCAGTCAGCTCATGGAACCGGTGACGTTAGCAAGGGAGCCGGTGACGTCAACAGCAGCTCGAGTCGGCTCCAGTCGGGTTCAAGTCGAGTTCTGGTGGACTGAATTAAATCCTAATTACAAATGAGTTTCACTTAAACCCGATTACAAACAGATTTAACCAAAGAATCCTTAGACCCGATTACCCTTTCTTCTTCCTCTCGCTCGATAGTTATGGCATGTGAAGTCAGCAGGACTGGCGGCGGTCAACGAGCAGACGCCAGCGAAATCTCTGGCAATGGCAGAGGTGCGGCAGCGGTTGTCCACGAGATCTAGCTGGAGGTGAGGTCGCGGATACCAAAAAGTGGAGCTCGACGATGACTGTTGATAGTGATGATAGGAGAAGATGAAGGAGGCGACGATGAGGGAGTTGGAGCGGATGGGATACTGTCGATCTCATTGTTGACTGGGAGTCGTCGACGATGCTGGACTGAGAAGGAGATGAGGTCGATGTTGGCAGTTATTGGCGTCAAATGAAATCGAAGGAGATGGCCGATGGGGTGGCAGAAAGAGAAGAAGACGCGATGAGGAAGTTGTCGACAGCGAAGGAAAAGGAGTTGAGGCTGGCAGTGATGTTGCATGCGTGCGACGCTGCAGGCGTAGGATGACGTGGGATGGTTGATGGGGTTGTGATGGAGAGGAGGTTGAGAGGCGACGGCAACTGCGGTGAAGGTGGTAGAAGAGGGACGAGGCGACAGTGATGGCGAAAATGTCGCGATGACAGAGGTTGCAGGTTGGTGGATTATCGTCGAAGGAATAGTGCTTTTTTTTTCTTTTTCTTTTGATTTTTTTACTGTTTTTTCTTTTTTCTTTTTTTGATTTTTTTAATTCAAGCTAGGGTTTCAGGCTTTTTCAAAACTAACTTAAAGAAGAGCAGATCTAGGGTTTTGTAAAGACAGAAGCTAGGTTTTTTGGAAAGGGGATATTTTTTGTGGAGTAAAAAAAGCAGGAATTTAGCTCTGATACGGTGATACCAAAAAGATGTGAGACGGAGAGGGAAATTAAGGTTTGTGGTGGGGATTTTGGTGGAATTGGGAAACAAGAAAGATTTGGGGAAAGGATATGATCACGGATGACAACCTGATCATGATTTTTTCGATTCAATACATGAGATCAAACCAAAACAACACAAATTTCACATGAAAACAAAATTTTAATCAAATCATCATGACTTTCAAAGTTGAATACCTGGCTATATATAGCCTACAATACACGCACCATACGTGCGATTATTGATAACATCAAATCTAATTAAATCTAATTCAAATTAATCATAAATCTTAACCAAATTTACTCAAAATCTAAATTTTAAATAAAATCTAAAATCTACTAAATCTGAATTGTTCGATTCCCCATCAAGACTAGTGGTCAGCCTTCTTTGAAATTGGTGTCAAATCCCTAGCTAAGGAGCTAGGGAGAAAAGAGGGCATGAAAGAAGTCCGATTCCAGATAGGAGACCGCAGTGATCGTGTGCAAATAAGAAGCAATCCTCCAAAGTTAATTATTCAAGACAAAGTCGAAGTTTATAAGGAAATATATTTGCTATAGGAAATTGCACTCGAATATCTATAAATTCTAAGTCCTAAGAACCAAATAGCAAGCATGAATGATTACACACCTCTGTACAATAATATTGAGAAGATCAACATTATAGAATATCTAGAAGGAAGTGTCGTACCTAGTACGATAGTTTAATCATTCCTGTAAGTTTCTAATAAGAAATTAGAGAAGTATTTTATGTTCACAACATAATCTCTGATCTAAAATCTAAGGTTTGAAGTCTCCATCTTGTTTTCGGCCATCAAGTTTTTGAAATGGAATCAATAACATGATAATGCTGACCGTTCTCGATCGCACCAGCAATATCGAGATCGTTTCATTCATGTCGGATCGTATCAACAATATCTGTGCCGCATTGTATCAGGCCATATTTAAAACCATGGTTCAAAATCTTGATAGTTATCGATATCGGCCAATAGCGTTTAGTATCAATATCATCAGTATCAATAATATATCAGCCCATATTAATCAATATTGCAGGATTAATATCGTATAAAGTATCTCAAAACTCGATATGATATTGCCGATATACATCAAAGTCGATTGGCTGGTAATTGAAAGCATGTCTCAAACATTGCTAAAATCCTAGTGCAAACCCGAAGTGCTTCTTTCCATGCTACGTCACTTAGATGGGAGTATGCTAAACCAAAAAAAGGTACTTGATCACTCAAACTTTTCAATGGACAACAGAGTATCTTTGAGGTTGAGGTTGCAAATTTTTGTATAAAATTATACTTATATTTGCACTCTTTTTTCCCCCAAAAAAGCTAATATAAAGTCTTGAAGTTGCAGCCAAATCAACATCTAAAAAAATTCTTCTGGTATTTGTTTAGTTGAGCTTTAGAACGAATTCAAGTTTATTATACTTGCTTTTAAAACTTTAGTTACTAATGATTTGGCAATCGCTAGCCGCCGCCACACCAACCAGGGAAAAAGATCCTACCTACCAAACTAGTGAAAATACCAAAAACATGGTATGTATAGTTGTAATGAATGGCACAAAGTGAATCCCGTAGATTCTTTATTTTATTCATTGACAAAGAAAGTGGGCTCATAATTGTCTGTTAGGAGATAAAGGTAGATTGAAAATGTAGGTCACAAAGACGAAGACTCATGGACAGAAAGAACCCTATAAATAGAAATAAGCTGTGATTGGGATTTGCAAAGCCAAATTCGAGCAAATTAATAAGATAACAAGTTTCCATTATGATTAAATTCATCACCCCAAGTGTGCAACCAACATTATAACAAAGTTCTACACTCATTTGTCACTAGCACGATCTGACATTTAATGCTTATAAAGTTATTATCACACATGTCACATGTAGGTAAACTAGATCAAAAAAAACTTGAGAAAGAATGTATATGTTAAAAATAAATGAAAATTTGACTTAATATAGAACTAAGAAGGCAACAAAAAACCTGAAGTCTCTGACCGAAATTCCCGCTCTTCGTCTACAACTACTATCATTGGACGATTTCTTCTCCTAGACTGATTCCTTGCCTGAGCAATTAAAAAGAAAAGCAAAAAAGGAAAAGAACAGAATATCAGATCAACCATTAAGTGTTCATAAAATCTACTATATTACAAATTGGTAGGCTATATTCTAATGGTATAAATAATTCATGGTACCCTGTGGTTTGGGCTAAATTCTAAAGTGATAAATCAGTAATTTCCAATATGGGAGAAATTAGTGATTTATTTACAATATGAAAAAAATCAGTGACTTAGAAGGATGAATATTTGGATAGTTACACATGTTTGCACATTTAAAAAAAAAAAAAAATTAGAATCATCTGTGTAAGTGAGAAATTAGTCATTTTCTAAGGAAAAAATCAAATAGTAGATGACTAATAGTTAGACAATGTTTCCACAATTCTTTAAAAAAAGGGAATCTGAAGTCATCATTTTACTTGAGATTTAAAATGATACGATTTATTGCTTCTAGTGGAAATCTTATTTACTCGGTCTCACCTTTCGTCCAACAATTCCAATAGAACCAATGGAATAATCAGTTTTGCAACCACATCACTTTCAAATAAACATATTGGCTTGAAAACTATCTCCAAACAATGGTGTAATGCAGAGTCCTTGCTGTGATTGGTTAATTGAAAAGGTTTGATTTGCTTCCTATTAAGAGGCAAAAACAACCAATCCCTCAAGGATTTATAGTTTATCATGGGTTAATGCATAGAAAAAATAAACTAAATGAGCAAAATATTTTAAATTGACTTGAATTCAACCCGAAGGGGAAGTAATTGTTCAAGATATTATTAGAAACTATGACAAGTAAGTGGCAAAAGTTATCATCGTGCAGGTCTCATGCAGCTGGAAAATAAAAGGAAAAGAAATTAACTCTTGTGTAAGGATTAATCCTCAATGATCCAAAAAAGAAACTAAACTTCTCATGAAACTGTTCCATTCAAATGTCTAAGCTAAATTACACAATTCCAGACATCACATCACATATCATTTTCTACTGAAAGTTAATCAAAAATCAAAAAATAAAATAATTGTTTTAGCATGAGAGATTAATAAGATAAGACATACTACACATGACCAATTGTTGTGAACCATTTAATCGCATGAAAATCAAAGAAAAACACCACTCCAGTCCAGGCACACAGTTCTTTTTAAAACTCACAATATATGTTCCACAAATAACAATCAAATTTTTACACTAGAAATTTGTTTTAAGTCTGAAGAAAGTAAAGTGGGATACATGCTTAATGCCTAACATCTCAGCATAAGCTAACCAAAAAGTAAGTTTCAACTCTAATACCAAAGCACTCGAGCCAAGACCCAAGTTATCCAAACCCATGTCATACATCTCGTTTGTATACTAGAACTATAAATCTGTCAGGAAATTGTTTACTGAAGAAAACCAATTAACACCAATGATCAAATAGACAGAGAGTATTTTATGTGACACCATGAAAACAATAATTCACTAAAGGTGCCAACTTTAGAGCAGCAGGTTTGAGGAGGATTAACTTTCAACAAGTCATCGCAGCATCCACTAAAAGACTTCAAGCAATTGACTTTAAAGAAATCATTGCAACAGTTGGCCCAATTTCTACGTTCTGCACGACCATATAACTCTGGCACAAACAAAAAGATAAATAATATAAAAAAATCGGAAAGGAATGAAACCTGATGAAATCCTCTCGGAGAAGACAACATCTGAAGCTCATCATCGCTCGCCTCAAGATCGATCGGCATCACCGGCGGCGGCGGCGGCGGCTGGGAGCTCCGGGCGGCGGCCTCAGCCGGCGGCCAATTCAGGTCGACGTCCAGATTCATCTTCGCCCGATTCGAATCCCTAGCATTCCTCCTCGCGTATAGCTTCGAAGAAGAATTGGTGCTCATGATCCCTGAAAAATCTACCAAAAATAAGACCTTTTAGCGGCGATATTCTTGATCGAACCGATATCGATCGGGAGAAAGGAACGATAGGAGGATCGCACCTGGGATTTGGGGAAGAATTCGATGGGGTTGAAGTTTAAACCCTCTGTATTTTCTCTGAAATTTATAATGGAGAATAATTTTAAAAAAAGAGAAAACTAAGAGGGAAAGGGGGGGAAATTGACGGAGAAATATCTTTTTTTTAACGTTTTTTTTTTCTTTTTTTCCCTGGCGCTTTTCGACTGCCGGAGTTTAAATGAGACAAGTCGAGGAGGTCATGTGAATTGCGCGTGAGGGGATGTGCTGACGTGAGCACGGGCGCGTGGGCCCGTTCGGGCGTCGTCATCGCCCCCGCGCGGTAAAATCACTGGGCCAACCAGAACAGGCCCAACCCACTGAGTTTTTAACCTTTTTACCGCTAGTTTGGCACGGGATTAACGAAGGTAAATAGAGTTTATCCCTAATTTAACTTTATCAAACACAAAATATTAGAACATGATTTAAAGAACTTAATCCTTGTTTAACCTTCCAAAGACAATAAAATTATAACAATTTAGCTAACTCTTATGGAAGGGTTAAGAGGAGTTAAATCTTTAAAATAGATGGCTAACAAATATGCCTCCTCTGACGAATTAAGAGTTAACCCTTCTGTTCATGGGCGGACCCATTAGTTGACTGGGCTGGGCTGGGCTACAGCCCGGCCCATTTTTTCATATATTCTCTTAAATTTTTTTTTTTTTTTTTTATTTTTTTCAATTATCGTTTTAAACCTCCTTCTATTTTAATTTTTTTAACAAATTTATTTCTGATTCTGTCCCTGATTTAGTGGAGAATATTGTTTTATTCTTTTGAAAAATTCATATAATTCATAAGCATGTGTTATAAAAAATTGCAGCCCACCCCAAAAAAATTTTCTGGCTCCGCCCCTGCTTCTATTTATATAAAAATCTATTAATAATTCTTCTCCTATCTAAACAGTCATATGCTCACAAGATTATGTTAAACTTATCAAGAGCGTGTTAAATAAACCAACTATTTTCTTCATCTCTTTCTTTGTGATGGATTAACTAATTTAACTCACCATCTTAATCCTTCTATCCTAATAGATGTCTCAACTTTTGTGTTGGCAAGTTTAGGGGGGATAAACTCTCTTAACTCATCGTTTAACCCTTCGCCAAATAGCACCTTACTGTTTAAAAATGAACACATTAACTATTTGAGGTTTAAAAATAAACATGTTGCCTCCTTGATACCTTACTTGAGAGTTAATAGCGTTTACAGAGACATTTGTCGAGTCTTTCCCATTATTAGTATGAGTATGTAGTAATGAAAATGCTAGGAGACAAGGATATATGTGTTTAGATAACTAACTAATATCGAGTGAAACGATGAGTTAAGAGAGTTTATAATGGGTTTTGATCGGGCTAGAATACAGGTGTAAGTTTGGTTTTTGTGCGGGTTTCAAGAGCTTTAACGTTGTTGGGATTTGAGTGGAACCTCATCTGATCCCCCTCCCAAAAAAAAAAAAAAATTCTCTCTTCTTTCTCCCTTTTATCCTCAATAACATTCCAGCATTTGAGAAGCAAATGTATGCCTCTTGGACTCTGCTCCTATAAAAAAATCCTCACAATTTTCTCTATTTTCTCACAAATTACTTTTAAAAAAAATTTGATCCTTATTTCAAATGTGGAGATTGCTAGTAGCAAAGCTTTGATTAAGACTTCTATTCATGCACGAGATGATTGAGAGTTTTTCTAACCTTTTCAGCTTGTTGTGCATCTTCTTGTTGAGGTGTTTGTGACTATATTTTAGTTTTCTGGTGGCGAACAAAGGAGCACCAAGATAACGCTGGTTTGAAATATTATCACTGAAGAAATTGATGGTGTGATGTGATTTATCATTAGCCCAGCTATTTAGAATTGGTCTCTGAGATCTACTTAATAACCTCAAGATTCTTTAAAAAAAATCTGTAAGGTCGTCGACGAACATGACATAAGAGATAGATAGTGTTGAGTAAGTGATCTTCAATCCCTTGAAGTTTTCTGGACTCTCACCTTCACAGAGAAGGTATATTTTCTGAACAAATGATGAAAATATAAGGAAACAACATGCATTCTTGTCGCAGACTCGTATCTGGAGGAAGAATTCATCAACTGCCCCTGCTGATATCTAATATGATCAAATGTGTGAAGATGTAGGCTTTGATAAGATCGGTAAATTTTCAGTTTTATTTTTTTTCTTCCCATTATCAATCCTCGAGCCACCATAAAATAATCCAGAATTTGTCATCTTGCTATGAAAACATCCTAATTTGGGGGCCGCGTAAAAGTCTGTAATTCGTAAGTGACTTACAGCCCAATTACAACTACGGCGTTTGTTTGGACCATAATTCGTAAAAGACTTACACAACCCAATTACCACTCACTTGCAACACAATTACTACTCACTTTCAGCCCAATTACAGTTAATTTTGTGGTCATGCAAATTTGTATTATTTTTTTATGTTAATACTAAATTTTTTTAATATTAGCATTTTTAATATTTATTTGCAATATTAAACCTTTTAAATCACTAAATAGTTAATTTTGTGGTCAATTTTTTCACTTACGACTTACACATTGGGCGTGTTGGTTGCAAGAAAGTGGGCGGAAGTAAGGAAATGAGGAAGTATAATTGCTCACTTCCCTATCTATCCAAACACCGGAAAAGGAAAATAAAAAAACCCATTTTCTTTTTTTCTTCTCTCTTTACACAACCATTTCCTCACTTTCAGAGTGCTACAGTTATTTTTGTTATCATGTAAATCTCATTATAATAAGTTGTCGCATAAAATAGTTAATTTTTTAGTCATGTAAATCTCACTTGCATTCTAATTGCAGTCCATTTTTTATTTCTCTTAATTAATTTTTATTTAATATTATTTTGCGGTCAACTTTGTGGTCAACTTTTTCACTTCCACTTTCCATTACCATCCAAACACCGGAAAAGACATAATATTTTCCAAACCACACTTCCCAACAACATTCAAACACCAGAAAACTTATTAACCAATTCCCAAGTTCCAAAGGGAACTATTACCACTTCCTCACTTTCTTACTTCCTCACTTCCACCCTTAACCAAACAGGCCCATTACGACAATAAAACACCGTAAAACACAATACACTTTTTCACTTACAATTTTATATTACCAATCAAACATCATAAAGCTTACATGCATGCAACTCATTTACAATTGTAAAAGACTTTATCAATTACGACTTACGAATTACGGCCAGTTACGACAACCAAACAGGTAGGAAGAATTGTTGACAACCAAACAGGTAGGAAGAATTGTTGCGGTGGGCTTTGTTGGCCCCCACACTCTTGGAGATGACTTCCTTCTCATCACATTCAAGGATTCGGCATGCTCGAATTGTATCACGGTATTAGCTAGAGAACTGAAATGAAACTCACATGGGATCAATGGCGAACTTGGCCATTTTGAAAAGCTTCTTGTAATAGTCTATGGAGGTCTTTCCGATTTGTTCAGGCACTCCTGTCCTCCATTTTCCCTTTTGGATGATAAGAATTTTTTTTGCTCCTGCTGCGTTTCATGGATGCAACATGAAAAAGTCTTGTGTTTCTCTCCCCCCTCCTCCAAGACACCAAGCATTCACATTTTAGTCCCAAAAAATCTCAAGTGCAAGAAGGCCTCTGAGTTTCCTTGTGAGGTCCTCTTTAATTTCTATGATCTGAATAGTAAGCTTACCAAAATATTTCCAATTTCACGTCTTTGATTTCTTATTAAAATTAATTAACTTACTCAGAAACCTTAACCTCTCATAAGAAGACCATTATACTCAAGCACGCCAATTTATTCAGGGCCTGAAAGACCAAAAAAAAAAAATTCAGGGCAATTTTAAAACAAACTATTTTTAATAAATAATTCAAAAAAAATGGGCCTCTCTCAAAAGTTATTTTCAAAAATCGACATCTAACATGCCATGTCGGTGGTGAGGCGGTCGACCTGTCAGCGTGGCGCCCGTATTGGAAGGGGCAATTTTTCTTCGTCCGAGATTGGCAACCAGGACGAAGCTAAAAAAAGTTTGTTGTATTATTCTTTATCTGAGGTTGGCAACCTCGGACAAAGCCTACATTGTTATTTTTTTAAAATTTTGGCTTTGTATGGGGTTGCGAGCCCCGAACAAAACATACTTGGGCTTTTTCTTGCCCCTGTGCTTTGTCTGGGGTTGTCGTGGTGGAATTTTCTGCCACGAGTGATCAGATGATCGACTCTCACCACAAGCGAGAGAATAAATAGAGTGAGATTTGCGAATATGAGAAATAATGCACAAAAACAGACAGAGAGACACACAAAATTTACGTGAAATCCCAAATCAAGAAAAATCACGGGGAGGGGGAGAGGAAAACCGCTATAATCTCTGAAGTGTAAGAATTTACAAGGATTCTTTGTGTCAGGCTTGGTGATAGGCTTCTTGGGTCGGGAAGAAGAAGAGGCAGATCCCCTTCTTGTTGAAAGAAATAGGCTATAAATGCTCCATTCATCTTGCGTGCATGGGGGCGGATGATACGAGCGCGATCCTCGCAACCGCATGATCTGCACGTGTTGGTTTGTTATAACAGCTGTGATGAAGGACGCTTGATCATTGGGATTACACGCAGAGAAATTCACCTTGGTCCATAACTGCTCAGACTGGAGGGCGTTGACACGCTATGCACACATGGGGGGATTGAGACGCGTAATTGTAGGCGTACATCAGAGATGATCTGTTGCCGTTGTTTTAAGATGGTGAAGTTGGATTCTTCGAATAAGGAAGCTCCAGGATGATTCAAAACATCAGAACCATCGGGGTGGAAGTGTTTTCGGGGCAAAGAGTAGCTTTGGTAGTGTTTAAGGAATAGCGGTGGGCTTGAGAGTGTTTGGACGCGTTGCACCATCCTGTGAGGGTCAGATTTTGACTATTACAGATGGTTCCCGCTCTTTCGCTTGTCGGGGCCTGTTAGGGAGAAGCAGAGAGCGAAGTTGGTGAAAACCTCTTTGATGCCTTTGGCATGACTTGGAGCCGATGGGTGGAGAAAAATCCGGATCACTAATGCGAATCTTCAGGATTGTGGTGGAGATCATGCTACTGAATAACGGTTGGTGTGCCAAGTCGATCTGGCCTCTTGTGATTGGTAATTGGCATCTTTTCGGATTTCGGTGCCATAATGACTGAGATCATGGGGAAGCAACGATTGATGTCGTGCTTCTCTGGTTGACCGAAATTCTCAGGATGTGAACCGTCTTTCCAGAGATCGAGGATTTGAATTGAGACGATTTTTGTAACGCCCTGAAAACATTAATGGTTTATTTCAAATTATTGTTCATGGATAGATGTGTATATCATGAATAGATGTGTGGGGTGTGTGTGTGTGTGTGTTGTTAAGAGTGTTGATGAAAAGATGTACACACAAGTCGACTAGCCCATTAGTATGGTCGACTTACGAGAAGACCAATATACTGATATATTGATGTTAAACATAGTCTAGTCGACTAATACATCAGTATAGTCGACTAGTAGCACTTAGAAGAAACTTGTAAAACCAGACTAGTCGACAGTGTTCCAATATAATCAACTAATATATTTCAACAGCAAAGTAGACGATACATACTAGTCGATTAATTTTCTTCACTATGTTGACTAACCCAACCGACTTACTTATTATCAGTCAACTAATTCCATCAATCCAACCGACTAATCAAACTGACTTTCTTTCTGTTAATCGACTAATCAATCTGTTAGTCGACTATTCTGGGCGATAAAGTTTTTTCTAATTGGACCCTAAGTCTACCCTCTCTCTCTCTCTCTCTCTCTCTCTCTGTGTGTGTGTGTGTGTGTGTGTGTGTGTGTGTGTGTGTGTGTGTGTGTATCTTCTGTGCCTCTTTCTTGGATATTTCATTTGCTAGACCTTTAGCCTCTTCTCCCTACAGAGCATGACTAATCATCCCCAAAGAGAGTTTTAAGAAAGAGTCTGAGAAAGAACTGGAGAGAGAGATTGAAGAAGCCGCCTTTGCATCTCTTCCTTTGGTGAGAAGACTAGCAAGGAAAAGCTTCTTATCAGTGTTCCCACAACTGCACATCTCTTCTTTAGTTTGGTAAGGCAAGTTACTCCTCTTAGTTGGTTTCCCTGTGTTCTTGATGCTTAAGGTGACCCCATGAAGTTAAAAAAAATGTGATTTTCAACATGTTAGAGTATTGATATTTAAATAAACTTATAGTATGTTCATGTTTTAATTGATATGTAGTATTAGAACGAATTTGAAGTAGACTGCATGATAAACATGATTTTTATTAGATATAGAACATGATAATTAAAAATATGATTTTTTTTTTTTACATGTTTAGAATCATGTAGGTGTATTATCTTTTCATAAAGTGATTGATAACTTGAAACCATATAAGTTTAGATTGATTCACATGTATAAAATTGTGTATTTTTTTATAAGATCTAAGATTGTAGTAAATAAAAATGAGATTTTTATTATATTAGAGTAATGCTGAACCTATATATATATTCAATGATTTGTTTGAGTCTCGTGTGTTGTTTTAGATCAATGTCGATCAATATTGATAGACGAGAACCTAATAGGTTATCATAAAATGAGTTATTATTCCTCGGTGTGATATTGATTCCCATGTTATGATTCCCTATGTGGTGTGTGCACCAGAAACTGTATGAACTTAATTATATATGACATATCAATATGTATATTGCGTTTACGTGAACGAAGAATTGTTGGAGGTATTGGTGGAGTTATTGACGAAGGATTATTGTAACGCCCCGATCCCGCAGGTACGGGGACGTTATGGCGACGTACGTACGCAAGGCGGAAAACCCCACGTACGTACGCTAAGCCTCAGTACAGTAAATAATCTCCATATATATATACACCTGAGAGTAGAATTGAAGAGAGAGAGAGGGAGAGATTTTTAAAGAGAGGGGAGGAACAGTAAGGCGGTGGTGGCGTTCTCCAGAGGAATGGAGAAGAAAGGAGAAGAAAAGAAAGAAAAGAAAGAAAAAGAAAAAAAATTATTTAATTATTATTATATTAGCCTCAAATTTGACCAGTTCCGAACAGTGCCTAAAATTTACAGAAAATAGGAAATATTATTTGGAGACGTAATATGAAGACGGTTGTCAAAACTCAATCCGGTTTGCCAATTAAAAATCCCGGAGTGTCTCGCCGATACGGGCGACACCGGTTTGACCGGATTTTCAATAAAATCAGAAAAATCTCCAAAAATACCAAACGTAGATACTAAGATCCTAAGGCACACGGTGAAGGCCGATTCTCAAAATTCTACTCCGTTTGTGAAATAAAAATCGGAAGGCCGGTAATCGGTATCGGTCGACACCGACTACGGAGATTTTCCAAAATAATCCAGAAAAATTCCAGAAAATCCTGAAAAATCTAAAATATTAGAAAATGATTTTTGAAATTGAAATCAACTCAATCGGACTAACACGGAGGTCAAATCAATTTTGTACATCGTATCGCGTACCGATACGGTGATACGTACACCGGGGATCAGGGTGTTACAATTATATTGTATTCATTCGTGACGGAAGGGGAGTGCGAATGATATAGATTTGTATTTGTATTCATTCGTGGTAGAAAGAGAGTGCGAATGATAACATATGTTTGTATTTGTATTCATTTGTGGCGAAAGGGTGTGCGAATAGTATATACATTTTTTTTTGCATTCAATCGTGGCGGAAGGGTGTGCAAATAGTATACATTTTTTTTGTATTCATTCGTGGCGGAAGGGTGTGCAAATAGTATACATTTATTTTTGTATTCATTCGTAGTGGAAGGGGAGTGCGAACAGTATACATGTATATCATGTTGATTTCATTTGTAGAAAAAGATGAATGAGAATGGTGTTTGTATGAAAGATGCAGGAATAGTGTTTTATTCCTATAGAGCGACTAGAATGGGATGTAATTATTATTAGTGGTTAGTAATGTATCATGTATCATGCATGAACATCATCGTGATTATACAAGCATTTGTTATTTATTTACTCTACTACCGTAACATGTATTCATTTTCTATTTCATTGATATCACATGATATATTGTGTTTATTTCCTCGACTTAGTACTGAGTCGACTTCAGGATCATGATTGGAGGGCAATCTTTTTAGATTGATTTGCTGGCATTTGACGCCCGCTGATTTTCATCTTTTCAGGTCTTTTGCAAGGAGTTCGTTGGGAGGGCGGAGGCCGGCATTGGGGGGGGGGGGGTGTTGGTGGGGGGGATTGTGGCGGGAGAGGGAGGATTGGGGGGGGAGCGGGGGAACGGGGGAGGCCGAGGAGAGGGGAAGGAAGGAGAAGGGGAGGAGGGAGAGAAAAGAGAGGGGAGACTTTTCGTCAAAGTTTAAATTGTTAAAAAAAAAAATGACACACTTGTAATAGTTTTTTAGGCGCCTTCATCATCCACCCGCACCCTACCAAGTAACGATTAAATACTTTTTTATAAAAATTTCCTACGAGCAAAAAATTCTCATTAAAGAAAAAAAAAAATCCAGAAATTTAAGGGGCATGCGTCATGACCAACTCCACAGCTCAGCTGTCCCTTTCCACTGCTGAGGATCCAAACAAAATTCGAAGAAAATCCTTTATTTGATCCATTTTTTCATCTCTATCCAAACTCCAAGCCTCATCCATCGTCATCCTCGTCGGATATGTTAGGGCATCGAGCTTTGCGCTGCTTCTAATGGCGCTGCAGCTGGCAGCGACGACGATGGTCTCACCCTCTTTCTTCGAGCCCTTCAACGTCAGCTACGATCACAGGGCCCTCATCCTCGGCGGCAAGCGCCGGATGCTCATCTCCGCCGGCATCCACTACCCTCGACCCCTCAAGTATGATACAATTGATTCAATTCCCAACAAAAAAGTTGTTCTTTGTTCTGTTCGCGAACTTATTGGTTTAGTTGGAATCAAGAAATTAATTGAATTTTAGTGCAAATTTTAGCTTCAAACATGCATTTGCAGTCAATTAAAGCGTAGGATATAATAACGTGTACTTTGTTTACTGGTTGCATGAGGATTGATTTTGGCTGGTCTAGACTGTTACATAGGGTTAAAGTTCTCAACTTGGATCGCCTACATGTAATTCTCTTTATATGCACACAAAGGCGCATAAATTTTGAGCATTAACATGTGAGTACAAAATGAAATAAATGACTTATGTATGACCCCAGCTCAGTTCACTCGGCCATTCTTATTTAATCACTTAACTGATACTATGATACAAATGGAATTATTTAGTGAGTCCTGGTATGATGTGAAAGCATTTTCCCTTCGAAACGGTGTTGGCTAAGGAGTACAAGTACATAATTTGAAAGCTCCACAAAAATTTGACAAAGTTTTCCAAGCAAGAAGCTTGTGTTAACTCAGTAGAACACAAGAATATATGGAATATCAAATAATATACACAATTCACCATGATGATCTTGTTTTCACGAGCTCCACTTTTGGCTCAAATTTCTGGCTTAAAGGAGTGGAACCTTGCAATGTACTTTGGCGTACATTTAGTACTTTAGATTGAACCCATTGTCTCAGTGAACCCAGTGAAATACACATGAATTTATTAAGAGCAGTTTAGTCTGCCATTTTTGTTTAATCATAGTACTTCTACAATGGTATTATTTACTGTGTCCTGCTATGACGTGTAGTACTATCTTAATCGCCTGCTGTCATCAATTTTTTTAAAATAATAACTACTTTTGGACTCTAGTAATATCAACTCCGAATTAATGCTATTTTGTTGTTTCATTTCAGCTTCAGCTTCCTTTTTAAGTTTCTTTTGAGTCTTATTTCTCAGATTATCTCAGATGTGGCCTGATCTGATTGCTAAGAGCAAGGAAGGTGGGGCTGATTTGATACAAACATATGTATTCTGGAACGGGCATGAGCCAAGCAGAGGTCAGGTATTGTGCATTTTTCTTTTGGCCTGGCTCATAGGCTTTGTCCTTGCTAGACAATCTTGTGCTAGTTTATTCTGATATTTCACTGTGGCTTTCCAGTACAATTTTGAAGGAAGATATGACCTTGTAAAATTTGCAAAGTTGATTGGCTCAAGTGTGTTGTATCTTCATCTCCGTATTGGCCCCTATGCTTGTGCAGAATGGAATTTTGGGTATCCACTTTTCTCTCTGATAATGCTCCTTTCTTTTTTGTGATTCTCCACATTATATGACTGATATACTGAAAACTTTCTTTAATTTACCTACTTTATCATGCTCTTTGCTGTAGATGGTGATAGCCGACTCTCTATCTGAAGCATCGGTCGTTGTTAGCTACTGTTTTGTTTTACTTTTTCCTCCTATTTTCGACAATATTTTGCACCTACCTGTTTGTCTACAGATATGGAATGTATATTTGCAATTTGTGAACTGTGCAATAACCAACAATAGTAGAACATTAGGAGTTCATGGAGAAAACTTCTTAATCAATCTGATGTATCATTTTAGGAATAGTGCATCTGTAATAACAAACGCACATGATTTTTTTTTTCTTTTCAAGCAGTGCATTTTATGATGCCAGTGTTCCAAGATTTTCATACCAACACTTATTATGAATTATGACTTGCATTCTTTTATCAGTTACGCCTTTGAAGTACTTGGGTACTCATTTCTTTAGCCTAAACTTTTTTGGGTTAAGGGCTTTAATCTAAGAATCCTATGCTCATAAAACATTTAATATAGATCCAAGTGAATGTTAATGCAAAAACTCTAAATGGGAACATGCACAGAAGTGCAAGCATTTGTAGATGTCATGATGTAACAGAAGTAAACATTAACTTGAGAGGCGGCTGAGAGGGACCTAAGAGAGTTGGAAGCAGATAAAGGCTTTCTAGGAGCAATAGTAACATTGTTGAACTGGGAATTGGTAAACACACAACACAAGTAACATGAGGTTAGAGTTGAGTGTCATAATAACAACAGCCACAACTTCAGGGCAGATTGTTGGTAGGGGGGCATCCTCAGATTTTTCATAGGTCATTATTGCTATATAAAGTAATGAACAGTTTAGATGGTTCCCCTGTTACTTTTCGCAAGTTACCTCCAAGTCTTAGACCAGGACCCAAAAAAAAAAAAAAAAAAAAAGAAAAAAGAAAAAAGAAAAAAAAAAAACCGTTTCCCATGCACACACTTGTTCAATCAAATATTTGTAGAAACAGAACCTTACATCTCTATCAGGTCACGTTGGATATAATTGATTAAGAATGGAGGTGCATGCATAATGATGGGCCTTTTATTCCATTTGCTTGCACTAGGCAATTAGTACATCAAATATAATCAGTAACACTTATTAATCTGAGGTCACTCATTGGAAGACCCAGTTGTAGAAATAGTAGAAAAAAAACACCTCATAGTAGGTCAAGGTGGAGATAATTGACGAAGAATGAGGTTCATGGACACTGATGGCTGATGGGTCTTTCTGTCCATTTGCATGCACTGGGCAAGCTGAACATGCGTATTAGTCAAGTAATCGTAAGTAACACCAGAATGCACATAGGCAGTCATGATGATAGGGATAGACAAAATTGCATGTAGCATCAGTTTAGGATAGAAAAAAGCGGACTGCATTCTCCTCTGGTGTGTGCAATCTCATGTATTAGCTTGCCTGCCTAAATTCGCTTAAGACTCAGGCTTTCAATTTGACATGTTAATGGAACATATTATGACAAGCAACATCATCTAGCCGCCGCAATTTATCATGCGATGGTAGAACTCGTTCAATTTATACTTTATATGTGTGAAGATTGAAAGCGAGTAAGCTTGTTCAGTCTAAATCGCATCAAATCTTCAGTGGGACACTCCTTGAGCAGATACTCATCCCGAACCAGAACTTTTGTTTGCTCTGCTGGCGGGGAGTATGTAGCCTGGGGGGTATGTTACCTTTAAAGCTGTCAACTGAGATCTGACATACTACATTGGCTGCAAATGCAGTGCATACAGCCTTCACCATATTCATAATTGCTTGTTTCCTTCATCTTCTCTTAATATCTTTCTTTAATGCAGTGGATTTTATTGGTTTTGCAATATCAAAATGTTTTGTTGCAACCTAATCCTTCCAATAAGTGTATATAAAATTTTATACATTCAAAAGACATCTGCACTTTCTTGTGGCGTTATGAATAATAAATAGTGGAAAACCAGAATGACAATTTCTATTGTGGTGGCTTCACCCTTTTTAGATTGAAGATCAACCAGTAAGAGGAAGATGAAGTTACTGCACTGGATGGATTGTCCACCCAATATTCCCAATCGTCCTACATACAAAAATACCAGGCACATAACGTTACTATGATTAACACTTCAAAAAAAAAAAAAAAAGCATCATACAATTTCTTGCTAGACTTCTAGGTGCGTCATCAGAAACATTTTATGTTGACTACCTGTTTAATTATCATGTAAATCAGTAAATGTCATTGGTGATCTTGCTACACCTGGCAGACTCTTGTAGCCAGAAGGGAACAACTTGTTCTTTCTTATTGCATTTTCTTGATTTCCTTTCCAAAAAAAAAAAAAGGATTGCAGCTTGAATACTTTTTTAGCATTCTTTCCTTGATCATTGTGTTTCATCAGCACCTCTATTGTGTTGGTCTCAACCATGGGGCAGTATCACAATTTCTTCTTTCTGTGCTTCTGTAGGGGTTCCCAGTTTGGTTACGTGATATTCCTGGCATAGAGTTCCGAACTAACAATGAACCATTCAAGGTATCATAGTTTAGTGGAAATTTTTTGTTGCATCCACATCTTAGATCTACAATATTCATTAGTACTTGCATGTACATGGCAGTCTTTTTTTTTTTAATAAATAAACTTGTTCACAATGATCAATGCTTGCTGAGCTCTTATAAGTTGCAAATAATATCATCATTCTCATGCAAACATTTTCCATTAACATGGGGTTGGCTATGCGAAATAACCCAGGTCGAGAAAGCTTTAGAAAAGAACTATACCTGATTTTATGACTGCTATTACCTGAAGTTCATGCTCAATGAGTTGGTGTCAAAATCTTGGACAAGGAAACTGTAAGAGTAGACCATTCCGTAAAATCTCAAATGCCAGTTGTTGGTATCGGTCAGGTTTGAATTAGTTTCACGCAATTTGGTTGAGTTCTGGAGAAAACATATCGGAACCTAAAATGTAAACCAATTCAAAAGTAAAGAGAGAAAGAGGGAATATCTAATTTCCTATTTTCTAATAATTTCATCTCTCTTGAACTTCTATGATCCCAAATTCATAAGTCCTAACCTGTTGTAATTTTATATATTTTTATTTAACTTTGATTATAATCTCAATTTAACTTCAAAAGTTCAAACTAATGGCTTTCACATTAATGGATTAATTTTTGGGTTGAATGTTGAGAGTTCCCTTTTCTTTAGGCACTACATATGCAAAGAAGTAGAGATGGCTAGTTGTCATGGGAATGAACCATGTGCTTATATACAGGAACCAAAATTGGAACTTGAAAGTGAATTTTGAAACTACTGAAAACTACTAAAACCTTTAGAGGGTCCAAAACTGAAATCAAGTTCTCAAATGTTGATCTTGATGTCACCCATGGTTCAAAGTTGCTGTCTCAGCTGCCGACTCCGCGGGCACCGTTCCACATCGGTCGCGGAGTCGCGGAACGGACTCGAGCGAGACGCGTTAAACACTATATAGATGGCTCAAAAAATTCTGAAAAAATTATGACAAATCTTAAAGAAATGTAGACATTAAAATTGACGTATAACATGTCTAAAACATGTCACCTAGCACACTAAACATGACGATAATGCATAAATACATACGTCGCGGTAGTAAAATATCAAAATAAATGTATAATTTAGTAAATTATATGAAATTAATTAAATTTTAAATTAACTACACTTTCATTAAAGTAAAGATTAGCTCTACTTTTTCTAGTAAAAATTTAAATTATATGAAATTAATTATATAAAAATTTGGGTTGACTGGCCCCGACTCGGCCTCCACTGGGTAACTCGGCCAAGTCGGCCTGAGTCAAGCAAAACAGTGCAATAGATTGACCCGTGGACCAGTCTCGGAATGAAAAAGGCCATTCCGGTCCGACTCAGCCAAGTTAAAAACGGAACGGCCGAGTTTTTGAACCAAGATGTCACCTTCATGCCTATACACTTTTGCATTGAACACATTACTTTTTTGGAGCAACATTTCATTTTTGGGGAGCATGCCTTCTTTTTTTATATATCCTTATGCTTGGAAGATACCTTTATGTAGATTGTGATGGAGACATCTAGTGGATTAGTTTGTTTTAGTTAGTTGGGTCATTTTATCTTAGTTTGTTTTATTGATTGGGTCATTTTATCTTATTGTTTTAGTTGGTGGGGTCATTTTATTTTAGTTTATTTTAGTTGATTGGCTCATTTCATCTTATTTTATTTTAGTTGGTTATTATAATTGGTTGGTTTCTCTGATCTTAGTTTCATATTTGTTGTGGTATGAATTATCATGATGTTGTATGCCTATATAAAGTCAAGACTGCTTTGTTATTGGTGGATGATTGATAATGAAAAATTGTTATTGAAGCATTTGTAGCCAGTGTGCTTTTGAGAGAGATGCCCTAGGGAGAGTCCCAATAATTTTTTGGGTTTCAAATTTTAGGTTGAGATTTCCTAGTGTGCATTTCCAATTAGCCCTTTTCTTATAGTTCGACCTCATCAGTTTGGTATCAGAGCTAAATCTTGTTTGTTTCCTTTACCTTCCACAAAATCCTAGCCTCCACCAAATTTTCACAAAATTCTAATTCCCCTTGTCAACTCTAAATCTTGTCAAAAAAAATCTCAAACATCCCTTCGAAGAAATTCCGACACCATTATTCTATTCATCCTTTCTTTCAAGAGCACCTGAACCCTGACCGCCGCCACACTCCTCAACGCCGACAGCTCCCCCTTCCTATCCTCCGTCTCGCGACGATGAAGGCTCCTCCACCACCTCCTGACGACGAAGGCTCCTCTGTCGCCGATCTCCGACCCATCTTCTCAATCAAAGTTCGCCGTCTTGGTTCAATCTTGATGCACATCTGCTGGGTTCACGACCACCACCATGACTCGATTGAGAGCCAAGGAGATCTACACTCGACATGGTCGAATTTTTTCAACCCTGGGGGAATGATGGGGACTTCTAGTGGATTAGTTTATTCTAGTTAGTTGAGTCATTTTATCTTAGTTTGTTTTAATTGGTCGAGTCATTTTATTTTATTGTTTTAGTTAGTTGGGTCATTTTATCTTAGTTTGTTTTAGTTAGTTGGGTGATTTTATCTTATTTTATTTTAGTTGGTTTGTAGTTGTTTGGTTTATCTTATCTTAGTCTCATATTTATTGTGGTACGAGTTATCATGATGTTGTAGGCCTATATGAGGTAAAAACGGCTTTGTTAGTGGTAGATGATTGATAATAAAAAATTGCTATTGCAGCATTTGTAGCGAATGTGCTTTTGAGTGAGATGCCTTAGGGTGAGAGTCCCAACAATTTTTTGAGTTTCAAACTCTAGGTTGAGATTTCCTAATGCTCGTTCTCAATTAGCTTTTTCTTGTAGTTCGTCCTCCATCAGATTGGATTAACATGTTTAGAAGAACATTCACAATTGTTGGTTTCTAATCAGCTAGGAAGCATGGGCACAAATGCGACACATGGACCCTGTGATAGGTCAAATATTCTCAAAAAGTAGGATACTATACGACAATATGACCATATATTTGCGTAGTGCATGTGCATTGTTATCTATTTAAAATACAGTTCAAAACCCTTAGTAATTAGGACATTTCATTCGAAATAGAAAGCAAAACAGACTAAAAAATTCTAATCAAGTAACTGTTTCAATAAATTAGAAAGTCTAATCAAATACTATCTGAATACAAGTCTATGGCGCCCTTACATGCGTTTGAGGTTTGTTAAAATGGTATCCCACATGACTCCAAGGTGTTTGGCACAAAATCTTTAGATTCTTTTTTAAAGCGCACGTAGCATGGATATGCAAATTTTGAAGTTCCTTTAGAACCAACACGACTCTTGTGCATACGATTTTTAAGCTGGCTAAGAAAATTGGCTTGTTTATAACCTGTTTGGTCATCATTACTATTTATATACCTATGAAATTAGTAAAAATATGTTTATTATACTCTTCAATGTGAAAATTTTGCTGTCAATGTTGACTATATTCATTGGAGATCCTTGAATACTTTTTGAACAGACTTGGAATTTCCTGCTAATTCTTGATGCTAGTGAGTGATTGGTGACAAATCTAATTTAAATACATTCCACATCATATGTTGCGTCCTTTTATTTTGTTTTTCTGATTATGATCTATCTCCACCAGCATGGTACTCCCATTTCCTGGATATGCTTTGTGTTCATATACTTGCTGATGTTATTGATGAAACTAAGGAGATAAATCAGATATTGCAACATGTGCCCATTGCATTGTTGACTATGCCTTGTCTAAATTCCTTATGGATCCAAATATTATGCCGAACGAAAGGGCTTTTGGTTTAACCATTAAAGATTAACTTTAGTGAACTGTTGACCCCTTTGCCATTATTAATTTATTTATTTCAAATGCTGATGATTTCAAATTTTATGCTAATCTTACATCTGATTCATATGCATATTTTAAAATGTGAATGCATACTTTTCATTGGTAGGTGAAGTTCCAGGTTAATATATATTCTAACTTTTCCAGGATGGATGAAAAAGTTCGTCAAAAAGATCGTCAATCTGATGAAGCAGGAAATGCTTTTTCTCCTGGCAAGGCAGCCCAATCATATTATTGCAGGTTATAAGAGCATCTATTAAATGTAGCTATTAATGATTCTCTTTCCCATTAGAAGGTCCAATAATCATAAATTTTTAGTTATTCCGGTGTTCTACGTGAGCCCAATCATATTTTTGCTGGTCATAAGAGCATCCACTAACCCTAGTGATTAATGATTCTATCTTCTATTCGATGGTTTGATAATCATAGTAAGTTATACGGTCTTTCTCATGAAGACAATGTTTCTGACAATTTAACTTGTTATACAAGAAGAAATAAATCTGACAAGTTAACTTGTTTCTGACCAATTTGAGCAGATTGAGAATGAATATGGAAATATTGAAGACAAGTATGGTCATGGTGGGAAAGAATATGTCAAATGGGCTGCAAGAATGGCACTTTAGCCTTGGTGCAGATGTTCCCTGGGTCATGTGCAGGCAAACAGATGCTCCAGAAACTATTGTAATGCTTTTACCTAAGTTGACTTCAATATTCTTTTGATTCACCATTGACTTATTAGTCAGGATATAATTTCAATGTCAACAATTGTGGTGACATATTTTTTTAGACCTGTGAACTTCTAAAGTTATTCAAAAATTTCTTCATCAGCAAATGATTGTCCAAACTATCAAAGATGAATCAAACCATCTCCAGCTATACAATTTTACATTTTTACGAACAATTTACAAACTGTTAATACAATATTCAGGATATATTCATAAGTAATTTTAGATTACTGATTAGTTATTATATCTGTTATTCGTGTTGCTATTCTGCTGTTTCTGCATGAAACAATCAGTTCTGGATCTTTTTCATCTTTTGTTCAAATCTGATTTTTTTTAATCACTCTTCAATGAGAGTTTTTCCATCCTTCTTTAATTCTGAATTTGCTTCCTCTTCAACCTATCAGGAGGGCTGAATCTGTGAGTATTGATTGAAAATATGGCTTTTGTTTCTGCTTATCCTAGTTTATTGCATATATGCTGGTCTGTTAATAAATACGTTTATGCTGTGTGCTTACTTTTTATATCATTTAACAGATCAATTCCTGCAATGCATTTTATTGTGATGGTTTCAAGCCAAATTCATATAAGAAGCCTGCTCTTTGGACTGAGGATTGGAATGGATGGTATGTTAATGCTTCATTGTCCGTACTAAACTGGTAACAGGCAACTAGTGAGTCTTTGTCCTTTCATCCATGAAGAGAGAATCTTCAAAAACACACACACACACACAACACCACACACACACACACACACACACACACAACCACCACGACATGCGCACACAAAAAACAAAAAAGTATGAAAAGCACATGAAAGGATATCACAGCTTCATGAACAGAATCCAAAATAGCTCAAAATTCAAAGATTACAACCCCAAAAACTAAGCCACGACTATCCTTCTAAAATACAACAAAATGAAACAAAAGACAGTAGCTAGAGACATGCCCAATTGAATTATCTCCTGCCAGTGCATGAAAAAGTAGTCAAAATAGCCAAGGTTGAGCAATCTGAACCTCTATCAGTAACCACAAGAAGAACATCACTGGGTATAGGTTAAATAGTTGTATCAACTCTCATCTTCTTCTGCAAAGCTAATTTCCTGCCATAAATTCAACAAAGTTAATATTGAAGCAAATAATTCATTAACAGATTAAAACTTATATTGGAAGACTCTCACTACAGGCAGATTATATAACCCATATGAGAGTCATCATATTCGCATCTCTTGACCCTATTTCTTCTCCAAACAGTCCGGAAACTGTGTTAAAAACGAGGCAGTCCTTTAATATTCTAACAAAATCCAAAAAAATGGAGGGCAGGACAAGAAGTTTCTTTACCTGCCTGACAAAGACACAAGCTTGATGCAAATGAATATTACGTTTACCCAAACTAGATTTCTGGGTACGGCTGATGCATGTGTAAGAAATCTCTATATTTTATGTTATAAATATGATTTGTGATGGTGTAGTTTGTGTCTGTTCATCTTCTTGTTATTGTCTTTTTAATTTTGGTGTGAGATATTCTGAGTAATTGCTTAAGAAATGTGTAAGCCTTGCAAGGTATTAAAAAATAAACTCAAATAAATGACTAAGATTTAGATGAGGAGTCTAAATCTTTAGATGATGGATGGTCAGAATTTAATGGAGGAATCTCAAAAACCAAAGTCGAGTATGTGAAATCTCATAGAGTTAGGATTATATTAATAGAGATTATTCACTGTTAACAACTTTTTCGGCACTATTAATCAGAATAGAATTTTGACTTTAAGAGAAGCAATGTTCTTCCACGTAGTTTTAGCCAGCGGTGTAAATAGGTAGGATCAGATTGGACGGATTCATGTAAAATGTGAAGCCGAACCCAATAAGAAACTTGGGTTTGATCAGAATCTCTCCTTTCTTATCAAGTTTGGGTCAGATCCAAATTTAAAGTAGATACGGGCAAATACCAATTGTAGTTCAATTTTTTATTTTAAAAGTGAAAAATACATATTTCATTTTTGTATGAATATCATCAAAATTTGATTTTAATAATTCTATAATTTAATTATACATAAACAGATCATGGTGAGCTTTGTCATATAAGGTTCATTCTTTTTTTGGCTTGTCATCGCGTGCTGGTATGGAAAGGGTCGTACTTGAACTCAAATTGTTAAGGGTTTAGGTTCAAATTTTTAGATCTGAACCCAATAAATTCCTAAAAAGTTGGACCGGATTATTGTATTTTTGGTGACCATTTGCAAACTAGTTTTATCCTTAGAACAAACATAAGATCCCTATTATTGAGAAACTTGTAATATGAACTTAGTGAAAACTGACCTTTATTAGTCCATCTCCATACATAAGCATCAATTTCATACCAAACACAAGTATTTAGAAAGCATTGAGATGAAAATTCGTACACTAAAGATATATATGTACATCTAATATTCCAATCCCTAACACCATTAATTATATTGTAGTTGTTAGAATATAAAATATTACCCCTAACCCTCACTACAACTTCATAGTTTTGGTATATAGTGGTAAGGACTTTAACATGATATTAGAGCAACCCAGAATCACTTCCCACCGGGTGCACATTTGAAAAGAGAATTTAAAAATAAAAATATCACTTTCGGCCTATAGAAAAACGCTCGAATTGCAGGGAGTGTTAGAATGTAAATATATTATCCTCAACCCTCATCAGAACTTTGGAGTTTTGTTGTAGTGGCATGACTTTAATAATAGTATAATGTGAATAAATAACAATATTTTTTCAGAAGTAATCATAAAGAAAGAAAGAAAAAAAAAGCAATAGTTTAAGTTGTATTACCAATCCAAAAATCCAACCAAAATCTCACATTCTCACCATCATCACTATAAAACTTAATGCCACATCTAAAATTAATGCAACCGTGCCAAACATCCTCCAAAAACGCGGAAGCCCCCAACCAAGCCCTACCATCCAACCTTTCCAATTTCTGTCTTCTATAGGCATACTCTTGAGCAAAAAACCATCTTTGACATAGTCATAGCTCTTAATAACCACTTACCAAGTGCCAACCAAAGCCACATTGTGGTCTCTTAATTTAAAACCCCCGATCCCCATTGCACTTTACTTTTAAAAACATTATCCCTAATCTTAAACATTTTAGAGGACAAACACTAGAAAAACCAGTCCATAAGAAGTCTTTTGCAAATTATAAGCCTATCAATCCCAACCATCAACCAATCAGGGGAATAGAAAAGGACATCAGGTATGAACTATGAAGAAATGAAAGAGACAACAATAATAAGAGTGAGTCTACCAGCTTTAGAATGAGAACCATCTTTCCAAAAGATAGTTTTTGTTATCGTTTCAGGAATGACGGAGATTGGGATAACCTCTCCTTTATTTAGATGAAATAAAGAGAGAACATAATATCCTTGCTACACACTCTATTACTTCTCAAACTGGAGCTAGATTTGATATCAATCATACCTAACTTGTTACAAAGACTAAAAAAGATCTCATAAACAAATCTTTCCTAAACAAAAATCTAAAATAAAAATAAAAATTGACATTATGAAAACAAATATTGAATTGTTAATGCCGATGCAAAAACGCTCAATGATTAATGTTGATGCCGAAGTTGAATCAGGGTCTGTGTTTCGCACATTAAGGGAGAGATTGCTGGGATATTCATGTTGTGAATCTCACATTAGAAAGTGAATAGAAAAGCGATGGACTTATATTGTATTGATTCTTGTAACCTGTTTTTCTGCGCTTATTGATTTCATTGTACGTAACTATGAGTTAGTCCCCTATTTACTGTTTTGGATATTGCATCTTCCAATGCAGACTACTTTTGATGCCCCAGAAGGTAATGATACCATTGCTCTTGATCTGGGCAGCATGGAGAAGGGCCAGGCTTGGGTAAATGGTCATGGAATTGGAAGGTTCTGGTCACTAATTGCCCCTAAAAGTGGCTGTCCCAAAAGTTGCAACTATCGTGGAACTTATAATGAAGACAAGTGCACAACGAACTGTGGGAAGCCTACTCAACCCGGTATCACTGCCTTGCTGCAATATTTGATGTGTTAGCTAAGCTTCGAGTTTTGTTGTTCTTTGCAGCATGTTCCTAATTTTGTAAATTAGGAGTATCAGAAATCCACTTCCATATTTTTGTGTTTATGCAGTTATCTTAGAATGCTTGAATTGGCCAACTGTCCTCAGGTACCATATTCCAGAGTGTGGTTACAACCTTCAAACGATCTCCTGGTGCTTTTTGACGAAGTTGGTGGGAACCCGTTAAAGATTTCCCTGAAGGTGCACTCCACCAAAACAATGCGCAGAAGTGTCTGAAGATCACTACCCGCCACTCTCTGCCTGGTCTAATCGAGATGTATCCAATGGAAAGATGTCGATCAGTAAGATCGCACCAGAAGTGCACTTGCGCTGTGATGGCGGACAGAAGATCTCTGATGTAACGTTTGCAAGCTATGGAAATCCAACCGGCAGCTGCCTGGGGTTCTCCATTGGCAAATGTCATGCACAGAGTTCGTTATCTCTAGTATCAGAGGTACAAGTTCAGGGGCAAGTTCTTATTGTAGCATTTTAAATAAGACAACTGTCGTCTTACTGAAAAGCCGAAACTTTTCTTGCAGGCATGTAGAGGAAAGAATAAGTGCAGCATCAGTGTTTCAAACGAAGTGTTTGGTGACCCCATGTCGAGGAACCATCAAGAGTTTAGCAGTCCAAGCAGAGTGCAGCTCAACATCAGATATCAGACTCCTCCATAGTTCCATGTAGGACATGAAGAGCACTGGCAGTGCTGTAGAGAAGAAACCAGATATATGCGAATTTGTATGTTCATGATTTGTGCAGTGGTTCGAATTTGTTCAGACACTGTTTTTCAATCTTCGGAGGACTAAAGCACAGTAACAAATATTTCTTGGGAATTACATATTCACTTGCTGCTAATTTGACATCTCATGTATGCAAGAAATATGGAGAAAAATGGAGGAGGAATTACAGCACAGCACACTCGGAGGACTAATTTCACATCTCACTTGGTGCTAACTACAACACAGCAGCTTTTCTAAGATTTTATATGCATGATCATTCAATTAAAAAGGGGAAAGAGAGAAAAGTAGACAGATTATTCAACTGGTTCCCAGTATATTTCTCATTAAATGAATAGAGAATGTAAACTTAAAGGTTTGCATCATTTGTAGTATCGTTATAGCTTTCCCTATCCTTCAACAGTTGATGTGTTTTCTCTGCTCTCAGGTGCTACAATCACAAAGGAGTACAAAATAAGCAAGTTCATCATATCCTGGTTGCAGGTATCAATGCTAACTATAGCTGGAGAACAAAGCAATGAACATAATAGACTAGCGGATTTTCATTCAATATAAGAGCTTTAAGTCTATTGAATTGACCACGCATGTTACTTGCCCCATCATATTCTTATCACCGCAATTTTGAGATGTTCAATTCATGTGTAGCAAATATAGTATCAATTGATGCCTTCAAAGTCATGGCACTGGTATCATTAACATGTAAGATTTCCGGGAAGCGTTCGATAACATGATCATATTTATCAACGTAGTGCAAGACAACTGCTATCTTCTCTTTATTTGATGCATCCCGAGATTCATCAACCAAATGACAATATTCACCCCCCAGATCATTTACAATTACATTTCTAGTTTCTATTGTGGCAATACACACAATCTCCTTTTGAATATCAGGAGATGTCAGCCTTCTGATTGTCTGGAGTATTTTTGTGAGAACACTTTTCTATCTCCTCGCAGTTCCTTGCAAGGAAAGGAACTGCAAAATCTCTAGAAAGTTACCTTGATTTTAGAATTTGAAGATTATTCATATTTATGAAAAGCTAATCTTTATCACAAAAGATATCAAATAAAATCAACAGATGCATTTAACCAAGTCCTATATTGATCTCGAACACGATCAGAGCACTTTAAAATTGCATTGTCAATATGTTGCTCTTGTCATAAGTTCCCCCTACTCCACTACTAGATTGTGAGAGCTGCCAGAATATCCAACATGAGCTGTCAATTTCACTCTTTCATGTTTTCAGTTTCTAAATCCTTGGGTAGTAAATGCATCCACTAGATTGTTCATTTTGCCTTTTGAAAAGATAACAAAATAAGCAAAATGTTGCATTTTTACTCACACTATATTCTAAATAATTCAGGTAGATATCAAACAAAGATGGATTGAATCGTCGGTATTTATCAGTGAATAATGTTTGAGACTAGTCTTTTTTCTCATACGACGTTGGCAAAGGCTTTCTGCAAATATGTCATTCGAATGCGCTTTTTGTCATGAGACGAAATAGTACTCTTATCAATTAATATTGAAGTACTTAACCCAGGATCGACTGAAAGTTCTTCCAAGTTAACATCAATGTGTCTCTGTTTCAATGAAGCTTCAGATTTTTTAACATTTATAGAAGTACTTGGACACTTCGGCAAAATTGATTAACACTCGCTCCTATACTTGAACTCTCATTATGTTTCAGTTTTCTTAAAGGAAATTTGTTCATTGCTCTTTGAAATTTTAATTAACGTATAAAATTAAACATAAAAATTCAGTGGTTATTGTTTTTATCATCTCCTCTTATGATTTTCCTTTTTTTCGAGAAAAAAGTTTCCAATAATTTACCAACTTTTGTCAACACTAAATTTTAGGCCAATTTATGACATGATTTTCGCTGCAGCCCCTCCTCCCTTGTGAATGTACCACATTGGTGTCGAAGAAATCAAAAACAAAAACAAAAGACATCAACCCAAAATCTTCACATCTCAAACAAAGATTCAATGATCATCAAATTTCAATCATAACGAAATGACTTGTAACCACAATTAGTGACAGAGAGCCCAAGAAAGAACATTGTTATAACCAGCAAATATATAAATATCCACTAAAAGAAAGAAAAAAAGATCATGATCGAGAGAAAATATACACATCAGAAATTGTATAGGGGTGTCAACCAAAAGCCAATCCCTTCTAGTTTTTGAGGGGTTCTGGAACTGCCTGCACCCAACTTCAGCCCAGTCTGAAAACTAAAAAGAACTGCACAAGCTCTCAGAGCACAGGAACGGCGCCACTAGTAGGTCTTCTCGTCTGGCCCGGGAGACTGAAACGACCCGCAATCTCTCTCTTGCACAGACAAGGCGAAGCGGAACTTCCCCCCGAGGATCAAGGACAGCTTGAGTTGGGAGTCAAATAGCATGTCAACAGAAGGCAGCTAGCTGGTCAGATCAATGGAAGCAGCTCGCTAGCTCTCTCTCTCTCTCTCTCTCTCTCTCTCTGGTTCCTACCTCTTTGCATCCTATATAATATGTACGAAGTCGAGGTGCTTGCTCTTATGCCCCCACATCAACCAAACCCAAACCCCTCATTGGCTTCATGAATGGCTAGAAGTAACCTCTCCTGTAAACGTTCCTTGGACGTGTACTCTGGCAGGTCTAATTGGTTGAAACTGCAGCGCGTGTTGGACAAGAATTAGTCAGCCCTTTCAATTAATCAGAGGAAAGCTAAGCACAATATATTGAACTGTTTATGCAAAAAAATCAATTGCAACAATCAAATCAAACCACACATGAAGATGAAACTGTGTAAAACACCAAAAGTTCAAAGCTTTAGAAATAGCACAAATTTCGGAGACAAACATACCAAGTGTGAGCTGAAGGCAGATGGTCGGGGCTGCCATACGCCTTGTGGATCTGAAACCTCTGTGAGCCAGAAATACCTTGAAGTGCACTAAAACCTTCCAGAGGAACCTGAATACAAGATGTGGAAATTAAAACCAACCAACCGGCCGGGGGTTGGGGGGGGGGGGGGGGGGGGGGGTGGGTGGGTGGGGGGTGGGGGGGGTTTTTTGGGGGGGGGGGGATTCGTTTATATGAAGTATACACATGGAAAGTCACGTGCATACATCCATACATGCCCATCTAGTAGTCAGATGACAAACATCAAGGTTTTCCATTTCAATAGAATTGAGGGGAGGTCCAAGCTAAATTTTGTTTCATTTCCCTCTTATTTATCACATTTTAGGTTTTTGGACTCAAAATATATATGAAATTCAAAGGATGACATTTGAGTGTGTGTGTGTGTGTGTGTGTGTGTGTGAGAGAGAGAGAGAGAGAGAGAGAGAGAGAGAGAGAGAGAGAGAGGAACAAAAGCCGAGCAGGAGCAGCAACAGAACTGAACACTACATTATCCTAAGTAATACACTGTTTCAACAGAAAATTTTGGTAAAGTTACAGCTACCTCTCAATATCAACAAAATAAATGCTTACTAAATCACTCACTGCTTATCTAACCTACTACCATCAATAAGAAGCAGATGGCAAGTGATTTAAATCAAGAAAGTACCTTTGAGGTGCCAGTGACAAACTGCAAGAAACGAGCCTTGTCTTCCTTGCTGAATCCCTGAACCACCTCCCAGAACCACTGGATAACAGGAGATGCATTGCTATAGCCAGAATACTCTGTATTTGCTCTCAAATCATCCACTGCAATTACGTCAAACAATTTTCAAATTTAATAAAACCTCATTTTAAAATAGCATAACTAACAATTCACTTAATGTTCTATTATGTAAAAACATGCTAAGTTATACTCACAATCAATATCTGGAAGTCCACTAATCAACAATTCCAGCTCTTTATCATTGAAAATGAAATCAAATCACGAGGGATCAATTCACCAAAACCCTCCATAAAGGCATTAATTTGTGGTCTAATGGCAGTTGTTAACCGATGTTCCACGACACGATCAACATATTTATGTTTATTTTCTTCTGTGACCCTGATACTCCGCCCACCAGGAATCAGCTCACAATCAGTTACCTGCACAAAGTTCAGGACATGTTTATCCAACAAAAAAATGTTGACGAAACAAACATTAAAGAGACAGAAAGTGCAGTTTTTCATCTCTCTATTAAGAAAATTTTAAGGTGACAAGAAATAAAAAGAGTTTATCATAGATCAAATCTTTATATACAATTCTCCAAACTCTAAATATGTATGTTGCAAAGCTTCTTACCTTGCTTACAGTTATCCTTTTACCTAACTGGGAAAATTTCTAATATTAACTAGCAATTTTAAGTGAAAGTAAGAACACAAAACCAATGCATTGCTTATGAGTGTCCAGAATATAGTTACAGCACAAGTGAGTAAAAGTCCTTACCTCTGCTCTTTCATATAATATTAGTTTCTCTTCATCAGCATCCATGCTGAAAGTGAGGTCCAAAACATCAGTTATATCATTCTGCATTTGCCAAACAAAAGAACCAAACATGATTTAAGTTTAGGATTTAATCCGGACGAGTAAAGTTCTAAGAAATCATGAGGAACACAGCTCAGCATACCTCGAGCATCCACTTTAAGTTCTTATAGTAATGAGGATCAATAGCCTCAATGTCATGGTATGTAACCTTCACTCCTAGAACTGCTTGTAAAAAGATCGAGTGAAATGGACATCAAGAAGTTGACCATCAAAGAGTGCCTTGCCAACCTGGAAAAGCAATCAGAATGTCAGACCAACACCGGAGCAGCAGGATAGTTCAAAAAAGGCTGGAAGACAATACTCACCACTCTTCCAACAAACTTGAAGTATGACAGATGTTCTGTTTGGTAAACAGAGTTTGGATTTGGTTGAATGTGGAGTCATTTCCCACTGTCGTGAAAAGCAAGGCACCCTTATCGAAGAATAACACGGGATAACACGGGATAACAATGTACCATCTCGGGTAAGCCCTCCAGCATCAATACCTTCTTCCCTTGGAAATGCACAGTGAGCCTTCCCTTTAAATCTTGAGGAGACCTCATTCGAAGCTGGTTATACGAGTCTTCTAGAATGTAGGCTCTTCTCACAGAAATTCTCACTGGACTGTGATGATGATCATGTTGATGCTTTATTTTTGATCGAAAATGAGCACGTTTATTGTCAAACTCAATGAAGCGAGGTACTTTGAGCATAAGAGAAAATGACTTCTCAAGTAACCCAGGGTTTTGCCGAATGAATGCATTTAATAACTTTCTATGTTTTTCTGAAAACTTCACAAAAGCAACGCTCTTCTCATCAGCTTTTTGAACAAACTGCAGATGATTTTTGACCACCAGACAAACTTGTGGTATCTTCATATCTGAAGTTGTTGCAGTACCAAGCTCCTGGGCCACTTCTGACTGCTCAGGGCGTAGCTTCTCACAAGTCACAAAGAAAGATTCAATGTAAGGCAAGATGTTCTGGGTGCCCGGTGGAAGTGGTGGCATTCCATTTGCACTCATGGATGCAGAATTTCCAGATGTGGCAGCCAAATCTGATGTTGATTCTGAAAAGCTTTCAATGTTGCTGATAGAATTGCTCAATTCCACCCACAAGGATTCCAATGCAGCATTTATTTCTGATACCTGAGAAAGAGCATCAGTAAAGTCCTTCTCAGGAAGGAGCTGGGGATCTTTCTTCTCATGAAATGCAGTAACAAGGGAGCTCAATGCCTGCAAAACTCGCAAGATTGATGTCCCATTGGTAGAAGATGTGGTGAGAAGCGCCTTTTCAGCATCCTCATATAGGTGCAGCTCACTCATTGCAGATGTGGTCAGATTATGCATTGAATTAGCTAGTTCTGTTATAAATAGATGACAATAGGTTGGAGCAATAGCCACTAGCTTCTTCAACACCTCGGCCACAAGAACATAAGCGTTATCTGACAAACTGTAAGTGAATTTAAAACAATTGTTAGTGTATGAAAAGGTGAATCTTATATTTCTGGATACAAATACTTACAGATCATCTGGAGATCAGGAGTACACTATGCAAGTGAACAAAGTGGCATTTGATATTTTTTTAATATGACGAACAGACAGAATATAGAATAGCATAATGGCGCCAGAGAAGTCTAGATTGGAGAAAACTAGAAGTCACATGCCAAAAAAAAACACACACTTAAACAGTAGATATGCTGACAATGAAGAGAAAATCTACAAAGGAGACTAAATTGTGATCAGTAAACACATCTTCAAACATATTGGTGATGCTCATATCAGTAGCAATCTCAGGCTTTATGATAAATATGATATGATGAAACACTCATAAAAGAAGAAACTTCCTTGCAATAACATAAGATTTGCCACCAAATGCTCCAGAAATATGTCAAACTGATGTTTTAAACTCATTCCTTACCTCCTTCCTCGTATACCATGTAATGCATCCATCATAACATTCACATTTCACTTCGCCCGACATTTCTGCATTTGATAAAACACCAGCCAGCAAGATGTTCTATTTATCCATCGACAACATTTATGTCGTCTTCTTAAGCCCTTTGGTCCCTTCCATTGCCCAACATCCTAACCATACAACTTACAGCTCTATAATACTTTCCCTCAAGCCAAGTCATACTTCAAACACAATTTGGACCTTGAAAATTCCTGACTTGAAATTCTACACCAATTTGAAGCTAGAATATATCATTTTAAATTAAGCAGTTGTCCAGAATCATACTTGCGCAAGCACCAAGAATGGGAGTGAAGGTGAAAGGAGGATATTTAAGCCTTTATTTGTATTAAAGAAAAACAAATTTTTGGAAACTAAATAGAGAGAGTAGTAATGATGATGGAGGCCAGCCTGCTATCAACAGAACCTGACAGCCATATTAATTATGCATAAGAAATAAAGTACACATTATTCTTAGCTGACAAAAGGTGCATTACTTTTGGTAGAGCATACCCGTACTGAAAGAATTCATGGCCTAAAAACAAAAGCAATTGAGGACAACCTCCTTGGCTTTCAAAACAGGTCAAGAAATAGGAATTGCACAGCTAAGGTGGCATGTAGAAAGCAAAATGGCAGTATTTCAGAAACCGTCACTGTTCAAGACAAGCTTTGAGAAAACCCATTGTGATGTGGTGTGTAGTCAGATGCATGTGATTTAAAACTACATTTCAAAGAAAAGACAAGAAATTCATAAGCCATGTTATTTCATCTAAAATCCATTGATTCTCAATTCAACAATGCATTTGGGAATGAAGAATTCTCAATATGTGAAGTGAAAATATATCATATAGAATTTTAGTTGTCACACTAAAAGTTAAACATGTGTGATATAGCATATATCAATAAATGAGATATAAGATAACCTAACAATAACAACACAGATCCAAAGAGAAAAAGGAAAAATGTGTCCTTTAGCTGTGTATATAAGTAGCAGACAAAGAAATATATAAAATTATTCATACCCTTCACGTGCTAGCAATGAGCATAGAAGTTGAAGTTCTCCTTGTGGCAGGCCAAGAAGTACAGAATGCGTCTTGCTTTCAATGTTCACAGGTGTAGAAGAGCTGATATGATCTTCAGTCTTGGATGGCTTACTACCCCCATCCTCAGAACCCCCAACAGGGTCCACATTCATATGGGCATCTTGTGAGGTACCCTCAGAGCCAGATGGCTGTTCAAGAGATGCCCCACCTTTAGTGGATATCCCAGAGTCACTCTCAGCATTTACCATGATGACTTCAAGTAGATTCAAGAGCTGAGGATGAAGAAAATATTAGGTTAAGATGTGTAGAAACTACTAGATAGCAGGTGAGGAAAAACATTTTTTACCTACCTGTTCAAGATGAGCTACACTCCTCATATACAAAGGCTGATTCAAGAGACTAAGGAGTAAGACAATAGAAACATTGCCTTTCTTTTCTTCAGGTTTGTCTTCTTCCATAACAACAGCTTTACCACACCCTTGATCAGGTGTGCCAAGGTCACACAAAACTTGGCGTGGAAGCTCAAGATGAAGCAACAGTTTTGCCACATATTGATGGTTTCGAGCCAAGTATGTCAGAGTTTCTAGGATACGCCTCGAGAGCAAAGGGGGGACTCCTATAAAATCAGCAAATAGAATGTGAGCAAAATGTAACCCCCAACAATACTGTGCATTACGAAACAATATACATTCTTTACTAGCTATCTAAACAGAATATGAATAAGATCACAAATAACATAAAGGACATTCCATATGAATCAACCAGACAGTAGGCAAGGGGTCATTAAATGCTTATGTATTACTCCCCCGCTTAACAAAGAATAGTCTAGAAGTTCTTAAAAAGGCTTCCACTGCAGGTAAATAAATAGGTCTACGTACAAAAATAGTTCCAACTATTACTGGAAGATAACCAACTAAACTTTTGAAAGTTCTATGTAGCATAAGAATATATAATCAACAGCAGCAACATTGCAAAAGAGAAGTTTACCATCTGAGAATTGAGGACGGGAATATATTATGTGGCTTTGACAGCCATACAGTCGATATGGCGGTTCAGAATCATCAAATTTACTGCTAATAGGGCCCCGGAGATCAAGCATCAGCATGGCCATTAAAATTTGCACAGAAGACATTCTTGTTTCGTGGTGAGCACATAAGCTCAACAGAAGCCTCTGATATTGACCTTTATATAGGGGCTGCAAAGTAATATCAAAGTCAGTATGTACCCGTTCCACCAAAATGCAAATGGAAAGCAGAATCAAGTGAGTCAAGTAATTACCTGAACAACACGAAGGATCCTGAATATTGCTTTCAAATCATCTGTATCAACAAGTGGACTGCCATCAGCTTCAATCACCTTGCCAGCTGCAGGTTTGCGGGAAGCAGCATCTGCAGTATTTCTGTTCAAACTGGATCCAATAATATCACCCCGCCTAGAAGACTCCCCACGCCGATTTCTAGACTGCATGCCAAAAAGAGTGCTACTATTATGATACCGATTCGCAAACCTTTCCCGCAACATGTTTGCCTCCGCAACAAGTGCAGGTGTTAAAGTGGCGAGAAGAGTTTCTGGAGATGTTAAAAGCACCTGAAAATGCATAAATTTGCAACATAAGAAGATGTGCATGAGTATGGGAGTATATAATAAAGAATAAACAGAAATATAATTCATTGCCCATTGGGGACCCCTTCAACAACAGTAAAACTGAGAGTTTGCCTATAATTATGCATACCTCTTCTCGTATTTCTGAAGGAAATGTAGCAATTATTGACACAGCATCCATTTCAACAGTTGTCCTTCCAACTCCTGTGATTGATTCTGCCTTTGAGCACGTTGTTGTGCTAGTACTTCTTCTCGAATATCAGGGGTAGTGCAGCAAGAAATTCGGGATCTATCTCTCCATCAGCTTGAGATTGGTCACCAGAAGGTTGTGCTACTTGGTTCTGTCGCGAATTAAGTACTTCAGCTCGTAACTCTTCAGGAAGAGCCTCCAAAAATGTTGGATCAATCGAATCTGAGTCACCATTTCTACTTTGCTGATTCTCCTCCAGTAGACCATTCTGATTAGCATCTTGGCCAGGATGTGGTGGAACCTCACTAACGCTTTCCAAAGATACATCTCGACTGCCTGCTGGCACTGTACTCCCTGACCTTCTCATCCGAGTTGCTGGCTGTAAATCACCCAAGGAAGTCTATCAGTAGGACCCTGCCTTTCTCCATCATCATGCCCGTCAACACTTCCTATTTCCACTTCCAAACTACGAAGGCTTTCCCCTAGAGTTGCCCCACTTCCACTGCTTCCTTGGCTCACTGCCTCCACATCTCGTATAGCAGCATAACTGCGTTCATATTGCATGTCAATAGCTTGTTCGCTTACAGCAGATGTGTCCCTTTCTTGATGCATGTCACCAGTAGGTCCGTCACCAACATTATCAATTCCGTCTATCACTGCTACAGGTGAAGGTATACACATATTTTCATTATTTTCATTACCTTCTGTGGGCACGTCTTCCCTTTCCCGAACCTCTGATACATGTAACTGATTGGATTCGTCTTTTTCTTGAGTTGGAATTGCAGCTGTATCTTGTCCAGAAGGTTGATCAGGTGCGGGTGCAGGCCGCCTTAACTGAGAAACAAGCAGCTCCTCGATATCTTAGGAACCGTAGGAGCATTAGACCCACCACGTTGGTGTGTATCGTCTAACCACATGTTGAACCGATGACCATGCCTCCCACTCCTCAATGTTCGAAATATAGCATCCAATCGTGCAGAATTGCTCTCATGGTGTCTATCCGAGAAAGCCATATCAACTGTATTTTCTGGAAAAAGAAAATAATAAACTGCAAATGTGAGGCAATTTTCCTAAAAATAATATAATTGTTTTGAGTCTTTCAAATAGATGACGAGGAGTTTAAGTTCTTAGATGTCACCAACCAAAGTATGTCAAAATTAAAAGGTTTGATCGCCAATGAAAAACAATAAGATAATACACAAAAATAACTCACCAGGTTGTCTTTGCTGAACAAGGTGCCGAAATGATGAGGGTTCTTCCAAAAGCGGGTGTTCGTGGTGACCACCCTGCTCACCAGATCTTCCAAGAAGATTGTAAATAGATGTGGTGCGGCCTTGTCTTCTTGACCCAAAATGTCAAGAGGCATTACACGCAGTGTTTCGCTGGAAAAGTTATTGCTCCCGCTGAAAACCTCAATATGGTCAAATAAATTTCCATTGATACCCTCCTCCAGCCGGAGAATCACCCCATCATCATCATCATCATCCTCATCTTCCTCTTCCTCCAGTACATCCTCATCAAACTCCTCCTCAATCTCATGATCATCCTGATCTGTGTCGGGATGTAACATCTGATGGACTTCATCTTCCTCCAAATCATTGTTCTCTTCTTCTTCCTCCTCTTCATCCTCATCTTCATCTTCATCCACTTCATCCCCCTCATCCCCTGAAATATCCTCATCATCTTCATCCCCTAGATCATCATCCTCGGCATTCTGTGGGATATCAAATCTAATTTCAACAGTTGACATACCATTTTCAAGGCCTCCACCATCTTCTGAAGTTCCATGCATAAAATCATCTTCAGCTTCGCGAGCAAAACCTTGACCTAAATCTCGGTCATGATCCATATCATCTGCAACAGAATCTGAACTAACTGAAGTTTGGCCAGCATTGAAGGACTCCATATGTCCAGTTGCCACTTCATTATGATCGGGTTGGCATGTGGTTTCCAGTGACTGGAATCCATCACCACCATTATAAGAGGAGTCCACCTGATTCTGACCAGAATTAAGCTTTGCTGGGTTGCTGCCTTTAGCAGAATTAAGATCAGCAGAAAGGACATGTTCCTTAGTAACTAAATCAAGAGCCTTGATAATACCAGTGACCACCTTTGGCGAATCAGCATGATCCAAGTCCAAAACTTGTAAAGTTCGAGTCAGCGACCTAACAAGCCCAACATCAATAAATGCCGCTGAAGCTTCTGCAGAAATATATGAACCTGTAGGTGAGCGAGCAGCGAGAACATCATGAAGCAGATCAACAAACGCCTGCATAGTGGAGTCAGGTGCTCTGTAGCCCTTAGATGTCTCAACAAAGTCACTGAAAGCATTGTTGATTTCCGAGAAAATCCTCTTCCGTCCCTCAGTAGAACGAATAGATGATGCCACCAAAAACTGGTTAGCCCTGGTTGCTAACTTATGCCTCCAATCTCCATCTGCCTTCCTATCCTTCTTGCAGGTCCCTGGATATGGAAGGAACTTGTGCAGAATATGTTGAAATATCCCCCCCGTGCAGTTAGTAGACAACACCTTTTGTGAACTGCCACGGAAACTGCTGATTTCAGCATCTCTACGAAGCAGCACATGAATTGATGAAGCATATGTTAAAAGTATTTCAGTTAACAACTTCAAAACAAAAACCGTCTTGGCAAGAGAAGCTGAAGCCTCCTGGTTGGCAATCTTGCTTTCTTCTGATGAAACAGCAACAGCTTTTCCCTTTCCTTTAGCCGCAGTGGTACCATCAATGTCCATATCGGTTAATGAAGAGTTGGGCAAAGCACTATCAACCAGCTCATCAACTTTCAAAGGAGGAACAAAAGTCACAACCGTATCCAAAAGATGCTCAATAACACTTGTGAAGCTCTGTGGAGATTTCCGATGAGGCTTGACACTTTTAACATTTGAATCTGGCACTTTAGCATGTCCTCCACCTGAAGCCACATTACTCACATCGCCGCCAGTGACCTTACCATCGGCAGCTGGCTGCTTGTCTTTTTCTGTTGCTTTCTCCTTATCCTTGCCCTTCTCTTTCTCACGATCTTTTAGAAGCACAACATATGGCCTATCACCTGCCATCTCAATCTGGCAAACAGCTTGGGCGGCTAGCATAAATATTGCCGGGTCCCTCAAGATAACAAAGGACAAGCTCTGAACAAAATTGTGTGCTGTGACCCGTCCATTACCATGTCTATTTGTGGCTGTGACAAGGCTATGGCGTATCTCCAACTCCATGGCTTGTTGTAAGGTATGAGGATCCTCTAAAATGTGGCGGATTATTGCAGCTGCAACATTGTTGAATCCAGAAAAAAGGCTATTCGTTGGCAAGCTAAGCAAAGCGTGCAGACCTCTGGCATCAAGGAAACTAACTGCAACTGAATGAACTTTGGTGAGTGTCGCACACAATTGAAGCACTGCATGCATCGTTTCAGAAGGCAGTTGGTTCCGTATACACCTGCAAGATATCTCTAGCAACCTCTTCTGATCATTTATACCCATAATCCCTGAAGTTGGTCCCAGGGAAAGCGGATCCTTCTTTCTGCTCTCATCGATCACAATCGAAGGTTGGGTACTATTGTCGTCCTTCTTCAGCTGTTTCAATTCAGTGATTTCCGGAGTCAACTTTGGATCCACTTGCAATAGCCGATCAATACAAAGATAGCATGCTGTAACCCACTTGGGCACTTGAGGTTTCTCACCATCACGCGATCCTGTGTCCCAATCAGAAAGTAGCCCCACAGCAATCTTCACCAGACCAGCCTTGGAGGCAACTTCTCGTGCTGCTGGGTCTTCATGAAGAATCAGTGCAAGAACATGGAAAAGAGCAGACAGCATGGTGTTGTTGGATGGACCAGAAGTCGTACAGCAACCCTTGATATTGTCGATAATGAATGTCAGGACTTTTGACCGGTAATTTCCATCATTTTGGGAACAAATCATCACAAGCAGGTCACGAACAGAGAAGGCCAGGGACTCCTTCACCAGAAGAAGTTTGATGCATGCTGACAATATGTCACCAACAGGGGTAGTTCAACTGTTTCGTCTTCAGGAACAGAAGAACTATCGGCACTTGCGGCTTCAACATCTTTTAATGGTGCAACGGAATTCCCCAAAGACATGGCAAGTGCTCGGGCAAGTTCATCATCTTCTTGTGGTTCCTCTGGATGCGAAAACAACCAATCTGTTGCAATCTCAACACTATTAGTTCCCACCTGTCTTAAAGCTTCTTCAGCCCTAGCTCGGGAGAAACCCATTTCGACAATCATTGCTATTGCAGATTCATCAGGTGGAGGGCCAACTGCTCGAGTGCCTGTGCTACCATTGATGTTCCTAACTTCGAAACCAGAATAAACATGCCTAATGATAGAGATCATAGCACTGATGAATTCCAAATTGCAATCTACAAAGTGTGGGTGAGCCCAAATAGGAAGTACTGCCTTCAAAACCTTGGATTGTAGCACCTTTACAAATGCCTCAGCATCCCGAGGGAGTGGAACAACTCCATTTGTAAAAGGTTGTTCAAGCAAATGTTTTGTTGAGGGTGAATATATAAATGATGATGTTGCAAGGTGATCCATAAGTGCACAATAGCTAGCCAAGGGACCGTAAATCCAAGAATTATCTGCTTCTTCCTTCTCCTGTTTCAAGCTTATTTCATCTGTCTCCATAGGAGAAACAGGAACTCTATTAACTGCAAAAAGCAACTGACTGGTGGCTTCAAAAGTAGTCAGGACTGCCTGAAACACCCCACAGCTATAAAAGCAATTCAGCATGATTTCATTACATGAATTTGGCATGTCTGACAGAACCCCGTCAACAAATTCAATAACCTTGCCAAGGTATCGACATTTTGTAGATATAGAGACCTCGGCTTCAGAAGGATTAATGTGGCCTCTGAAATTCAAGTGATCCAACATCATGGAGGAAACTGTAGTACCAACAGAGGTGACAGAAGGGGAGATTGCAGGATGGCTCTCACGTTGAAAACAAAGCAGCATTGCTCTTCCCAGCACCATTGACAAATGGCTGATATGATATGAAAGTGACCTCATCATATCACGACAGGAAGAGTAATAAGACCTTTGCTTGTCATCTTCAATCTTGCCAGCAGCATTGCCATCTGACGAATTAGATGATTGTGGTTGGGGATTTGATTCAAATCGTGAAGTTGAATAGCTAGCAGTCCCAAGTCTTTGAGGGCCATTAGCAGCTCGGCCCAGGTCACGGTATATGTTTACAAGGTCTGTAACTTGAGACTCAATACTCCAGCCAGGTACTCTTCGTCTCAGTAATGGATCAAGATACTGCCTAAAAGAACTGAATCTTTGATCATCAGATTCACTTGGTCCTGTGTCCAATCTTTGCACCTCACTGGCAGTAACAGAGCTCTCGCCATCAATCTCAAGCCTTGAATCCTCAAGAAGGGCAATCTGCCACAATACTTCTCGATGAAGTCGTCCAATATCTTCTAAGACAACCTTGCTCGAGTCACCAAATTCTGTGAGTAACGCATTTATCCAACGATTATCCTTAGAAGCAGCCAGAAACAGAAGGAATTCGATAACAAAAAGTGACGCGAAGATTCCACTGTCAGGTGTGGCACTCGGAGCCAATAAAAATAATCCAGAACCAGAAGTAAATCCACTTAAAGCTCTTTTCAGATGGTCCCTCAGACAGGAAGAAAATGCCCGTGCTAAGGGAGCCGAATGATGCTGTGTGAAGCCCTTGAAAACCACAGTGCTGTGCAAAGCAATAGGCATTCCTTCAGATGATTGTGTGATACTAGGTCGCAATAGAAGTTTCATCAAACTATCTATACCGCCTTTCTCCACAAATAATCTACGCGTTTCAGAATTTTCCATTGTCCGATGCACCAATACCATCACATGAAATATGCATAGCTGGACAAACTGCTCATTACTAATTCCATCAGCAGTGGAGTCCATGGCACTCACCAAATCATGCCCTTCACTGGCTTTTTCTTCAGTGTCTGTTTCCATGGCAGTATTCTCATCCACTTTCCCAGAAGTTTCACATTTGTCTTCTCCTGCGGAAGACAGTTTGTTGATAATTTCAATAATTATATCAACACCAGTGCTTCTTAATGAGGATATATGTCGAAGAAGCTCTTCAACAGCATTTGCTAGCAGGACAACACCTTCATTCATTGCCACCAAATATTTCCTTGTTGTGAATGTGTCTATAAGAAACCTCAATGCAGAAGTTTCCTTAACAGATTCCAACCCTTTATTATTGAGGCAGATTGCTCCAAGACCACTAGGAACACAGATCAATGCTTTTGAAGATGGGAGAATCCCTGATACCACCGAAGATAAGAAAGCAGCAGGAAGCCCAGACTGGTGCAGGACAGGAAAGCATGTTGGATCCTTGTGTATAATTTCGCTCATAACGGTCACGGCTGAAAAGTATATGTCTCCTCCAAACCTACTAACATTTTGAAATATTAGAGATAAAGAGGCTGGCAAGGAATTATCGTGAGAGTTATGTGACCTCGTAGAATTTGCTGGAGAATATGTAGCAGATCCTAGCGCCTTGAGCAAGGCCTTAATAAGCCGTTTTTGGGAGTACAGATGATCGTCTTCACATTTTGTTGAATCACCAATAACCATAGCATTGTTATTCTCATCAACTGCACCAGTAACTCTGTGGACTTCGATCTGTAACCTCTGAGCCAAAAGTTCAACCCCCCCAAGATCTTTGAACAAGGATACAGATGGGCTACTATACTCCATCAGCTTCTGAAGAGTCTTCACCGCTGAGCAGACAAGATGAATATGTAATGGGTCGGCATCTTGTAGGAGGGGTAATAGAGGGGGAACCATTCCTGAACCCCTGATAGCACTACCAGAACTTGAAGAAGATAAAACATGTAGCAGGAAAAATTGTAGAAGAGCATCTACAAATAAAGGAGAGGAAGGATCACTTGGACTGCTGAGTGATAAGACTGCCTTTTGAAGGACACTTAATAACACCATACGATTTCCCCCACCAGAAATAATGCTCAAGCCACTCAGTATCCTGGCACGTTCATGCGATGATGCATATGCAGCTAATTGTGCCCCCAATGCAAGCATTGCAAGTGCCCTTACAGTTGCAGGGACTGATTCTTCGGAACGAACAAGCCTTATCAACTCGTTTGTATATTCGGGTTCATTTGCAAAAAAAGACACTAGTTCATCATGAGCATCACTAGACTGCACCAGAACAGTGAACGCCAGAATGCAGATCCTGCTGTAAAGCCTGCACGTTCTTGGAGAACGAAAGGCACGAGCATATCTAATCCTTGTCAGCAAAGAAAATCTGTGTTCTGTAGGTACATTGAATTGATCAACAAACTGCTTCAAAATGACTAAATCATCCTCCTTCCGTAGATGCAGATCTGGAATGTATATGGCCTTCAAGTTTGAAGATTTGCTTCTCTCGCTGGTTTGATCAGAACTCTGTGAAGCAGCCGTGTTGAATTCAAAATGAAGAGTTGAACCAACACGATACTGGGTTCCATCACATTCATTATCCACATCTGATGGGAACAAAGACAGCCCTTCATGTTGGTTTCTCTCATTTGCCACAACACATGAATGCAAACCTAATCCTTCTTCTTTGCTACCCCAACCCTGTGCTAGAGACAAAAGGTGGTTGTTTATAGAACCACAACCAATCAGCTTCCCACTCACATGCAACTTAGACGAATTTATCTTCACGAGTGCAGAAAGAGTCTCCAAGGTAGCTATTAAAATATCCGGATCTGTTGATGCAAGTAGAAGCCTGAAGTGCTGAATCAAAATCAAGATCAAAGTGTCAGAAGTTGACAGAAGTAATATCCAAAAGAGATATAAAGTATGAACACAACTGCCATAATCAATTGTGTAGGAGGGTGCATGCAATCAAATATTTATAGTCCCAGAGGCTCCTCAAAATAAAATAAAGAGAACCACCTTTTCGGAAATTCAGCATACCTCTAAGCCACTAAATGGACTCTTGTTGTGGCAGTTCTCAAGAATTGTTTGCATAACTCTTAAAATTTGCAACACGGAATGCTTAGGAAATAGCTCCTCCTCCAAAATATTATCAGACAAAAGCATATCTTTCCTATATGCGATATACGTCTTGAAATACGTATCAAAATGTAGAAACAGTGGCCTCCAATGGTGGAAGTTTCCCTGAAACCATCACCCCCGAATTAGATAGATGGCTAGTAATATAAAGTTTAAAATTACGGATATCCAGCAACACTCAAGTTACCTTATTGTACTCCCAACGAAAACCTGAAAGAGGTATGGCTATATCATGTAAAGGACTCTTAATTACCCTGTCAATGAAAGCTTTAACTTTTGGTGGCTGCAAGGATCCAAACAGGGATCAGTATCAGGGAACACCAAAATGTTGATTGTTGACAATCGTTGCAGGACATGCATCATACAGAAAGTAAAATTAATAGCATGAGAAAAAACATGTCATATAGTGAGCAGATGATAATTTATCAGAGAACATGCATCTCTTGATTGCCATTGAGAATTCACACAGGATGACATAAGTTTAAGGATCTTGAGATTTGTTCATAGATTTTATACATCAAGCACAGAGTATCATGAAGAATAGTAATTCACTCCGATACACTAGTTCCAACAACATAAAAACAAATAATTGGTGCCAAATCTCGAAGAGTTCAAACTGTTTCATTATAAGCACAATGTATAAAACATATCATATACCCACGGGGCCACATGATTTGCAAACCATGTAATTATGAAGGCCAAGTTTTCATTGTTCTTTTTCATTACTCAAAATTTCACATCATATACACACAAAAAAAGTCATATCATTCAAGAAATTCAAAAAGAAATAGCCAAAAAAAAAGTAACCATGAACACTGTGTTTGGAGCTAGCAACAAGGATAGCAATCGATGTTATAATGAAACAAAATAAATAAGTACCCTCCCCAGAAACCACACTAAACATGAAAATCCAATTGTTGACAAATCCGTAGACGAAGCTACGGAAAAGAGGAGCTTGCCATGGCATCTTCCAAATCCTCTGACACTCCTGGACTAGAGAAGAAAGTCCAGCACAAGGGAAAAGATTATAAGAAAATAAATTTGCTTCCAGGAATCTCGTTGAACTATAAGGCAGAGGTAAAGACTAAGAACCAAACAGCACAGCTATGTCCTCAAATAATGTATGTGTTTTGCACCTCAAGCACGAGTTCTATATCTTATACGAGAACTTGCTAGGCTGTTAAATAAACGGATCGCGTTTGGTTGTGTTAAGAAGGGTTGGTATATTACTTCTGTAACAAGCAAGCAAAAGTAGAAGGTTCAACGGTGTTGGTCTTTCACTATCAAAAGAAATAATTTTCAGGTGAGGCAGGCCAATCATTTCTCCAGAAACTGACCTTTGAGACAGGATATCTGATCTATGGATGCAAACACATACATAACTGATCCAAATCCAATTGTGTCCATATTTATCAACCCTCTTAGATATACGTACAGGACTCAGACAGTGTCTTAAAACTATCCAGAACCCAAATAGATATATGTACAATAACATGTTGTAGCATACAAAGATTATTGTGTATTTAGCATTAAATCATATAAGATGATGATGGCCAATACCTTTACAACAGGTAGCATGCTGATCAATGGCTAATGTCATTTTGTAAGAATTTTTTTTATATCAGAATATACAAGAACATGACTTAGCACATTAGATATCATTGTCTGCTTCAGTGCTACCATACTTAACATGAGAACAACTAATGTTTTTCATTTTGATGTAGAAAAATGACCAAATTGAAAGTCGAGTTCATGTTCCTTTTCCAATAGTTAACTGTATTCAACAACATTCTGTCAGCATCTGTATCTGCTCCATGGCCAAACTCGACTCTCAAATTGAGATTTTTGGTTTAATATCCAAACAATATCCGTACCCATCAAAGAAAAATGAATGCAAATACAGTATTATGTATCCACTCCATAGCCCCCCAAAAAATGTTATTCTGGAAGTCTATTCTTGTTAAATCATATCCATATCACAACCGTGAAGACTTACAGTTCTGCTCATGAAAAATCCATAAACCAAAACTTTGCCTTACTGATTTACCTTGAAAATGTTATTAGGCTTCATTATAGGGACCCAGCCCTTACTCATTTATATAGAAAGAACGACAATACTCAGCATAATTCTATCACTTACAGCTAAGAATCCCTCTATGGTGACTACAGTAACATCTAATAATAGGTTTGAGCATGTGCAGTGTATCGACAGTGGAGGATAGATTTATCTTTTGAAAATATCATAGATCACTCCTGACACAACAATCATCTAGCATCGAGCGGATCCAATAAGAATACCTTGACTAGATGTTCCATAAGAAACTAGTTTAATCATTCCATCATGGCTTTCCAATCCACCAAGTAGTAAGCACTAACTTTTTTGACCGTCCATCCCAGATGAGTAAGCAATATTAAAATACACTTACAATCGGTAACCCATGTAATGTCTAATATAAAACAAAACTTGAAGTAGCAATTGATGCGCTTCAAACTTCACTGTCACTAAATCTAACTCTTGTTTAAAATTGACTATTAAACTCCTAATTTTCTGGGTCCAAGGGGGAAAAAGACAGGTGGGACTTCAAACAAACCAATAGTTTTATTAATATCCATTAAAGTGGCCTATTTACAGACATTTGATATTTCTTCAGAACTATGCTTACTTTTGCAGCCTGCTCCTAGTGCATACAACCTAGATGAAGCTGTCTCATTTCTACAAGCATCCTATGACTTTACAATGGATAAGGAAACAAAGAGATCGGGAATAGAGTCAGAGAAATAATAGTAGTATTAGAAGGTGAGGGCAAGGATGTTGTTTGTCAAACACTTCCACAACTGGTCCTAGTTGTCACCTAGCCATGCCGGATCGAGAACCTAGATCACTTTGCCTTTCTTTTCCTTTCTCTTTCTTGATTTTGCCCTCTCTTTAATCATATTTAATGTATGGAATCATTTATGATTTATCCAGATAATTTCAAAGGAGAAATGTTAAATTTTTTTTTAGGTTTTCACTGATTTCGAGGTTACACAGGGAATGCTACAATACCCACAGAATATATAATCATGATATTTGAAATTCCCACTCTGTATAAACTTTCAATATCATGATGAGATTTCAAGATACCCAAGCACTAACACAAAATTATCATGAATTACATGATGACATTGTCTCTCTCTTAGTTGGAAGCATAGGGCTTATGCCTGCTAATTACACAACTAGACTTGTTTGCAAGGTAAAAAAGCCCAAGCTGCTATTTTAGCTGGATGCATAGGGTTTACACCTGCTATCATATTTATGCATCACATGAGTAGACTTGTTTTAAAAGGTAAATAAACTAACTGGCCTAGAAACAGCAACATAGTCGTCATGCATCACGAAGCATTGGACATCTAACTAGGTTACAGCATGCATACTACACCAAGAAATATCCTGCACAAGTTCTGGGTACAGATGGAAATAGAATAGAAAAACTATACCAATATTGTATTCAGATCAGTGGAGAAAAACTATCAACCCAACCCATAGCTGTAACAAATTTCCATGAGGCTATTTAGCATTCTTGGAGGCTCCTAATGACCTAATTGGATTAGTTTAATCTGAATATTAAAAGGGTTATAATGCTTCATATCATAATCCTTGTATTCTCATAACTTGAATATTGTTTGAATTCTATGAAGTGTGATTACTTTTCTTTTATATCCATTCGTAAACACCAATACCTTCACTACCCAAATCCAATACAAAACACATGCTTGTTCAATAATCACAAGAAAATACCTCACAATGATGAATGCAAATAAAAGCAATGATTGACAACAAAATGTAGCACCGAAATCCTCCATAAAAAAGGCAAATATTTACCGAACTATCCTGCTCATCAAAACCTAAACCGCAAAAGTGGAACCTGCTATGCAAAATCTTCTTTTAAGAATTTGAGGGAAGTTGCACCATCCAAACTCTATTAGCACTAGGGAGTCCTGTTTTTCTCTCTCTTTTCTGCTGTGACATCTCTTTCGTTTAAACAATACAACAACAAAAAATTAAGTCAATAACACTGTGACCATCCGTATAGAGCTAGAGCACTAGGGATGGCTAACGGAACGAATCGGGTTGATTCGTCCTGTTAGCCCAACGAATTCGTTATGAGATGGGCTCAACCCGTCTCATAACGAATCCAACGAGATGGGTTAAAGCAGCGAGAAACAAATCGGGTCTCTTAACCTTATTCGTTACCCGGATTCGCCAAGACGGGTTGAACCCGTCTCGGCTTTTTTTATTTTTTAAATTTTCGAATTTCCCACTATATTTTAAAATTAAACGTTACAAAGAAATTTTGGAAAAAAATAGGGAAAAGAGACAAAATTTTAAAATTTTATAAAAAAATATTATAATTGAAATACACAAATTACAAGTTTTTTTTGCAAGGTAAATCATTTTATTGATATACAAAACTCAATTTACAGATTACACAAAAGCTACTATCATTTTCAATATTTATCTCCCAGTATCAAAGGAAGAGGAAAGGACCCTAGCCGTCACTCTTCACTTTGAGCTTGACAGAACAATATCGGATCAGATAGCAAGCTGCTCATCTAATACAATGTATATAAAAAACTACTCTGGTGGTTCTCTACTCTTCTTTCTCGTCTTGTTCAAAATTTTCGTTTATAATGGCTTTTTCTTGTGTCTTTCTACATCGAACCAGTCCTTTAAGCAAATAGCCATCTTCAAGTGCTTCGGCGTCAACTTACTACTCCAGGGCGTCAAAACTCTACCACCTGCAGAAAATGCGCTCTCGAACACTGTAGAGGCCGGAAGTGTTAGTATATCTTAAGCCATGATGGAAAGAATAGGAAATTATTTTCTCTGCTCTTTCCACCATAACAATTGACAAAACATTAATACAATTTCCACTCTTCATCACTAATATAAAAAGATGAACATTCATTTACTGTAAAAAATTGAATTACTTGTTTATAGGGATGCAATCCTTAATCATATAGTAGCTTGAATTTCAACGAGTTTTCACATCTGCTTGGAGTAGCTTTTCCTTCAGTCCACATTGTCGGCAATAACTTTTAAAAGATTGCCTCCTAGGACCACTGTGTTTTATATGTAAAATAATTTCTTTAATTTTATATATATTTTTATTTAAGCTTTTTAGACCATCTTATACACATAAATTAATATATGGTAAACACATCTAACATGAAAAAGTTGATGGTTTTACTTACATTCTGCCTTTCTTATGCCATCAATGATTTTTTCAAAATGGTTCCACACTTTAGAGATTTTGGCTCTTCCTTTAGTGGTTGTGCTAGTTAGTTCTTGTGTTTTGAAACTACAGTGTCATGCAGTGCTGGTTGTGTATTGTTTTATTCTTGTGTTTCAGTAAAAAAAAAGCCAAAAATTGTGCGTACATTAGTGATGTTGACATTAAAAGTTGAGAATATGAAGAATACTGAGGGAAGAAAATAGAATGACAACCTGTACCGCTATCCTGACATATGCACCATGTGTGTGGGGTGCAAAGCCACTTTAACCAATTGTATAGCTTGAAGAACTGTGATAGAGAGCAAACCCGAAAGTACTGTGATAGGAAGCAACACCGGATGTTGGAAGACCACAGTTGTATGATGGATAGTCGACATATGGTAACGATGAGATACCGCTGGCATCAGTGTAAGGTGTAGAAGAGGAAGGATTGTGTGTTGATGAAAAGCTACCACCGGCTTCAAATAAACTACCGTTAGTACTTCAATTGTGCTCCATAAGACTATATTAGAGATTGCTATAAATTTGTAATTATCAAAGAATGAAAATGATTTATAGTAGAAGAGAAGAGGGTTGAGAGTTGACTGAGATGAGAGTGAATGAGGGAGAGGGTTTTTATAAAGGTTAGGGGGGATGGGATGGGGTTATTAATTTTTTTTTTTAAGTTTTCTTTTGGCCAACGTTCTCATGCCTTCCTCTGCACACACACAGCCAAGGTTCTCAATATCGGATATCAGAATCGTATCGGATGGGGGTTTTCATTTCGGATATCGGATATCGGGAGAGATATCGGGGATACGCGCGCATATCGGGCGTTCATATTAGACACTATATATAATGAAATATTGATAATTAAGAGTTGGTTTAGGGTCATACATATCATCTATCTAATAAAAATGATGTAATATGCTTGCAGAGACAATAAAAAATAATGTACATTTGCACGCAGTCGTGCAATAAGTTATTTCATATTGGGTGATATATCGGACGATTTATCGGCCAATATCGGAAAATTTATCGGGCGATATTTCAAATATCGGCCATTTTTTGCTGCAAACGATATGGCGAACGATTTTCCCATATCATATCGACAGCAGGCAAAAAGGAGATATCGGACGATATCTTGGCAGTATCGGCCGATATTTAAAACAGGGCACACAGCGGCTCAAAAAATAGTCATTGTGGACGAGTAAGAGTGTATCACGTGGCATTCTTTGTTTGGCCCACAACGGCTCTTTTTTGAGCCGTTGAGAGTTTTAAAAATAAAAAAAAACAAGATAGGGGTCCTTATCTAATTTTTTCCTCCCACAATTATGTAATAATATAGGACACTAAAAAAATATAGGGGGTCGGGGAAATTCAGGGAAATTTTCCCGACCCGATCCGTCCTGTGATTCGTCACGGGACGAATCCGAACCATCCCGTTTACACGGGACGGTTTGATTCGTATGGACCCGCCTCTGAACGGGACGAATACGGGTCTGCCCCGTATTCGCTCGGACCCGTATTCGCTCTGTGCGACTCAGATGAGTCACAGAGGGCGAATCTAGGTGGGTCGAAGCGGGTCGACCTGCCACGATAGCCACCCCCTAAAGCACTCATCTTTTGAGTTCTCAGTAACTAAAACCCTTCACCACCCACCAAAAAAGCATCTACCCTTAATCCATCAATCGCACACAAAAGGTCACATATTTCCAGTCTGATCACCAAATCCTAACACCCAAAAAAATCAAAAAAACAAAATAAAAAAATCTAAAAAAATCACCAAAAAACCGGGGTGTGGGGGGAGATTACCGGCTCAGACTCCAATTTGAGGGAAGGCGAGACGGCCCTCCCGCCCGACAAGATCTGCTGGAGCCTCAGCGGAAAGCTCGACCGCTGGTTCGCCATCTTCTCTAATCTTCAGCAAAACCCTAGAAAACAGAAAAATCGAGCCACTGACCAGATTGAGAACAAAACAAACCCTAGATTGAAAGGGGAAGCGGACAAAGGAACCAATCAGAATCCGGACCTGGCTAGGGTTTGCGAGGGTTTTGAGCGGCGATTGGGTGGCGGACGAGACGGTGGCGATGATGAGCGAGAAGAGAGGGATGCATGCACATCGGGCGTGGGTTTAGATTGAAGAAGGAGAGAGAAAGTGAGGAGAGAGAGTATATCAGTATATTAAAGAGAGAAACGAAACGGGGAGAGAGAAAAAAGGGAAAACCCAATTCAGGGGCGAGCGAGGGGGCTTTTGTGTGGAGAGTGAAAGTGGGGATCGGTCGGCACAGAGTGCGGACAAAGGCACCCACTGTACCTGTTTGGTTAAGGGTGGAAGTGAGGAGGTGAAGAAGTGGTAATAGTTTCATTTGGAACTTGGGAATTGATTAGTAAATTTTCCGGTATTTAGATTTACTGGGAAGTATGGTTTGGAAAATGTTATGTCTTTTCTGGTGTTTGGATGGTAATGTGAAAGTGGAAGTGGAAAAGTTGACCACAAAGTTGACCGCAAAATAATATTAAAATAAAAATTAATTAAAAAATAAAAAATGGACTGTAATTAGAATGCAAGTGAGATTTACATGAACAAAAAATTAATTATTTTGTGCTACAACTTATTACAAGTGAGATTTATATGACTACAAAATTAACTGTAGCACTCTGAAAGTGAGGAAATGGTTGTATAAAAAGAAAAAGAAAAGGAAAAGAATTTTTTCTATTCTTCTTTTCTGGTGTTTGGATAAATAACGGAATTAGGAAATGACACTTCTCACTTCCTCACTTCCACCCACTTCCTTGAATCCAAACAGCCCTAATATTGCACCTCCAGCGACAACCATGAAGCAAACTCTTCTTACAAATCTTTTTTTTTTTTTTTTCCTCTCCCCATGCGAGGGAAAATAAAAGAAAGAAAAAGGTAAAGAAAAAGAAAAAGCTGCAAGAGCCCAACGTTTTAATTTTCTGAGGCCCACAGGCCTTATTTGCTGCTCAATGGGCTGAGAAGGGGACTCCGTCACTGGGCTCCTTTCCACCGAAAAAATTATCGTCTCATTTATTTTCTCTCTATCTCCCGCCATGAAAAGCCCCGAATTTTTTCCCCAGTCCAGCACAGATCTCGTTCTCTTTCTCGTCCATCTCGAACGAGTTCGATCTCCGGGTTCGTGCTTCTCTAAACCCCTAAACCCCTCAGTTAATTAAGTCGTTTGATTTCTATTTGTCTGCTATTTTGAAGAGAAGCGAGTGGAAGGCTAGGGTTTGATGCAGTTTTTTTTTTATATTTTTCCCCTTCTTAAATTGGGTCACGTTGTTGAAGGAATCCAAGTCATTTCATTCTGATGGAATTCAATCATTATTTATCCGATTTTCTTTAAAATTTTGCATCCAAGCCTCATGTTACTTGCTTCAGAACTAGGATATAGCATCGATTTCATTTGAATTAGCCAATTAAAAGAGATAAAGAAAAGCAAATCAGAATTTGGATTTTTTTTTAACCAAAACAAACAAATTCCACAATAACTTTGTTTCCTTATCTTCATATTAATGAAACAGACTGAAATTTCCCACCTTTTACTACAAAAAGAAAATGGAAAAAGGAACAATTATAAGGCTGGAAGATTGTGAGGGAAGCTGCAAATTTGCCATCAAGATAAACAATTTATCGACGTTTCAAAAACTATGGTGTTTTCGTAACTTAAACTATTCGTTTATATTTTTACACTTCAGTATCCAAATGGTGTCAGCAATTAATTTTGTTTCCAACCAAAGTTGTGAAAGATATAGTTCTTCACCTAGATTTATTCTAACTGAAGCTTGTGACAAACCAACAAAGTTTTTGGTGATTCAGGGTTTTTCTTTCCTTAGCCGACATGGGTTCTCTAATCCACTTTATGTTAGCTTAACATTTTCTTATCTATTTTCTTCTAATTTTTTTTTCTTATTTATGTAGGTTCCACTGGGATCACCAGCCATCGAGCTATGTCATCCGGTATGTTCACATGCCACTGCTATCAGGATGGAAGAACTGTGTCATACTGTGGACTGTTGCCTAGAAGCAGTGTCAGAATGTACAGGATCGCGAGTCAACACCAGCAAAATCTAATCAGGGTGAGCAGCAACAGAATTTCAAATTAGTCATGTGCACTGTTGCAGGCTGGGGTGTGAAGGATCACAGCTCCTCTCTGGCCGGAGAAATCTTACGACATTTGCAGCTAGAAGATCTGACATGGATTTATACAGTTCTCAGGTAGGTACTGCATGATAGTCCTTAAAGAACAGGCCTTTCATAATTCCTTTTGGTATTGACATGCTCAGATAATGTTTATATACTGGTGTTTTGCAGGCTGAGAGAGTGAAATTTTCTGTAGCACTTATATGGATATCATGAAGCAATGGCAACAAGCACATGTTATTGCCACAGTCGCAGTGCTATTGTTTGCCTTATTAGTTATTCCATCAGCTGTTGCGGCTGATGCACTCAAACATGTTCTTGTCTATTGAAGGAATGCAGGTACTTCACTAAAAATAGATACCTTTTCTTTTCCACATTTTTCATAATTCCTTAGTTTATGCCTTGTCTAACCGTGTAGTTGATGGCTAGTTAGTGGGTAGGAAGCCTTCCCTTTCAGTTAAAGCTTTATGCAACTAAAGAGCAGGTTTTCAAATTCCTCTAGAAAGAGTCCATACAAAGAGGCGAGATGACAACTTTAGCAATAGGGACTCCTGTTCAAGCCAAGAGCCAAATGAAATCAAATTCGCAATCTGCCAGTCACATTTTACTTTAAAAAAAACGCTCACCCAGATTATTTAACTGCATGGATTTGAACATTTTGCATGACTAAAGCCGGTCAAAGACTGCTACGCAGCATAAAAAACCATATTAGAACTGGAGACTGGCTTCAAAGTTTTAAGGAATTTAAAGTGTATTTAGTTGAAAAGAGGGGATATTCTTTTTATTCTTCTTTGTGTGGAAATGTTGGCCCATTCAGTTTTATCTCAAATATGCCCTGTGATCTACACTAAAGAAAGGAGTAATTTTTTTGTGAACATTTTTGCCACCTAATGAGATATCCTTGTGGTGGGCTACTCTGAAAAGTACACATTACCTTCACCTACTCATTTTTGTTAGCTTTCAAATATGGAAAGTTGGTTAAACTCAATTAGTTTCGTGATATGCTATATAGAAAAATTTCAACCCACTTAATATGATAGAGAGAGGATCCCAATGTATATATGACCCACAACCTGTAAGAACTATGAAGAGACAATATGAGCTGGCAAGCACATAGTTTGAAGTCCATGAAGTTCATGTTATCATGGATGGAATTGGAAATAACTTCCTTCCAGGGAGATAAAATGAGAGTGATAGCCAGATTTAGTAGTAATATGATCGCATGTGAAGAGAACCTGTTCCCTTCCATCTATACATTTCCAGAGTTCTTCTTTTGCATGTATATGCTTGATGTATGTTTTTTGGCACCCTTATCAGCTAATTTGCATGCATAGACATTAAATTTTCAAATATTTACATTTCACTTTTAACTAAAATTATGTTGCATAAAATCTAAGGGAATTAATCAATTGATCAATTTTCCTCAAATTTTATCCAGAGTAGTAGTCTTTTTAGATTTGATTTGACTTGTCATGTTTTTCTCTTTCACCTCCAACATGCTACATAGGCTTTTTTAATCACCATAAACTTGTGAAGACAGTTGAGTCTTATTGGCTTAAGGAATGGATTTCTTATTTAAGAATTAAGAGTTCTTTTAAGGTCCTTCAAGTGAAGTATGCATCTTTCATAAACTGGACCGAAAGGAAAATACACATCGAAGATGCATAATAGTTGGGACTTCTTAAATCTTTGCTGTGGAGATGTTTCCTACCCAATATTTCGGTTACACAACCGCGTCATCTGATTTGTGTCCAATATTTGAAAATTTAAAGGGTATGCATGCAATATAACTTTATGGGTTAAGTATGAGGAAGGCATCTTTAAGGACTCATGCAGAAACTTCAAAATTAACATGCAAGTAAACATTAATTCATTTTCTTTTTCACAACACCTCTCCTCTCTTCTCTCTTCCTCTCTCTCTCTCTCTCTCTCTTCTCTCTTCACCAACACACACACACACACACACACTCTTTTTCATGCTTTACTGTTCTAGTTTTCCAAAGTTCTCATCTATTCCAATGGTGGTCAAGACATGCAAGCCACAATTATTGTCTTCTCTGGCGGATGCTAATTAAAGGAACTTATGAACTCTACAGAATAAGGAGTGTTTTCTACTTTTTTTCTTTTGTTATGAAAAATATAGTCCTTCACTGGGCCTCATTCCAAAATCTCGCTTCTCCAATTCTCTTCAACACTGGTTCCTCACCTATCTCATTAGCACCTGCATCTCTTCAACAGAGCATGAGCCGCCTGTCTCTGTGGATTGCTTTCAACCCTGGCATCTGATGGAGATGTCAATGATGCTACTAACACTTGCATCACATGCTGAGGTGGTAACTTATGCATTGGCAGTTGTCACAGGAGTAGCCTGTATTTCAGAAATGGTGTAGTTTTGAAGGAGGAGGGCGATGAAGACAGGTTTACTCCTTGTATATTTATGCTACACTAGAATGCCTGGTAACCTGCACGGCTGCACTGTTCAATGTCTCTGAGTGAACACGAGGAATTAGCAGAAATTATGGGGTTATGGAGAGCATTGGAGAAAGCTATAGGGATGAGGATATTCAATCTGTGGGGTTTATTGTCTATGAGATGAGCATAAAAATTAACAGAAATTTA